>CM037787.1:33690587-33722002 GCA_021229015.1 Solen grandis
TGTCAGACTGCTAAACTGCTGGACTGCTAACTTCACGCTGCCAGGCTGCTTGGCTGCCAACTTTATATCATGATAGGGGATTATATACCGATGGAATCCATGAAAAAATTATACACACGGAATTCCTTTAGTTAGTACATAATGAAACATTTAGTGTCAACGAAAATTAATATTTTACAGTACATAGAGCTAAACGAGTAAGACCGGGAAAAAATCGAAGTGACCAGACCGATCTCGGAAATCACAGCGGCTTAATGGTGGAGAGTTAAAGAAAATAATTACCCGAAAACACATCTTTAACTGTAACATTCTGTCTATTATTGATTGAATCGACGGCTTCCCATATCCTTTTCTTGCAGAGATATAACATGGTCTTTGAATAACGATAACAACCGTCAGTAGAGATGCAATGATAACGACAACATCAGTTGAATGGCTAGCATAGATAACATCAAAAACAGTCAAGCTAAATCATTTTGCGAGATTCCTTTGCAGTAGGTTTTAGAATGAAAATAAATCGATCTGTTTAATGAATTAACTGGGTGTCTGGATAACGTACTAGTGTTAACGCGCTTCGCTCCTGACCAATGCGTCCCGGGTTCGATTCCTGGTTACGTACGTGAAAGGGTAATGTGGTCGCCCGTCCAGATACGTGGGATTTCTCCGGAATCCGTTTCCTCCCACAAAAATGACCACATACGCCGCCAGCAGAGCCATCGAGAGTGATTAATATAAGTTGTGATTTGCTATTTCGTAATCGATATAAAATGAATGAAGTTCTAATAAATAAACCGATTTCAAATTTCGTAGCTAGACTAAACTATTGGGACAGTTTAAGTGTTGATACGAATACTTACGTAAACTGGTTTAAACCCAGCCAGTAATGACACTATCTCTGAATGAAATGCCAATTATTTGCTTTTTTTTGCTTTTTTTTTTTTTTTTTTCTCAGTTTTTAAACGTTATCTCCAGCATCGATTATATGCGATATAAAAATTTTTAAAACCACTTAGTGATAAGACAGGAACTTTATCTCCGCATAGTTAAACGAAGTGTCTAAATATAGCTCCGATGTAAAAATGTGTGCTACGATAGAAAAGCGTTGCATGCAACCCTGTTCATAAAAACGGATACTTTGTGGTGATCGTATTTGGCGCCTCCACACTGGTCCGCTGAAAATTAGCTTTCATGTAGAAAAGCCACCAATGATGTTCTTAAGATGCAGTTAGTTATGAGATAGTCAGTTGTAATCGCATAGATTTCGGACAAGCAATGTTATCCGCGAATACATTTTTGGAATTCAGCAATTATGTCTCAGCTGTTGCGGCTAAAGACAAATTTTCGAAAAATACATCAGTGAAGACAGGACTGAGAAATTACAAGGTATCATACTACAGGACCAGAAATTGTTCATGGGAGGAAAATGTAGAAATTGTCCTTTATCATTGCTCACTAACTCTCAATTACTTTTTTCCTAGTCCCTGTGTTTATCTTCGACTAAAACGACTACCATTAACTGCATTAATAGCCAAATTAAAGCAAAAGTTAATGATCAGATGAAAGCAGTAACTCTACGACGACGACAACAAGTCTCAAATACATATAAATACCATTTACATTCAAGGCCTGGCTTTTTTCTAATTTTGTAAATCCGTTTTACAACTAAATCAAATTACAAATAATGAAATAAAATTCTCCAAAAGCCCGCGGTCTTAATGAGCAAGTAAGATAAACTCTCAAGTACACAGAACACTTTAATAAGATTCCTTTAACGAAATGTGTTCTTTACAAAATGTCAAGGTAACAAGCAATGTATAATTGAAATTGTTACAGAAATAAAAGATCTTGTTTTCTAATATTGTAGACGGCCCTCCTTGTAGTCGACGAAGCACGTTATAATCTTAAGCAATTATTTTCCAAAAGCTTATAAAACAAGAACACCAGAGCAACAGTAATTACTGGCAATCTCCTAGTTTATTGACAAAGATATGCAAATGCGTGTAGGTTAGATGTATTAATATAAAAAGTTGTCCAAATTGATTAAGTCCTCCTTTTTTTTTCTTTTTGGCGAAATACCTATATTTCTCAAGGTTCTTTCAGACAGGTTTATCCCTTAATACTTATATTACTGTCAAACAATAACATAAAGATATGCTGTCATTATACATGTTCGTGATGATTTGATTTGGTCGAAAGAAAGTTTACATTTAAGTGACTACATGTTGTGGCCCTTTCCCTCGCATACTTGAAGAAAAGTCTTGATACGTTAATGTGAATACCTTTTTACCATGCGAGTTTAGATGACAGATCGAATGATCGGCGAACACATGGCAACCGCTTTGCAACTGATCACTAATGAAGCGCCGTTCGCTCAATGAAACCGGGCCGAGCCACCAGTCTCAAAGAGGAAATCATCTTGTTTAGCAGAAGACTGGGGAATGTTGGCGAATGAAACATCTTCAAGAGACCTCATCAATCTCAAACAGTCATGTAACGACTTTCATATGGTTATCAAATATAATGTTGGTACATTATATGAATCCATCGTATTTCTTTGTTCACAAATGATTTTTTTTCTGAGTATTTGCAATTAGTGAGCTTCAGTTTGATAAACATCTTGATGATATTCCTATGTTTGAATAAATATGTTCCTTATATTTGTTCAAATGTTTCTACCTTGACAACAATTTCGCAGAACAACACATAACAACAACGAAAAGACTGACATATACTCGTAAACTCCTTTTTTGACAAATATTTAAAAGTAAACTTGCGTCATACCTTCACGTTTTGTATACAATATAGGTCACACGTGCAAGCAGAGTGTTTCTGAAGCAGACTTAAAAATGTAGAGTCTCAAGTATTCTATTGTAGTTTTTAAATCCTTTGATTATAATATTATTGAAATCTGACGCAAGCTTACATCATTGTTGTTGCCTAAGATATTTCATGTTTGATATAACATTTTTTTTTCTCGAGGTCTCAATGTCTCAATGTAGGAACACGTTTATTTTTCATGCAATTTTATTTGTTCACCTACTTGTGTCTGTTTCATATTCGATTATTCCAAGTGACGTACGAACGGGTATTGGCATTGTCCGGCGAGGGCTGGGGATTTAATCTCACAAAAAAAAAAAAATCAAATCAAATCAAATCACAGCAACGTTTGTTATCTAAGACAAGTTTTTGTTAAGCAAAGCGTGTAGGATAGAACTATCTCAACTGGTTCTGCGATGTTCCAAATTGTTCGTTGATAAACCAGACCTTCAATCACTCTGACATTCTCAGTTTACGAGAAGACTGTCATCTTTATATTTAATCTCTAGCACAAAACACGATGGCATGAATCTGTTGAGAAATAACCTTGAGCCGTTCACAAATATTTAAAGGTACAACCTGTGTCATATCTTCACGTGTTTGTAAACAGCGCGTGCAGGCCGTTTCTGCAGAAGACTTTGAAAATTGAGATTCAAAGTCCAACATCTTAAACATTCTTTTGAAACATCTTTTGATTACATTAAGTGAGAATGAATCTTGTTGAAATCTGACGGAATCTAATTTAAAATAATTCTCATTGTTTTCTCAATTTTTTTTTTCATGTTTTACGCAACTTTTTTTCTCGAGGTATCAGTAAAGGAGCACGCTTATTTTTCACGCAAATTCATTCATTGGCCTATTGTTGACATTGTTTCACCGTCTCCGGTGGCCGAGTGCTTAGAGCACCACCTCGGGTGCGGGAGGTCGTGGGTTCGATCCCCGGCCGCGACAAGGTCGTAAAAAATGGTACTGTTATAGCTCCCTTGCTTGGCGCTCAGCATATAAGGGTAGTTGCAGGACTGGTTGGCCCGGTGTCAGGATAATGTGACTGGATGTGGTATGTTGAACCTTATATGTCACGGAACGTATATGTCACATGTGTGGGAAATATCCGACCGAATAAATGACATCTGTCAAATGTGACATATTCGTTTGATCATTTTTTGAAGTTTACACAGAAACTTATATGTCACATATGTTGTGAACTACAAAAAAAATATTTTTGTTAAACTCATTCCAGAAAGAGAGTCCACATAGAGCTACCTTGAATAAAAATACATGGGTGGCTCTATTTGAATGAATAGCTCCCTCAAAAGCATGAATAGGGCTCTTCGACTGCGCGGATGCAGAGACGGACGGACATACAGTTTTATTACTACATGGCTACTGCATTCTGATGAATATCGTGCATGAGTGTTTGTATATGTAAACGATGAACTCATGACGCCCTCCCCCTAATCCCTTCTTCGAAGAACGGGTGTATATTGCTTTGCACATGTCGGTCCGTCCGTCCGCAACAAGACCCAGTGTCCTCATATTTGTCAGTGAGGTTTGGCATCACATGTAGATGACCCCCATTTATTTTAAGGTCAGAAAATCAAAGGTCAAAGTTTCAACATAAAAACCTTTTTTCTATATAGGGAGAATATTTTTATATAGCAATCATATGTGGTAAGTTACGTTAGAAGGTTGGTCATCATAAGTAGCTGACCCCTGCTGATTTTGGGGTCAGTTGTCAAAGTCAGTGACTCTCATTTTGTTATTAGGTTACGATTTGCAACAGCATATATTATTCAGTTGATGTTATGGCGGTATTACACCTCCGTTAAAAATGAATTCACTATTTTTAAAATGAATACATCACACGTGTGACTTATACGTTCCGTGACATTTAAGGTTCAACTGTTACATATGTCTACAGCGTGATACTGCAGTGTGTCAGCACGATGTCAGGTAGACATCGTCTCCAAATGACTGAAATACTGACAGTGGGACGTTAAACCCAACAAACAAACAAACAGACTTTGTTCCAGTCAATCCAAGTTATGTACGAAAGGGTATTAGAAATGTCCTTTGGGTGTCAGGGGAGTTTAATCTCACAAAAAGTAAAATCACAGCAACCGTTTTTTACTTAAGAAAATTCTTTGACGAACGAAGCGTTTAGGATTAAACTGTCTCTTACGGCAAGTTGTAACGAGTTCTGCGGAACACAGAGTTTTTTTTTGTGTTTTTTTTTATTTATTTTTTCCCTTTGGATAAACAGATTTAAGCAGGCGGTATTGCTTTGATATTTTTCATTTAAATCCATGAATTTGAACACATAACATAAGTTTACGTCTTTTGCTCGTTTCAGAAGATTTCTTTATTTAAGTATAATTTTTTTATGCAGCTATAAATACTTTTTTATTTAAATATAAATATTTATTAGAAAAAAAAAAGAATCGATTTGATTTGTATGAATTTATGATAGTATATGCACATGTTTATTAAAATTGACAAACTTTATATTTTCAATTCAAATATTTTGAAAATATTGTATAAAACAGGTTTACAAAAACAGTTTAATGAAGGTTATAAGAAATAAAACCTACCATGCAGTACGAACGAAAAAGTCAGTTATTACAAAAACACTGCAATATCAGTATATGTCGTAGCCATAAAATTTCGTGAAAGTTTGATTATATATTTATGAAATTCGAGTACACATACACATAAATGGGGGTATAGGATGTTATTGCTTGCCATTATCGGTGTGCAGTTTGTCATGATAATGTTGTTGTTGTTTTTTTCGTTGCGACATAAGTTAATGGATAGCGGCGTCCACGAAGTAAACGAATATTAACTCCCGACAAAATATTATGATTTTACAGTATGATGTTTCTTTGTTTCTCATATTGTAAATCGACTCCAAATGTAAAGGCTCGATTACATATAATGTAAAAATTCGTAATAATACATCATAATAATCAATGTATGAGATAACTATCCGCTTCTCCTTTCACCATAAACATTAGTTTTATCGAGTATAACATTACAATTCTCATTTTAGATGATTTTTTGTCTTGAATTATGGCTTCCATTTAAAACCATTAAATGCATTTGACGTGATATGGGGATCGATTTTGGATGCAGAGTTTGTAGAAACACTTTTATCATATGACATTGTGTTCAAACAGCTGTTTCCGGTGTCGTATATCCATTACATATTTTCTTATATTTATCACGTTACATATAACTTTAAGGCCGAATTACATCACTCCGCGTCACGCGCGTGTGTTCTGTATGTATGCTTAGTGTGTTGAACTCGAACAGCTGAATGAAATGTGTTTGATTCATTATTCATATGATGTTGAAAATGTATGAGAAATACACACGTTAGTTTTTTATTTTCGGTTATTATTTGAAACTATTTTCTTGGTGATAGGTTACAGAAACAATTCGTGCACAGTCCGTTCATTCCTTTGTTTGTTAGTTGTTATAATAGGTCATATGATAAAAAGAATCTGACATGGATTGTCATGTCATATCAAATTTTACTAAACCCGTTCATGAAAATGTTATTAAGCTCACCAGAGGGCTCGCTTAATAACATTTTCATGAAATCGTTTAGTTAAATTTGATATGAAATAACAATTCATGTCAGATCCTATATATATACGTTATACGGCTCCAAATCCGACAAGCATTTGTTAACATCACGCGCGCGTTGCATTATCATCTCGCGAAAATTATTCACATAATATGATAGTTACCATTTTAGAAAAAAAAGTTTGCAGAAGATATAACAAGGTCACCAAAGAATAAGAAGTATCTACGTAACTATGTAAAAAAGATAATCTCGACTTGATATAAAAAGGATATAAATATAAAAGAACAATGTCATGATCTAATCATTCGGGAAAACCTTCCGAGTTCGTGAAATTTTGTTTGCTAACACGTAAAACACTTCGATAATAATGTTTTCCCGAACGTTTGAAAATACTTAACATCTGACCAAAGAATCACTGGAACCTATGTGTAGGGCACAATTTTCCGCTTCGAATGCGCTCTATCCCATTAAAATAGGCGAAGAAATAAGATGTTACAGACGTTTTCTATTTAGAATCGATGCAAAATATGCTTTATGCGTTAGAAGACAAATATCATTTTATTTTAAGTTTAATATGTATTGAACTATAAGCAGATATAATTTATTCTTAGATATTATACAGAAAATGCAAGTAAGCATAAATTTATTGAATTTCTAAATTCTGATACTATTGAAATGTGGGTTAGGCAGAGTAACTATATATATAAGGCTAACGTTACTTGTTAGTTTTTTAATGTTTTTAAATTATAAGAATCAATGTATATAAGTGTGAATGTATTTTAAATGCATTTTTGCAACATAAATTATAATGTTTTCCCTTAAATCAGGTTCCCTCAAACATACATATGAAAAGGACCTGTTCAACTGAAGACATCCTCAACGTTTATTTTCAACACTTTATAATTACATGTATATATTTTGCACATGTTAGGTGATTATTAACCTGTCACGTGTTCTTTGTTATTATATTAAATGTATAGATTTATAAGACGAAAGCTTGTAATAGTTTAAGTCGAATAAAAATATCTGAAAAAATATTTGTAATCTATTCACATTGAATGAAAACAAAAATCATTCGATGAGACATGGAAGGCGTGGGCGTAATTTAGTATGCGGAAAACTCTCCTTCCATAAAACAGAAAGCGATGCAATGATACGGTAAAATACACATTTTGGATCAAATCCCACGTAATGCAGCAGAAATAAGTGATGATTTTCCCCGTATCTTTGATAATGGCTGCCTGTGCCAGGATATAGTTACATTTCATGGATTTTTTTTTTGTATTTTATATTAAAATTAAAACAAGAAGTACCTTTTAAAACTATATTTGGTGTTTGTGTAATTATCACGAATGAATGATTAAAACAATGTTTTGAACCGACTGATCAAGTAGTTGCAGCACAAAATTTGACTGATAAGCATCCAGTGTAGTGGTTGATTGATTGATTTATTAAGTTCACCGTCGCTGCGACAGTATATCATTCATTAGCGACGTCCAGCTAATTACAGGTGTGGAAGACCCCGAATGCACTGAGGCATTCCGGGTATAACCACCGACCTACCGCAAGCCAGCAGGAAAGCTTCTTCCGAATGACCCTGCCGGGACTCGAACCCACGCGGTGAGAGGGCTGAGGGAATGTTAAAGTCAGCGACTTTACCCTCTCGGCCACGGAGAGGTATACCACGGTATAGTGGTGTAAGTGGTTGTAAATGTATAAAAAATGATAATTCTGATTTTCTCTTCTTCTACTTGCATTCTTACTTTACAATTTCATATTTTAATTTACAATAAGTTTTACTTTTTTTATTTTGAGGCTTTGATAGTCATATATCAATATACATGTACTAGTTAATAAAAATAAAGCGGAAAAAATGAATGCATGAAATTTTTACATTTTTACAAACGCCTGAAATTTTCAATGTAACTTTTTTCTGCCATATATAATTAAAGACAAGATGGTATTTTATAAATTCGGGTCAGAAAATCTACATTTGACTAGTCTGTTTAGTAGGTAAATAGTATTGTTAAGAAAACACCCGCCCGCTTTACAAGTTTGATTTGTATACATGTATTAAGAACTATAATGTTAATTCGCTAAGTGCGAAATAATTCGACCTTTAATATTATTATGTGAAACCTAGTATGATAAAATTTATTATACTAGGTTTCACATAATAATATTAAAGGTCGAATTAATATATATATATGTTCAGCTTATGAAATTATGAAATCGGATATGAACATATTTGAAATTATTGTATCTTTTATATATCAAGCATATTCCATTCCTAGAAATTAATAAATCAGTTTCAGTAACACTAACACATTCCACACTCATTTTATTACATGCCATGAACAAATAATGATATAAGTACATGTTATTTGCTGAAATTGTGTTTAGTAGTATTTATCCATTTGAGGAGTGTTTCTTTAAACGTTCCACCGACAGTATTTCAGTCATTTGGAGACGATGTTTACTTGAGACAGATATAAAAGGTATGTACCAAATTCAAACTCTTACTACCGTCTCCGGTGGCCAACTGGTTAGAGCGCCCGCCTCGAGTTCGATCCCCGGCCGCGACATACCAAAGTCGTAAAAATGGTACTGTTATAGCTCCCTTGCAGTTATCCATATAACCGCACAGTAATGGCGGATCATGCAGTTATCAAGAGAAGCACACTCGGTTTATCAAATAGCCGCACAGTAATGGCGATACGACTTATCTTGTGACCACAAAACATACTTGTTATCCCGATACAATTCCTTCAAGTGATACGCAGTATTCACACCTACAGGGTGTGCAAATTAACCCTTTCTCCAATTACGTTTTTGCCATTATATTAGTTTCTATATTTTCACACACACACACACACACACACACACGCACGCGCGCACACACACAAGTGTAGAAATAAGAAGTGTGGCAAAACGATGTTATTTTAAGCTGTCACAAGTAGCACATTTTGCCTCGATTCGGAGAAGAAAGTTGCTTTAAGTATTGTTTTTCTTCATCATTTTAATGGGATATAACGCATGTGAAGCGGAAAATTGCTTTCTACACATTGTCAAATTTAAAGGATTTCTAAAAATTCGGGAATATCACTCATGTATATTGTGCAGGTTAATCAAGCTCAGCTCGTGAAAACCTTGCAATATGTATTACTTGCACTTATAAAATATGTATGCATATGTGATTGAAAAAGTATGGTGAAGCTCAAAATATTTTTAATATTCCTGGAATACGTCTATGCATTTTTAAATTAGATAATATATCTTATCTTCATATGAATTTTTTTTTATAGGTCGTATTTTAATTATTAATAAAATAATCATTTTTCAATGAGAAAAAACTCGATTTTATCCAATGAACTGTTGATTCGAATTGAAAATATTTATAAAATCAAAACGTAACATGAATAAATGGAAGGAATAGTCAAATATAATATTATAATATTACCATATTAGGAAAATGAAATATAGTCTTGTAAATATAGTCTTGTAATCTACTGGATATTGTTTATTGCTTACGGAGCTAAATTAAACAATGAACAATAAACCAGCAGATTACAAGACAAAATTTCTTTACCTAATATGGTGGTATATTTCTGCCAGCCACTTATCCACTTAGCTGTATCGAAACTTTTCTGAAAAATTGTCACATATTCACTTATTATCTGGCAAGTAGAAAACTTTCGTGTTATCCTCTTAGGTATCTTAACAAGACAAAACTGCCTGTTAGTGCCCACTACTGCCAGCCATATATTCACTTAAGATAACTGGATATCTCGAATTTTTTCAAGTTAGTCAGTAAAATTATGTGGATAACAAGCATTTTTTCCACATAATTATCTGGAAAAAAGCATGATATCCAGTTAAAATAAGTGAATATGTGAGTGGCAGTAGTGGGCACTAACAGACAGTTTAGTCCTGTTAAGATACCTAACTTGAAAAATTTCTACTTGCCAGATAATAACTGAATATGTGACAATTTTTCAGAAAAGTTTCAACATAGCTAAGTGGATAAGTGGCTGGCAGAAATATGCCACCATAATATAATAATAATAGGTATCTTACCAGGACAAAACTGCCTGTTAGTGCCCACTACTGCCAACCACATATTCACATCAGTTAACTGGATGTCATGCTTTGTTTTTCAAGTTAGTTAAATTATGTTGATAACACGCATTATTTTAACATCAGGGTCTGAAAATATATCATGATAGCCAGTTAACCTAAGGGAATATGTAGTTGACAGTAGTGGACACGGATGGACAGTTTTGCCCTGTGGAGAACATGGAAACTTTCTGCTTGACAGATAATAACTGAATATGTGACTTTTTTCATAATTGGTAGGCAGAAATAGGCTACCTATTACTAAAACTATACGCAGTAACGTATTGAAAAGGAAACTGGTTTTATAAATGACTTGACTTCACTACGTCGCTTCGACAGTATTTCAGTCATATTGTGACGTCCAGCAGGTGGAGAAAGACCCCGGATGCACGGAGGCATCCGGGTAGAACCACCGACCAACCGCAAGCCTGCTGGAAGGCTTCCTCACATGAAAATCCGAATGACCCTGCCGGGATTCGAACCCACGACTTTACCCTCTCGGCCACGCAGGCCCCGGTTTATAAAATGATGACCCAATTATATCAAGATGTTGAAATGATTCATGGGAAGGGTGTTTGTTTTGGCGTTAAGCTGATTTGCAGTTTCATTAATTCCTTTTTATTCATGTTGTTTATGTTTTTTGTGTGTAATGCACCACGTGCCAATATATGTTATTTCCTCTATATTAAGACGATTAACCTTTTACAAGTATGTATAAAATATATGTTCTGTTCTTTTCATAGGAAAATTTGGCTGATGCTTGAACCTAAAGCGACAAGGGAAAAGTGATTATGACTTCAGCGGCTATGGATCCCGCACCACCATTTAAGGGGTTTATAGGGAAGAGATGGCGTTTGGTCTATTATTTTGATCTATTAAATAGTTTAGGCTTTGAAAAGTGCACCAACCCAGGAGCGTGAAATAGGTAAAGTACGGTAATTATTCAGCCTTGTATTAGGTCAACATTTATTGATTCTTAATCTAATACAATCCAAAAGCACCTGGGAACACCACGCAAACAGATGAAGCATATCATATAAAGCTATTGTCGTTCTTTTAATATTAACACAATATCGTTCATCTGAAGAAAAAAATATCATTGTTCTACTTTACAAAGGTGCATGTGACTTCTCTAAAAATAACACAAATAGAATTCATGCTCGGTATTTTTAAAAGAAATAATAAGAAGAAAGTATTAAAGTTCAGGAAATATTGTTATTGTTTGTTTCGATTTGCCAATAATTCAGTCAGATACTTTGTCTAAAAAGAGAGATATTAAGTGGTAGCTGACCGAGATATAGCGCCATGGACAAGTGACACGGCACCGCGCCCGATCCCAGGGTCTACCAGTCCACCCTTTTATGCTGATGTAAAACAAGAAATATGAATGTCATCGTGTGTATAGTATAATCTCAATATTAAGACCACCCATCGGACTGCTGTTAGTTTGTCTTAATAATGAGGTGGTCGGAAAATCGAGTTTCATTTTACAGGAAATATGGAAAAGGAGACCTGAAAATAGTGATCTTACATGTAACAGTGGTGAGGGGTTTATATGAGGTTTTACTGTATATATACAGTACCATTTTAAAGGTGAACACACGCAGAAATGAGAAAAACCTTAATATACAGAAAGGAATTCAAATATACCCATATGTGTTGTTTTTGTTGTTACTATTGTTGATCTGGTGTTTACCGTAGTTGTATTTCAATCATACACAGATCGAGGAAGACCCAAAATGGATAAAACCACTATATTTTCGGACTCTGCAAGCCAAGTTGGATAGCTCCCTGATATGAAAAAGGATAAATGACTCAAAAAGGTTTTGAACCTACAAGTGTAGCGAAACGACAACAGCCATTCACTCATGGGTGCCCCGTATCTTTAAGTAACCATAGTAATGTAGAAATGGAAGTTCAATTCTTATTGTGTCTGAAATACAAGGATTTAGATAACAATCTAAATGTAAAATGTTCTATATGGTCACATTTACTGATAGTTTATTTATTTATTCATTTCGAAATCTAGAAGTCAAAAATCAGTAAACATAATAAAGTTTCTATAAGAAAAAGAAAACATAATAAAATAATATTTATCAATGAGAATAAGTATTGAAGTTGAAAGACGATCGCGACAGTTTTATCATTTTTTTTCAAGAACATTCAGAATTTGCTGATTCTTTGTATATTGTTAGTATATCATCTGATCTAATAAAATAATAATAAAAACAGGAGGTTTCCGGCCTTAGAAAAAATATGAGTGTTTCATTAGTATATCATATCAAGCAGCAGTTTAGGATGAAATTTCACCTTTTTCATCTTCAAATGATTTACAGTTATTAGTAAATGTTAAATCATATTGGTGAAACATCAAATTTAATTAAACAAAATGAAAATAAGGTTTTTTAATCTATTAGTAAATTATATATGGCTATAACAAACCTTAATTTTGAAAATAAGTACAAACCAACAATCTTTTCAATGAATACTATTTAGGTACTTTTCTATAAGATAAAAGCTTAAAAACAAAAGGACACCAGGTCCCGTGTTCTCGAAAATAAAAAATACTACTTAAGTATGATTTTATACTTATGCTCAAACTATGCCCATTAGTTGCAACAGGGATTTGAGTAATTATGATACTCAAATTTGAGCCCGAGATCGCACTTAAGTATTTTCGAGAACATGGGGCCAGGCCCCGACGTTATAAACATTTTTCGTGCTCAAAGTTAAATTGCACTAGTCAGTTAAGTTTTTCAAATGTTGCTATACTTTCTCTGTTCCACAATTAGCCCCTACTACAATTTACATAAATTCAAAGTTACTCAGTTTGTTTTTATATTTATAAAATAAGCAAACCAAGTTTCAGTCTCAAACTGAGTTGAGCTGGAAAGTTTTATAACCTTGGGGCCTGACTTATCCATTAAGAAAATACATTTTAAGCATGTGGGTAGAAAATTTACTCAGGGGAAATTTAACTTAAAGTTGATATTTATTTATTAATATTTATTATGTGAATATGTACAGGCCTGTATACCTACTACCGAAATCACGTGTACATATCACGCGTGTACGCTGCAGATTCTGTTCCTCTTGATCGTTTTAAACATAATTCTTTTAGGTGCGTAATGACAATCGTCGTGAAATATGTACTGTACAGTTGACAATTACGGCAATATTTATCATTACACCGGTTCAAATTTGCGGCTGGCAACAGAACTGAAAACTTTGCAGTTAAAATATAACACACAACCTATTTTCGATCTTGACTTTTCCATCATCTAACGTTTTTATTTAAACGAAATCTGTTATATGTGTATTACCGATGATAGTGTACGATTTACTCTTGCGTGATAATTAAGACTGTCGCGATCGTCAAAATACATGTACATGTATATATTCACATATTTCTATGCACTTGTTTGTTTTCTTTACTGAGGTCTAATGTTCTGCCAACACTAGTTCGGCCATCTTCGAGACAGAAATAGTGCTGCATTAAGGTAATCCATCCATCATTAAATTCTAATCATGTTCTTTTAAATGTTTAAAAAGTTTTCGGTTCTGATGTATACATCCATTTACTTGAAGTTACATGTATATTCTATTTTGCTCAAAGTCTATAAAAGCTTGCTTTTACTATGAAATTCCTACGATCACCTGATGGACCATGACTATAATTTATTGATATATGGATTTCCTTTACAACTTAGCTATAGGTTGATACATACAATTTTAGTTACTGAAAAAATATTCTTTTTACGGGGTGAGAATAAGAAGGATTTTTCCCGAACGTCATTCAATGTGTATAATTCGAAGCATGAAAGCCAGATAAAATACTATTTAGTCCTATAGATCTAGTACAAATGGATATTTTTTGCAAAAAGAAACGAAATCATTTTATTATTGAATCTCAGATTATGATATATTTCACATTTATTGACCTGCTTTCGCACGGAATTGTTGTGCAAATAACAAACAGAGGACTGGGAAAAATATGTTGCTGCACGGAGTATCCGTGACGCTGCTGCGATCAACCAAACTTTACACTTAACTCATCACTGTGGGGCCGCCGTGGCCGAGCGGTTACAGTCGTGGACTACAAATCTCTCAGCCCCTCACCGCTGTGGGTTCGAATCCCGGTAGGGACTTCGGATTTTTAATGTGAGGAAGCCTTCCAGCTGGCTTGCGGTAGGTCGGTGGTTCTACCAGGGTACCTCTGTATACTCGGGGTCTTCCTCCACCTGTAATTAGGTGGACGTCGCTATATGATTGAAATACTATCGCAGCGACGTTAAACCCCAATACAACAACAACAATACAACATCATCACTGTATGAGGCTATGTATTAAAACTTAATCTTACAAACATAATTTTTACGTGTATATATATATACACTTGTTTTTATACATTTTTCGATGGGGAACTTACATGAAAAAAAACTTTTACCAGCAAATACAAATTATTGAAACATACTGAGAAAAAACCAATGATCATTAATGTTAATAAAATAATGTATCATGTTATTTTAAGATAGAGGTTATCATTAGGACCGCGAGGTCTGTGATCGGGGGCATGTTGTTTTTGTCTGTTGTCATTTGTTGTCAATTGTCTGTTAATTGTCAGCAATTTTAACATTGAGCTTGAAATCTATACAAGGTATTACCTTAAAATTTCTGAATGAATATCTGTCCAGAGAATAACTTCTTTACAATATACTTAAAAGACTTGAAACTTCATATATAAGTAGATGTCAACTAGGAAAACTGCAGTGACCAGGAACCATAACTCTACTAAGTCCGTTTTTTTTTTATTTCTCCCCTTTTCTTTTGATAAATTCTACTTGGGAGCAAAACACATAAACAAAAGAATAAAATATAAATAGGGGCAGATAACCCATAAATTAGAATAGTGACCTCCATTTTTTTCCCATAAATTTGTTTCTAGTGAAATTTTCTATGATCATGCAAAGTTTTAGAAAAATAGTATTAGTAATTTTCCTTCTATAGAAAATAACTGCACTGTGCACGTATGCCTTAAACCATGTCTGCCTCTGTTATCAAAACAGTAACCCCGACATTGTTCATATGATATTGGTCTCTAAATCACAAAACATGACCGCCACAATATCGTCAGTATCTAATTCACACGGTATCTTATTGCACTTTTAAAGCAAAAACCTTGTTTTCGATTTCCTTCAAAGTGAGGCTGTCGTGAATAGTCATATTCCTGTCAATAATCTGTTTCTGATTTATCAGCACCATTTCTTTTTATTCAATATTAGAAGAAACGTCACTTCCATGATAGCTAATTTCCCCAGAACGTGCACGAGGACGTCATCTGCGCGTGTTGGTTTTCCTCCTCACCCTCAATTATCTTGAAATCCAGGGTCTTTACTATAATGATTTTTGTTTTTAATGTGTTATCAGTGTAAAACAAATCACTGTCTTTCACTCAAGGTTGCACTCAAAGCAATTCTCAGATATGTTCAAGGTCAATCCTGTTGGCTATTAGTGATTACTAGCTGGTTAGAGCGTCAACCTAAGGAGAAGGGAATCGTAGGGCTGATCCCCTCTTACGACAAATGATAATCAAGGAATTTTCTTAAACAATAGCTTGGGAAAAAATGAATGGCCGAGATAGATGGTGGAGGGGGAATATTTACTTCGCAGTCTAAAAAAAATGCTAAAATAGAGATGGAGTTTTGTTTTTCGTGTTATATTGCAGTATAATGCACGATGCTGCATTCAGATGCTTTGTTATTTATCATTCGACCTACACCTTCGTGATTAACAGTCTGCGCAACACCAGTTTTCAGTTTTATTGGCATATCGGCAAAATATTTACTTTATAATTTATCTTACATTTGGCCAAGATAACACAATCGGTATAATATAAATCTACAAAATCTACAAAAAAATCATATTTACAATCAATAAGTATAGACTATATAATAGAATGAGTTTTTGATATCTTAAATGTAATAATAATGGTAAAATTTATATCTTGAAGCAGCGATAAATTCCAGTTTTTCCTGTCTTTATGTCATAGTATCAGATAGAAATCTTGCTTCTGACACTATAAATAGTTTAAATTTTACGACTTTATAGAAATTTTGAAAACATTGATACATTTGCCTAACTTGAATATTATGTTTTCTTCTCCTATAAGCAATACAACACAGTAAAATTGATACTCTAATTCTACATTTTGATTGCACGTTTTGCATTTATGATTTTCCCTGTCTATCCCAAAATATCTTCCAATTTCAATCTCTAAAGAGCGCGAAGATAAATAGATTAAGTGTTTACGTAGTTTTTAATTATCATCACAGTCAAGATATTTTTAATATTCAAATCTAACTTTAACTGCTTACAGTTGGTTGTTTACGGTTCCAATCCAATGTTGAAGATATTGATCTCTAAGTCTTAGGTGCAACCACATAACTCACACGTTTGTGAAATTTTGTCGCTAGTGGAAGGAAAATGTCGTGTAGTTAAAGGCAACTATGAACTAATCTATACATAACAAAACTCTATTTCCCAAATAATGTCAAATTAGTAAAGATGACGCCATGTCGTTTGTTAAGAGAACTTACAAGAAAGAAAAACTAATGAAGGGAAACTGTGGAAAAGTGGACATAAAAGAGCATGAAAAAATATATATTAATAATGTAATTTCATTGTAAAATATGATGTTATTTATCGCATAGAAAAATGAATGTTTACACTCAATACATTGCCATTTTTGCAAGTATTTTAATAACCCCTCCTGAATGCGATCATGCAATTTTTATATTGAAATAAAAGAGAATGAAAAAAAAAATATTTTGTCACATGACTTAAATCCACGAAAGTGCATTTATTCTTCCCTGAAAAAATATCTACACATACGCAATTAATTGGATCTATTGTTTTAGCTGTTTATTGTTGTTGCTCTTACATTTTCCCAAACTTTAGGAGCAGATCGAAAGTTGACCTATTTTAAAACAATCGTCATAATTGAACATACAAGTATTAGCTATTGCAGAATTCGTATTTAACTATACTTATTTTCCAACGCACATAACGTACATTATCCAGCCTACATGTACAATGACTAGAAATATACAAGGAAATGTGCCTCTGCGACACTGATGCCTCCCGCTGGTATACATTTGTTACAACTATATATTTTCTTGTATTTTTTTTTTAAAATATACCTTGATGTAAATTTGTATATAATTTCATGATGAAGCTTTAAATCAAAGGCAGGACGATCAACTATACAATATTCATTCAAGCGTGAAATATTAGTGTAATGAAATTGCATATATATATATATATATATATATATATATATATATAATAAAAGCTTAAAAACTAAGGTAAACATGAGGCAGAACAACCAATTTCACCATGACCATTCAACCGCGAAACATAGGCCATAGCCATAAAATTGCATTAATATTGAATGATTAATATCATGGTTTACATTTATACCAAGTTTCATGAAGATGTCAGATCATTTCTATAGAAAAAAGCTTGAACGCATAGGTTAACCTGAAGCATTGCAATCATTTTACCACCTATGAACTTTAGAGTTTGCCCGCATTTTCTATCCAATCAGTGAGCCCGAAATTTCAAATTCCTGGTCGATTTTATTTAATACTTTCGCAAAATGATGATTACCAGCTCAATCCAAACGCACTCCTTAAGGAAAGAATAAGATGCTAAAATAATATTAAAATACAAGGATAGTCTTTTTTTTTTATTAAGGTTAACGTCCCACTAACAGTATTTCAGTCATTTGGAGACTATGTCTACTTGAGACAGATGTAGTGCTGTCACACTGCACAGTATCATGCCGTAGACACGTGGCGTGATACCACACCCAGTCACATTATTCTGACACCGGGACATTCAGTGCGCATGTCGAGAGGCGGAGCTTCACATGTTTACCTATATCACGCATGTGTAACGTGTTACAGGTTTCTTTGATAAGGACGCATGAAAATCGATATAAAAGAAAAACACAACATCCATAGTGAACCAGCAATTATATTTATCCAAAATAACAAAATAACTCTACCCTTCTATTTAGATTAATTTGAACAGATTTTATTGCCGTATATAATGATGATTTTACAAAATAAGCAAAAAGGTCTGACCACAAGTTCTAACAACATTAGTATAAGTACTTGTATAATTTCAATGTCTACACATGCTTACATAGAATAGGCAAAACATAACTAATTACTACACAAAGCAATTAAGTTAATATTCAATAAAGTTTTTAAAAATAACAGTACGTACTAGTGTTATAAATGAAAAAAAATGATATATTTTGCGAGGTGAGATGTGTAATGATATGAATGAAGAGATTAAATAAACTCAAATTGAAATTTTTTTTACAAAATAACATTTATACAGGTGCAGATATATGAACCTTTTTTATACAGTATCTTTTATCAAATTTCAATCATCCCTTTTTTGCCAAAGAGATCAAAGTCGGGGTCCGGTTCAATGCTCTTTTTTTCAGCCTTGAAGTTCTCGAACGTAGATCTACACAGCTATACCCAGCTAGAGCGACGCATTGACCTTTGACATAACATGTCACGTCAAGAACAGGTGGATAGGGCGGAGTCTTAAAATCAATACTATATTTGGAATGTGCGAACTGCGTTTAATTTCAAAACATAATTTCAACCACTAAGTAGGTAAGTGTTTTTTAGTAAGCATTAATTCCAGGCGCGCGACCGATTTAATCCATTAATGCTTACTAAAAAACACTATACTTTACTAAGACACAGAAAGTTTGAAATGCTACTCTTATACGGCATATAAATGGTATAACAATGACATCGTTCTTATGAATAAAAGATGAGATGCAACGAAGTTCTAACATTGTCCAGTGCTTCGGTCCATCGTGACCGGGTTGTATACGAATAATTGATAATTTCAACTCATATATCCGCAATGGTTATTTTAAATACAACAAATGCATGAACATGTTATATTAAATCGTCAAGGAGAAAAGACATGTAATAAATTCTCAAACTTAAAAATTACTTTAAAATGTAATATCCGGGCCGTAGCGGCTAAAGTGCCCCTTGGGAAATTTGGGAAACTTAGTATTTTATCAAATTTGCGGAATGAAACATCAACTAATTGCACTATACCGGTACTTAAGATAGACTATGTCGATGTTTCCAAAATAACGTTTGTCTTTTTTATATGATTTAATTGTGTAACCTTTCGATATTGGATGACCAGAAAATGATATAGGAAAAAGAAATGAAATGATAATGGTTTGTGAGCACAGGGATTCGGCACGTAGTATTTGGAAAAAAATCTAGGTAGGGTCTATATATACTAACAAGGGATGCAACTCACCGAGGGCGAATTTCGATACCGGTGATCTTCCGACGGTCTGATCACAAACAAAAAACAGTGACTGGGAATATTTTCAGGTCCTGACACAAGCCAAGGCACCCACCTCCAAGAAAAACACAAGAAAGTCCCACCCTGATATCTCCTTTTCTCACCATTGTGTCATATTGTCTAAAAAAACTGCCAATTTTCGTTAGTCGGATACAACCTCGTAACACGAATAGTCATGTGTAAACAGCAATTTACACACATATTTCGCAGAGTTTAACGAACCAGGTCGATTAAATATCCAAAATTATTTCAATACTTTAGGTCCATTTCGTCCTATAATGCACAACTCTCTTTGTATTGCGATAACTTCCAAAAGTTTTCTACTTTCTTTTTTGCATTGGCTGACTATATCCGGTTGACCAATAAAATCCGGGGGGGGGGGGGGGGGGGGGGGGGTAAACGGGCCATAGACAATTTATTTCAAATCATTTGGAGACGATGTCTACTTGAGACATATATAGTGCTGCCACACGGCAGTATCACACCGTTAGACATGTGGCATGATACCACACCCAGTTCTGCAACTACCCGTATATGCTGAGCGCCAAGCAAGGGAGCTATACCAGTACTATTTTTTACGACTTTGTTATGTCGCGGCCGGGGATCGAACCCACAACCTCCCGCCCCAGAGGCGGACGCTCTAACCACTAGACCACCGGGGACGGTGATATGACATTATAAAATATTATATTTGATACTAGAAAAAGATTTTTTTTTTTACTGTTGGGATTTGTTTGAACTTGCACAGATATGAGTTATATCAAGTTCCAGTGCCCAACCACGCGGTAGATAAATAAACGGCATTGATGAGGCTTTGCTGTGAAGCCGAAGGTTGTTGGTTCGATCCCCATTGTGGTCGGACACGGTCTCTGTGATGAATGACTTACAATTTCTTTCTGGTGTTCATTCGTCTTCCACCGATGTACTTTTTGTTTGTTTTTTTGTTGGATTTAACGTCCCACCGACAGTATTTCAGTCATTTCTAGACGATGTCTACTTGAGACAGATATAGTGCTGACACACTGCAGTATCACCCTATAGACATGTGGCATGATACCACACCCAGACACATTATCCTGACACCGGGCCAACCAGTCCTTGAACTACCCTTATATGCTGAGCGCCAAGCAAGTGAACTACACTAGTGCCATTTTTACGACTCAATGTACTTAGTTAACTACAGAGATGCGTGCTTTGGTTTCATTAACTGCCGGAATCCCGGTCCTTTGTTGGAATAAAGAAGAAAAAAACAAGTTAAACACACAGAAAGAAGATTAAGTTAAACAAGTAACTGGTGTTGCACGCAACACATGAGTTCCCTAACGGTGAGGTGCATAATTCTTCTTTTACCAAAGCAACCGGAATTTTGGTCCGAGAAAAAAGTAAAATGATGACTTTTCATACTGCCATCTATTCATATACCAATTATCATAATTTTATCTTAAACGGTTTTTCAAGTTATCGCGGGATCCAGATTTCCAGACGGACAGACAGACAGACAGAGGGACAACCTAGAGACTCCTCCGGTGTAAACAACGGTAGGGAACTTAAAACATTTGTAAAGAGTTACCCAATGAACACCTGTAAAAATATCTAAAATGGCCTGTATCTGTATAAATAATAAATAGAGAGGTCGAGTTTATTCTTTTTCTTTTCGACTAATGGACATGTGCATAGTCGGATTAGATTATTAGGTTTTGTTTTAATATTTTCTTGTTATATTTATCTAGTTCGATGAATTCGTCATAAATTATCGCAGTCTGTGCAATTTTATTTATTTTTAAAAACACAAATAATGCAACTTCTGAATGGATACAGAATAACCCGTGATACTCTGTATACGTAGTGATGTTTCCTAATGGTTACTGAATAACCCGTGATACTCTGTATACGTAGTGATGTTTCCTGATGGTTACTGAATAACCCGTGATACTCTGTATACGTAGTGATGTTTCCTGATGGTTACAGAATAACCCGTGATACTCTGTATACGTAGTGATGTTTCCTAATGGTTACTGAATAACCCGTGATACTCTGTATACGTAGTGATGTTTCTGATGGTTACTGAATAACCCGTGATACTCTGTATACGTAGTGATGTTTCCTGATGGTTACAGAATAACCCGTGATACTCTGTATACGTAGTGATGTTTCCTAATGGTTACTGAATAACCCGTGATACTCTGTATACGTAGTGATGTTTCCTAATGGTTACTGAATAACCCGTGATACTCTGTATACGTAGTGATGTTTCTTATGGTTACTGAATAACCCGTGATACTCTGTATACGTAGTGATGTTTCTTATGGTTACTGAATAACCCGTGATACTCTGTATACGTAGTGATGTTCTATGGTTCTGAATAACCCGTGATACTCTGTATACGTAGTGATGTTTCTATGGTTATGAATAACCCGTGATACTCTGTATACGTAGTGATGTTTCTTATGGTTACTGAATAACCCGTGATACTCTGTATACGTAGTGATGTTTCCTGATGGTTACTGGATAACCCGTGATACTCTGTATACGTAGTGATGTTTCTATGGTTACTGATAACCCGTGATACTCTGTATACGTAGTGATGTTTCCTATGGTTACTGATAACCCGTGATACTCTGTATACGTAGTGATGTTTCTGATGTACTGAATAACCCGTGATACTCTGTATACGTAGTGATGTTTCTGATGGTTACTGAATAACCGATACTCTGTATACGTAGTGATGTTTCCTAATGGTTACTGAATAACCGTGATACTCTGTATACGTAGTGATGTTTCCTATGGTACTGAATAACCGTGATACTCTGTATACGTAGTGATGTTCTAATGGTTACTGAATAACCGTGATACTCTGTATACGTAGTGATGTTTCCATGGTACTGAATAACCCGTGATACTCTGTATACGTAGTGATGTTTCTATGGTTACTGAATAACCGTGATACTCTGTATACGTAGTGATGTTTCTGATGGTATGAATAACCCGTGATACTCTGTTACGTAGTGAGTTTATGGTTACTGAATAACCCGTATACTCTGTATACGTAGTGATGTTTCCTATGGTACTGATAACCCGTGATCTCTGTAACTATGATGTTTCTATGGTTACTGATAACCCGTGATACTCTGTATACGTAGTGATGTTTCCTGATGGTTACTGAATAACCCGTGATACTCTGTATACGTAGTGATGTTTCTTATGGTTACTGAATAACCCGTGATACTCTGTATACGTAGTGATGTTTCTTATGGTTACTGAATAACCCGTGATACTCTGTATACATAGTGATGTTTCCTGATGGTTACTGAATAACCCGTGATACTCTGTATACGTAGTGATGTTTCTAATGGTTACTGAATAACCCGTGATACTCTGTATACGTAGTGATGTTTCCTAATGGTACTGAATAACCCTGATACTCTGTATACGTAGTGTGTTTCTAATGGTTACTGAATAACCCGTGATACTGTATACGTAGTGATGTTCCTATGGTTACTGATAACCGTGATACCTGTTACGTAGTGATGTTTCTGATGGTTACTGAATAACCCGTATACTCTGTATACGTATGATGTTTCTATGGTTACTGAATAACCCGTGATACTCTGTATACTGTGATGTTTCCTAATGGTTACTGAATAACCCGTGATACTCTGTATACGTAGTGATGTTTCTTATGGTTACTGAATAACCCGTGATACTCTGTATACGTAGTGATGTTTCTTATGGTTACTGAATAACCCGTGATACTCTGTATACGTAGTGATGTTTCTATGGTTACTGAATAACCCGTGATACTCTGTATACGTAGTGATGTTTCTTATGGTTACTGAATAACCCGTGATACTCTGTATACGTAGTGATGTTTCTTATGGTTACTGAATAACCCGTGATACTCTGTATACGTAGTGATGTTTCCTTATGGTTACTGAATAACCCGTGATACTCTGTATACTAGTGATGTTTCTATGGTTACTGAATAACCCGTGATACTCTGTATACGTAGTGATGTTTCTAATGGTTACTGATAACCCGTGATACTCTGTATACGTAGTGATGTTTCCTGATGGTTACTGAATAACCCGTGATACTCTGTATACGTAGTGATGTTTCCTAATGGTTACTGAATAACCCGTGATACTCTGTATACGTAGTGATGTTTCCTAATGGTTACTGAATAACCCGTGATACTCTGTATACGTAGTGATGTTTCCAAATGGTTACTGAATAACCCGTGATACTCTGTATACGTAGTGATGTTTCCTGGTGGTTACTGAATAACCCGTGATACTCTGTATACGTAGTGATGTTTCCTAATGGTTACTGAATAACCCGTGATACTCTGTATACGTAGTGATGTTTCCTAATGGTTACTGAATAACCCGTGATACTCTGTATACGTAGTGATGTTTCCTAATGGTTACTGGATAACCCGTGATACTCTGTATACGTAGTGATGTTTCCTAATGGTTACTGGATAACCCGTGATACTCTGTATACGTAGAGATGTTTCCTAATGGTTACTGAATAACCCGTGATACTCTGTATACGTAGTGATGTTTCCTAATGGTTACTGAATAACCCGTGATACTCTGTATACGTAGTGATGTTTCCTAATGGTTACTGAATAACCAGTGATACTCTGTATACGTAGTGATGTTTCCTGATGGTTACTGAATAACCCGTGATACTCTGTATACATAGTGATGTTTCCTGATGGTTACTGGATAACCCGTGATACTCTGTATACGTAGTGAAGTTTCCTGATGGTTACTGAATAACCCGTGATACTCTGTATACGTAGTGATGTTTCCTAATGGTTACTGAATAACCCGTGATACTCTGTATACGTAGTGATGTTTCCTGATGGTTACTGAATAACCCGTGATACTCTGTATACGTAGTGATGTTTCCTAATGGTTACTGAATAACCCGTGATACTCTGTATACGTAGTGATGTTTCCTGATGGTTACTGAATAACCCGTGATACTCTGTATACGTAGTGATGTTTCGTGATGGTTACTGAATAACCCGTGATACTCTGTATACGTAGTGATGTTTCCTAATGGTTACTGAATAACCCGTGATACTCTGTATACATAGTGATGTTTCCTAATGGTTACTGAATAACCCGTGATACTCTGTATACGTAGTGATGTTTCCTAATGGCGCCAAATCCGACACAAAAATCAGCTCGTCTATTTAGTAACATTATAGATAAACATATTTATTTACGTCGCCTTGGAAACAAGTTTTTACAACTTATAATAATCACTAACGACAGTTCCTTGGTTGGACTAGTACTTTGCGCCTGGAAAAGTCATGAACATATCAATGTCCCCATCAGGGTTCAAGCCCACAACCCTCGGATCCGTAATCGGGTACGTTACCTTGGACCACGGCGACCTTGATAAGTGATATGATAAGGTCATGTGACATAACTAATGATGACATTTCATGGTACTGTAATATAAATTGAGAGAAAAGGTTGTTTGTTTGTTGCCCCATCGACAGTATTTCAGTCATTTGGAGACGATGTTTAGTGCTGCCACACACTGCAGTATCACGCCGTAGACATGTGGCATGTACCACACCCAGTCACATTATCCTGACACACTGCAGTATCACGCCGTAGACATGTGGCATGTACCACACCCAGTCACATTATCCTGACACACTGCAGTATCACGCCGTAGACATGTGGCATGTACCACACCCAGTCACATTATCCTGACACCGGGCCAACCTGTCCTGGAACTACCCTTATATGCTGAGCACCAAGCAAGGGAGCTATAACAGTACCATTTTTACAACTTAGGTATGTTGCGGCCGGGGATCGAACCCACGACCTCCCGCTCCGGGAAAAGGTTTAGCAACAAATAATTAATATATATCGGAATTTGGCAGATGTATTGGGATTTCCTAGGATTAAAACTTTTAGATATTTAAAGGAGTGAATGTTAGTGAATCGGGTAATGTAATAAAAACACGCACACGATCTCGAATGGCCTTCGTTGTTGGGAATGACAAGAGCGCATGTACGACTCATGTTATAGCGATGCGGGTTATAGCATCGTGCATAAGGATCCTCTGTCACTCTAAGCATATACTTGGACGTTATTGACCACTGGCGGATTCAAGGGGGCTCCCCCGCCCTTTTCTAAAACTGCCCGACCATACATAAATGTAGAAACCCAACCTCCAAAAACGATAACGAAAACGCACCAGCAAACCCTGAGGCGAGTCAATATCCATGCATTGTGTTAACACATTGATTTCAAGGTTTTACCCGTGGCAGTTTGAAATTTGCGCCTAGATTATTTTCTTCATTAGGCCACCTTAAATAAATTGTTTGTTTCCCCTCGCTCAACCTGTCGACCCCTCAAAAATTCTTGGTAAATATATATATTTTTTTACCGATTTTTATCTGGTACAATTTACACATGCTTGTCATTATATGTGATTAGCAGGAAAAAAACGTTTGCCTATTTACCTACCCACTTCTCCTTACTAGACCGTCCCCGGTGGCCGAGTGGTTAGAGCGTCCGCTTCGGGTGCGGGAGGTCGTGGGTTCGAACCCATGCTGCGACATACCAAAGTCGTAAAAAATGGTACTGTTATAGCCACCTTGCTTTGCGCTCAGTATATAAGGGTAGTTGCAGTACTGGTTGGCGCGGTGTCAGGATAATGTGACTGGGTGTGGTATCATGCCACATGTCTACGGCGTGATACTGCAGTGTGGCAGCACTATATCTGTCTCAAGTAGACTTCGTCTCCAAATGACTGAAATACCGTCGGTGGTACCTTAAACCCAACAAACAAACAATCTCCAGACAAGGGGAAACAAAGATTTTTTAAAGGTGGCCTTACTTTATTGTATTAATCATTTCAACTTAATAGAAGTTACTGCATAATATTACGCCAAAAACTACTTTCTATTGTATAACTCTATCTCAAGATGTCAACAATTGTCTTGTATTTCAACAATGCGGCTTTTTCTATCTGACCTGCATTTACAATTAAGATTTGATAAACACAATAATATAGCTTCGGTCTTGGCATTTTAATGAATACGATAAGGATATAAATAGTGCATGTCAATGCAACTGAATATCGATCTTGCAATGTTAATAAAATTTCTTTTTGTAGTAACTAAACCTAGTTCTACTATACAAACAAAGGGTATTCTTAAATCGATTGAAAATAACGAACATTCTCAACATCTGTGGCTGTCATTGCGTATATCAACGGGAATTATTTTTGTTCTATATATGGACAACGCAGACGTCTGACTCGTAAAGTTCGCAACAAGATGAAATAGATAACATGTTGGAAGATCACATGCCTTGTGATATCACAAACTTATGTTTTATGGAAACTGATAATCTTACAAGTATTCCGGAAAGAAAATCTATAATGTACATGATAGTATTAAAAACTTATTAAATACTTACAATGTGTACGTGCATTTAGTGAGTAACTTAGAGGATCGAATACAGCTAAAGGTGGTCATTTAAAAGTTCTATTTTCATATATTTAGCTTGACTATTCAAAGAATAGGACTAGCTATTGTACTCACCCCGGCTTCGGCGTCTGCGTCCAGAGAAATGTTAAGGTTTTTCGTTTAACATTGCCATTATCTTCAGTTTTACTCGTTAAATGTCCCTAATAGTTCACACATGTGTTTATCAACATCAGACAAACCAGAAGAAACAGGAACAATTATAATTCTTCCAATTCTTTTTTTGCATATTTATGACCCCTTTCGGAATGTTAAACTTTAGTTCAAAGGTACGGTACAATGCTCTGACCGAAAAACTGCCGTTTTTAAACTGCCGAATTTAAATATAATATATATAGAGAGAGAGAGAGAGAGAGATAGAGAGAGAGAGAGAGAGGGGGGGGGAGAGAGAGAGAGAGAGAGAGAGAGAGAGAGAGGGGGGGGGGGGAGAGAGAGAGAGGGGGGGGGGGGGGGGGGTGTAGGTAGATTTTTCCATATTGAATTCAAACATCATGTTGTTTCTATTGCCGTAACTCCTTTGATCATTGAAAATCCACCAATTTTCAATGAAGTTATGATAATGATGTACACTCACGTGCCAAATCAATGTCCCCAAAATGGCTGCAAAATTATTGATTTTTAGGAGGCTGCAACTTCAAAGCAATATTTCTACCACTTAAAATCAAATTCTACTAAAGTGTCATGTGTAAAAGAGGTAACGATTTGACCCCATCAGTGAAAGAAACCATATTTAAGTTACATAAACAAGACTTTAGTGGAAGAAAAATTGCAGACTTGAAAGTTTAGAAAACATCAATGTAAACAAGCTGGGGGGGGGGGGGGGGGGTGGGGTGGAAGAAAAATAAGAAGACAAGTGAAAGGACAGTTTTCATATGGATAAGATATAAATACTTGCATTATTGGTTAAATGAATATCAGTCATTATATGTTTTACATAAATTCCCAACTTTAGATTGTCCTTAACTCAAAATCTGATCCGAAATTACCTTGTCTATATCGCAAATAATAATTTTCTTCCAAAATTGAAGAACATATAAACTGTATACCGCTATTTTCAAAAATGTTTTCAATATTTGACAGATATTTTGCTGAAACATAGTCTTTGTAAAAACTAAAAAAATATTTCACTTTTAAAATTACTATATTCACTAAACACGATAATGCTTTACTGAAAAACTACGACTGGTCCTTTTTTTTTTTTTTTTTTTTTTTTCCTCATGAAACAAACCTTTTTTGGCATTGGGTTGCATTAAGTAATGCTCAGAGGCGTGTTTCATCAATCTTGTTTTCTCAATAAAAATAGTTCCATATCATATTACTTAAAAATAAAAGCTTTTAAGTCTGATAAACATATTTGCCGACTAAAACAAAAATGAAATTTTTTTTTAAAAAAATGAAAATTGTATAATGTATTCCTTCTTTCAGACTTTGTGTTTTGCGGGCAGGGAAAAGCGAACGTATTTGTTTGTTTGTTTGTTTGTTTGATTGTGTAATGGATTTATTGTCCCACCGACAGTATATCAGTCTTTTGGAGACTTTGTCTACTTGACAGACAGATGTAGTGCTGCCACACTGCAGTATTACAGGGGACATGTGGCATGATACCATACCCAGTCACATTATCCTGACACCGGGCAAACCAGTCCTGGAACTACCCTTGCTGAGGGCCAAGCAAGGAAGCTATACAAATTATACATGTACCATCTTTGCGACTTTGGTATGTCGCGGCCGGGGAAAGCATTCACGACCTTTAGGCGGACGCTTTAACCACACGGCCACCGGCGACGGTATAGGAGCGTGTCTGTCCGTCTCAAGTCTATCATTTGAAGGGTAAAATAATGTAGTCCGCAATGTTACTCGGAAATTTACCCGAAATAGGAATTGTGTTTGGAGATTCGACCCTCGTGATCTCGCAGTTTTCATAGCCAGGCCTCCGTGGCCGAGCGGGTATAGTCGCTGACTTTATACTGTTCAGACCCTATCTACATTGAGTTCGAAACCTGGCAAAGTCGTTCGCTTTTTTTCTTATTTTTTTTTTCAAGTGAGAAAAACCGATGGCTCTAACATGCCGCCTCTTTGCAATCGGGGCAATGCCCCACCTTCAATATATTGGTCTTCGCTATATGACTGAAATACTGAACTCAAAATTTCAATCACTTAATCAACATTTCATATAAACTTCAATATACCGTGTTTTAAGTTTATTTTTCCGGGAAAACATATACTTATTATTAATGTGTTTTTCTTGATAACAAACAAATGCACACTAACTCTAGGGGTTTTCCAGAATATTTAGAAAGCATTTGCATTTGACAAAAGATTAATTAGGGCCTATGTGTCGAGCAAAATTTTCCGCTCTTAGTCTGGTGATTCAATTGAGTTCAGTAACCTTTTCGTTTGTCCTATTTTTGTGGTTCATTTTCATCAAATAAATCGTTAAAATCTCATAAACAAGATAAATCATGCTAAATTTAAGGCCAAATTGCATGCATCAGTTTAAACTGTATAATTATGCAATCAATATTAATCGCATGGGTCATCAGTCGGATAGCGTAAATGAGATAAACAACTTAGTAGTAAATCTTTTCATCAAATAAACTTGAGAAGTAAATTTAAGGCTATGATATTAAATTGTTCATTATGAGGTGCCAAAGACATGCGATTAATTTTGCTTCAAAAACTCAGAGGCTTGTTAAAATAGAGGGTCAATCAATTGCACTGTTATTCGATCGGTGAGAAGTATGGAGACACATTTGGTTCAAAAGAATATTTAAAAATAAGTTACAACAGCAAATAATCAGTTTGAATATACTTGGGGTACATTTTAAATACAGTATAATAAAGTACAGTACAGTCATCGTCGAAATCCACAATATTATAATATGATGCCTGTTTATCTAGATACATAGCCCATTGTTTTATACCTGGCTTGGAGAGGGAATTTACGAATTGGAGCTAGCATTGTAAACATCCTGTGTCTGCTTTATGAATAGAGAAAATATTAAACTGAGTGCACCAGAACATTAGTCTTGTATTCTTATTTCATAATATAACATATATATGTCCTTATCACTACCGTATATACCGTGGGAGTTTTAACTGGCATTTTTTTTAAATTTCAATAAGCTTTTGCTGACCAGTAAAAATACGAGAAGTATTTTGAAACTCTTGATTTAAAGTCCCAGTATCTTATAGATGGTAGACCTAAATGTGAATGCAATTACAACATTTATAATTCAGTTTTAATTTCATCACTGAAAGACCTTGAGAAATGCCCAATTTACAGGAAATATTCTATTAGAAAAAATGCAAATTGTGGCTGTCTCGTTCTATATTTATCTCAGAACAATGACAGCATAAAATTAACATACAAGGGAATTTTCAAAAGTTCATGGATTTTCTTCCAATCTCCTCTACAACCGTGTATCAATATTTATTCAGTCTATAGAAAAAGTCCATGAACTTCTGAAACACCCCATGTACAACGAGACATCCGTGGTTTTACTTAGCAGTGTGTTTCAGAACAAGCTCCGCCCATCTTTCTCATTATTTTGCCCTGTCTGAACAACTAAGACTTCCGAGCGAATGTTTCATTATGTGGGCTTAACTAAACATTAAGAGGTTAATCAAACATCATTTGAGGCTTTGCTAATTAGAAATTTTGAAAAATATATTTTTCCAAGCTAAAACGCACTGGGGTTTTAAATTACAAATGCAAAAGCTGACTTTCATAATCCGATCAACTATATGTAATGAGCCGTTATCAATCAAATGATCCATGTTGCCGCCACTACGGATGAAATGCTTTTTTAAATACTGTACGACTATCAAATAATCCACGGTCGATTAAGAAGCAAATTGGGTTCCGGTTTAATACTATTACATGTACAACTATAATTCTAGACGGAGCATTGGGACTAAAGCTACACCTGTTAAAATATAATACT
>CM037787.1:33722102-33772102 GCA_021229015.1 Solen grandis
TTTCACATTGTCGTCAAAAAAGCAATATTTGCCGAAGTATTAGCAAAGATTATCTTTTTTCATTAATTGAAATATTTCCTTCCTGAAATATTTTCATTTCAGTCCTTAAGCAATCATTAAGACCTTAATATATATTGATTACTCTCGAATTTAAACAGTCATTATGTTGCTTTGTATTCGCCGTTATACTAGTTACAGTCAGCTGAAGTTTACCATGTTCTTCACGTGCACCTTATGCTGTAGAGGATCGTCGTAGGCTTACGAATGTTGTCGGAACACAACTTCGTGCAGTAGTTATTTCAGTACAAGCGCAACGGCTATTTCTCACAATATCGCGGTGGCGACGAGGCTATACGAGATTTTCTTTTATGAGATGCTCATATTTGGGTTAAGGTCTTTGCCTAAAATATATGGAAGGAAAAACTTCCTGGCCAGGATTTATCAGTAATTGGATGAGTGTATCTTTTGTGTCATGCATTTGTGTCTAAAATGAACGATAGATACATTTACTTTTCTTGTTAGTAGATGATTTGAATGTCAAACGGAGCCGCGTTCGTTTATGGCTGGTCGACAGGTAAATGGCTTATTTTGTATACTTTCACAATCGTTATATACGTAGAAGAAATATGGCTCTATTAAAGAAATGTTTAACGCATGCTGATATATCCATCCATCTACCCATCCATCTATTAATTTACGGATTACTAGCCAACACTGTATTCCATCATTCCATTTAAATTGTCAATTTAATACCAGTTATCGAACTCGTATATTCATTTTTTATGACTGAACTAATCTGCGCAGTTACACTGAACGGTGTGAATGACATGGCATTGATGTATTTGACATAATATGTATGTGTATGCCATGATAAGTATGTGTTAATAATTTTTGATATATTCTACGCTATATATCTATGTATATATCATAATATGGTTGTATTATGATATAGCTTGATATTAATTTTATCTTTATAGGCATGATATTCATTTGTATAGCATGCTAAATATATTTAGGACATGATATCCATGTGTTTAACATTATATTCATTAAATTTAGCATGATATATATTTGTCTGGCATGATATATATGTGTATAACATATTGTCATAATGACATAATATTCAAATGTATGGCAAATATAGCATGATTCAAATAAAATACATTATGTTGCTGTGTTTAGAATGATATTAAATGTATGGTAAAGCCAGTGTTAGCAAACATCCAAAAATATGATTATGGCATGATATTAATGTGTATAACATAATATATGTATTTTTGTATTGCATTATAATATCCATTTGTATATCATGGTATTCATTGCATAGAATTACGTTTAAGGTTAGATGATATTTTTGGTATACACGTTTAACCCATAACATGATGTTTATTTGTATATTATGATATATTTGTGTATAGCATGGTATCCATGCTAAACTAGCATGATGTCCGAATGAAAACCATAAATATCATATTAAAAAATGATTTTGTTAAAAAGAATTTTTATAATCACATAACGTGATAGCATGATATATGTGTGTAAGGTAAAATATTTGTGATGTTGAACATATTTATTCTTATAGCATAATAGCCATGAGTATGGCTGATTAAGACATCTCTATAACATGGTATTTATTTGTAAAACATGATATGTTATCCTAATATCCATATGTATGACATGACTCCTTTATGTGATATTTATGTTTTATAATATGATATGTATTTCTTTAGTATGGTATCTTTGTGTTTTGCATAAAGATGACATGTGTGCGGAATATTTCAGGTGCACATAAGACTATAATTGAGAGAAGAAACAGAAGTAAGAGAGAGAGATCATAGTAGACATGACACGACTTAAAAAAATGACCTGTTTATATATTGTTACCAAGATTTGACTTATAACTGTATCATAACAGCCTTAATGTCTGTATTCGTTATTATATATGACAGTAAACAACATTTTTATATAACCTTTTAAACCGACAAGGCCAGGGGAACAGCTTTAAAGTTCCAGGTCAAGACCTGACACCGTCTAATCATTTTCTATATAAAAAATAGTATATCTGAAGTCATATACCTCCCAGACAGGCAGTTACTTCAATCTAACCAAACATCATTACATTACTAAATCAGGCAGAAAACAGCTTGACATCGAGTTTACGAGATACGAAATTATTTATAATCTTAAAATCGCCATTTTTTGTTGTCTTGAAAGCTTATCCATGCGTTGATCAACCCATAAGTAAAATATCAACAAATACCTTAAAGTAACAAAGCAACATATTACTTAACCAAAGTTATTCTTTGCTGAGCATAATACAAGCATTGAAATAAAAAATATGCAATATTATATTTTTTCTATAAGAAGAAGAAAAAGTGAATGTCATAAAGCATATATTGCACATATTACATACATCATCCTATCTATGTTCTATCATTTTATATAAGAAGCAAATAGTGCATGAACAGTGTTGCAGGACATCTATTTTTTCATCAAAATGATTTTCTTAACTTGAAAATGGTCGGTTGTTACTCTTTTATTCATACTACATTTCGCGGTGTCATCCTGGACACGAAAACTTTAAACGCGCGAAGTCATTTCTAGTTTTATAGTAAATTATGTTAAATAATTTTTTACGTCCATTTATTAATAACTATTTTGATTTTTTTATTGCTTTAGTCTTATCCAAACTGCATATTGATGAAACGCGTAAATGATTACAAAATGAAGCAAACAACTTTACGGTTGTTTTTTTTCTTTTTTATGACTGACTGTTGCCGGCTAAACAATGCCTACGCGTTATGTATACACAATTTAAGAGGAGACAATGGACTTCCTTAAATACATAGTGAAACGGTTGAAATTATTTTCCTTCTAGTCAAGTATTAAGGAAGATATATTAAAGCAATATTATAGGAAACCCCCTTGTTGTTAACAGTTGACTCTTATTATATAGTTAAAAAGTATGTTTACCGATACTCAATTTTGCTGAATGTAATGCTGCCTTATGACTTTGACCTCGCATATATATATATATATATATATATATATATATATATATATATATATATATATATAATATATATATATATATATATATATATATATATATATATATATATATATATATATCGATTAAAGTATGTCTTGAAATGCTCAGCCTAAAGAACCGATACTTTTTTATGAAAAATGAGTTTAAACATAAAAATGTGAACATGGCGGTCTGAAATGTGAGGTGGTGCTAATCCTGAGGTGAACACTGTTGAGATGATCTTATTATATAATTTTTTCCTGCCCACATAGTCCAAATGATTAGGGGTTTTGTATGACTGTTATCATATTCATACAGATGAAATTGTCTTTAAATGATGTTTGACTGTTTAAATGGCCCTAATTTGTATGTGTTTTTTACTTGGTTTACTGTTCAGATGATCTTAAAACTGGGGTGGTCGTTAAATGAGGTGATACTATAAACATAAATCTTACACTTAGGAGATCTAAATGTTTAATGTCTATTATAAACATGGCCTTAAATCATTATCTTCATTTCTGAATATTGACTACCGGCAACATCAGTCCTAGGGTGCTAGTGTTCCTTATTATAAACGTTTCAATACTGACAGTTCTTTTTGGTGCACAACTTTGACATAGTATGACTAAAAACGACAAACATTTATTCGACTGGCTGCTGACCAAAAAAAACGCTCAGCACCTCCTAATATATACACAAACAAGCATGGTGCTCATCATGTTTGGGTGGTAGCGAGCAATAATTGACATTGATCGTAGGAAATTGACTTCCCTCTAAATCTGATACAGTGGTCATATCCGACAACACTGGGAGGACTGACACTACTTACGATGACGTCGTTAGCCATACCAGCAGAATAGTAATGGTTAGTGTAACAGGAGGCGTTCTCTGCTTCTGATCGTTGGTGCAGTGTTGACAGTAAAACGTAGTTTTAAGAGGTAGAAATTATATGAAATGAAATCAAATAAAAATAAAACAGGCCTTTGCTTTTTGTTGTTAACGAACAGTCATGGAATGGAAATTCTTAATTGTTTTTACAAATATCAATAAATACTATCGTGCCCATTTAATGCAAATTCTCACCATGCGTTCAAATTGCCAATGTCACTGATGTTCGCGATGTTGGCATTACTTTTAAAGCCATCCCCATGTTGTGAATTCAAATGTCTATAGTTTGACTCTACCTGAATCTAGAAACAGTTTTTCAATGGCGAGAAAAATGTGTGACTCAACAAAAAATTCACAAGTGATGGAAGAATGGTATCCGGAATTTAATTAAGGATGATCTACAATTTATTGGATTAAATTCATTAAACTATCACACATTATGACAGACAAATACGGCAATGTTTAACTCCTTATTAATGTATAATGCCACCAAATCTTATTTTGTAGGGCGAGACATGACATTTGCAAACCAAACCCTTGCAACATAAGGCATTTTAATCATTTAGCAATCATTATCTCTTTTATGTGTAATTATTACTGATACAAAAAAAAAAAAATTGCAACCGAGCCATAGGACCCAAACAGGTATTCCATTGAATAAAATTGTTATTTGAAATAGATATTACGTTTAAAGTAAAATTCTATGTCATTATATTTCCTTATACATATATCATCTCTTTAATGAGTGTGTCATAGAATATTTAATGTTTCATCATGACGTGAATGTGAAATTAAAAATACTAAGTACCAAAATGTGTAAGAAAATTTATCAGTTTCCACAATTAACATACTCATATGTATGAAAAACAGCAGATTTTGGTACTTGTTTTAATATATTACTTTGCAACATGCACAAGGATAAGAACTTGAAGCAAATATGGTTAGTCGTGTATAGGAGGAGTTGTAAATAAAGATTAAATGTGCACTTTGTAAGGGTGAACTATTTAAATCAACATACAAATGTATGTACGGTTTCAGAAAATAGACGAGCTTCCTAAAAGGATATTTTTTTTTCAATATAAATGTGATTAAACATTTTCCAAAATGTATTGCAGAAAAAATCTGTAAGGGCTACGTAATTATAAATCTACAAAATTACTCTTATTGCATGCATTTGAATTAAAATGGGCTTTAGATAGTATTGATGATAGTATGTTGACAAACTGTAAATAGAAAGTTCAATAACGGTATTTTTCTTTTATAATTAGGTTGACAAAATAGATATACTTGTATAAGTTCGATTGTTGGTAAATAATTGAATAAATATGTATATGCATGATTAAAATGTTACAATCATTACTTGATAGCTAAACCTATCAATGTCCTCAGCCATGAGAAAGCTCTATTTCACGCAACAAATATTGCATGATGCACAATTTTTTGTTTCCTTTCTTGTAGTTGTCGTTGTAGAATTTTCTCATGATGCAGTGTGAGCATTTGTTATACTTATCTGACTTTATTCTGATGAAGCAGAATAAAGGAATATAGGGAAGGAAACAGATGTAGAAATCAGCTAGAGTTCAAAGATATAAAATAAGCATATATTAAGAAGATTTCTTTAACGTTTAACTGTAGAATAATGTGCCTTAATTTGATCATGAGTTTTGGTTAACTATAATTAAGGAAGATTGGTTTTAAATAGCGAATTGCAGATGGAGACACACGAATATCGCATCAGTGACCAAAACGTGGTTAGGTAAGAAGAGTAAAGAGAAGTGTAATGCATATTCTTTTTAATTCAACATTTTTGGTGAGTTTAAACTGTGATAATGTAATCCTTTGTTACACTGGTAAGTTAGGACATTATAGTTTAGATTATAATTTCGGGTTTTAAGGTATCATATTAATGTCATTTAAAGTTAAAAAACAAAAAATGTGTTCATCAGTCCATATACCATGAATCAAGCTTACAAAAGTACGGACAGAGCCAAACCAGTTGTTTTGATAAAAAAGCCAGCTCCCTTTCTCGGAGCATATTATAGCTTAATGATAGTTCTGGACTGATCTGTGTAATGTTATCGTTACAAATCACGAAGCAGTGTTGGGTAAGAGATTAAACTTCAGGATAGCAAGCCTTCAGTATTTATGAAGTGTATCATATCATTTTTATAGGCATATACGTTAGCAAAGGAAAAAAAAGTAAAATCTTCCGGATCGGGGTAGAGGGTGTATTTTTAGATCATTCAAATGTGTTAAAATATAAAATAATATATATTCACGCATTGGTTGTTGATTTGAATAACATATGATTCATGAGCTCCTTCTTTTATGAGAGAACGACGCAATGGGTTCTGGAACTTTAAGGATAACATGATAATAAATAAGTTCTTAATTCAGTGATCATCAGGTAAGCGGCTTATTGTATACTTTACAATTATTATATGTGCAAATAATATGACAATGTTAGGGGAAAACCTGACATTTTGATCACCCCAAAAATCATATATGTATAAGTTTTTTACGCATCCCTTAGTATTACTCATATGAACAGGTGTTCATGATAACGATAATGTGCGGTAACAGTGAACGATTTGTCTTTTCTGTGTGTACACCAGGATTGCTCTAATCGTGTTTACGGCAAATCATTGATATTTTGCCATACACATATATTTTTAAGGTATAAATTATTGCTATTTCGGCGTGGAATAATTGTGAAGATTCATTTCATTAATTGACAGTTTAGTCTTAAAAATAAGTTCTTATCAGGGCATACACGGGAAATGTGTATCTTCTGCTCTCTTGTATGTGTATGAAAATGCGTAATCACATTTATTTTCCTTGTTACTAAAGTGATATGAGTTTAATACAGATATCATTTTATTGAGATTTTCTCGTTTATGAACGGTCGGTGCGTACAGTAGCCTAGTCCAATATTTGGAATATATTATTTCTTTATTCTTGTTAATTCTTTATTTCTGCAAATAAGTATTTTTATACTGAATCAAATGTTAAATACAGAGTAAAGATATCCATCTATTTATCCTGAAACAGTATATTGATTTCAATATGTAATAATATTTTTTTAAAAATAAAACGTTTTGATATATATATATATTTTTTTTTTTTTAGTTTTTTTTTTCTTAATTGCATAATTGTATTAACCTCAAACGAGTAGCATTTTCGACATTCCTCGTGGTACAGACATTGTGCTGTCTTTCTGCGATAGCACAACGTAGCATAGTGGCATGATACCACATCCGGACATATCATGCTGTCACCAGTTACCAGTTAAGGAACTACGCTTTAATAAATGTCACCAAGCAAAAGGGAGCTATACTAGCACTATTTTAAATTACCTTGATCCGTCGATTCCACGACCTCACTGGAAAACTGCGTTGGCTGCAATCACTTGGCTACCAGCACCTGCAATATTAATCATGAAAATATAGATCAATATTCATTATAATTATTACAGGCGGTAAGAGAGAAGAATGAGAAAATACACCGTATCACTCATCTGGCTGTACGTCATGGTACGGATTGTTGGTAGGTTTATTCTTAACAATCATCACGTTTGTGGTAATATTTTCCTTTGAGTGTAATTTTTTATTTGTCGTTACTATTTTTTAAAATGTAATATGGAGTGGCAAGTATATGATGTGACATACTGATTTCAGTTACCTATATATCATACTTCCGGTATAAAACTACGAAAATGCGACATAAAAACACCAACATTATTATAAGCATCGATTTATATCTATCCTCAAATAATTTATTTTCGTTGTCTGTTATTTCAGGTTAAAATACAACCATTGTTATTTATATTCAAACCTTATGGTCGTTTAAGATTTGACATCTTCCGTGGATGCAAAAAGGTTTTCATTTTATCCTATTCGTTAATATTAATAGGAATAAAATGCATTTTCAGAAACCGCCTGTGACAATTGTAACAGTTGCACTGGAAATTGGTGTAATCAATGTTCATACGGATACTACAGAAGTCGCGGTCACTGTAACCCATGCCCTAGTAGCTGTTTGAGTTGTACTTCACAGAACTACTGTTACCGTTGTAAAGAAAGCTATTTCTTAGGCAACAATTACTGTTACCCTTGCCGAAGTAACTGTTCCCGTGTCGTCACAGTGTTACCCTTGCCGAAGTAACTGTTCCTCGTGTACTTCACAGAACAACTGTTACCGTTGTAAAGAAAGCTATTACTTAGACAACGGTTACTGTAATCCGTGCCCTAGTAACTGCATTACGTGTACGGCATGGAATTGTTACATTGTAAGGATGGTTACTACGGGAAATTTTGCTGGTCATCATGTGACACTAAATGTGTTAACACCATTTGTCACAAGGCTGATGGTAAATGTGTACACGGATGTTCTTCTGGATATTACCAGTCTGAGTCCAGCTGTGTCTTGTGCTCTAATTACATACATAACTGCGAGGGATGTACAGATTCGACCCGCTGTACAAGATGTACAAGTGGGTATCATTTGGATTCTTACACCTGCAAAAGCTGTCCATCTGGTAAATGGGGATATCAGTGTTTGAACTCATGCTCCATCAATTGTTATGATACAGACGTTAATAACGTTTGTAACAGTGAGTCAGGGCGGTGTTTACATGGATGTAAATCGGGATATAGTGGACCAAAATGTGATTCCGGTAAGTCAATGTTAATCTTTAAATGGAACTGCAGCCCAACATACATTTAAGTGTGAATGAGTTGTATATGACATTAAATGAAGTTTTTCATTCAAATTTGATATATCTGCAAAAAAATAAAAACCTTTTGTTCACGCCGCCATTTTAAAACATCAGGTGATTTTTTTCTTAGCTTGTTACGCCACATACCCCTCGAGATATCCTAGGAAGAAATGGAGGCATGGTTTAACTAAGGGTGTCAACATGGATCATGCAACTAGCAGATTAGCAGATTAAACTTGTTGTCACGTTATCTCGTGAGAACGAGGGTGGCTTATCTCCGCCATTTTATTTTCAAAACTCACTGCAAACGCTGAGAAAATTACTTGTTATATATCCATTCGTGTTCCTTCTTCTAAATCCTGAAACAGATGTTTTTATCGTTTCACGCACAATATGTTGTATTTCTTCTCCATTTTTCTTGGTAAATAATCATGTTTGAATGTAATATTAGATATACTGTAAAAAGGCAGAAATCACCGGTCAAGTGAAGTGTGTCAATGCAACTGCTGAACAAATCACAGACAAATATATTAGATAACCAATGCAGATTGAAAAGAAACGATAGGGCATTGTATTATGTTTCACAAGTGTGTACTTTTATTCACACTTTGCCTAACCCCTTGGAATATTTTCTATCTGAAATTTTGCAAAATATTACCGTTTAAAAAATGATTTTTTGAGGATACCATGAGAATTTTACTCGGATTACTGTTTTTATTTTATTGTATATTGTATTTAGATATTGCACTTATTTAATGGTGTGATATATAAGGAGTTTACTTTTAGAATTGATGGGGACATGTCGTCACTCATATCTTGCTCGTATTTGCATTCGATACTGATACCTAAATGGTTATTCATGTTCTTTTTATATTTATGTGTAATTAAAAATCAGTTTTTTTAATTAATCGATTATAGATAATATATACATTCTTGGACAAATTTGTCTTTGAACCAAATTCAACAACAGAGACACATGGAACTCTCTAACAGATGTGTTGATTACTTTAGATGATTACTTCAGAGACATTTACTCTTTTTCGCAATCCGACTTTTATTTTGCTTAAGGTCTATAATTTGTTTTCTCCAGTATGTTGCTTTTGCTTCCATACAGATTTGTTTGGGACTAAACGTTTCTGATACTATATACACTGACCTAAACGCGAAGAAAATAAAGAAAACTAGTATGCATAAATTGGCATTATGTGTTATTACATAATAACAAATTAGCACATTCGCTCAAACAGTTTCTCGTTGCATTAAATCCAGTATACATTAACAGTAATCATCCATCTATAAACTGATAAAATGTCAGTATGTTGTCTGTGATGTAAATATCATTAAAAATAATATCGGGGAAATGCTAGAGAAATGAACAACAGCTACAAATGCACGTTTAAAGGAATACAGTCAATACATATATAACCTTGATGAACAGAACACTTACATAACACACAATTGATATATTCGTAATATCATGCCTGTGAAAATAAGTTTTGTAATAGATATGATAAACTGAACATTCATTGAACGGGGTATATGGTGTACAGGTGTAAACTTTCTCGAATAATTTAAGGCGTCACAGTAGAACCAATAATATATGCGATAGGTACCTTGATTTTGCGTTTTCAAGTGCAATTATCTTTGATATTTATCTACCGGTGAAGAAAAATGATCTATACACCATTCCTTAGGTGTGTTCAGTGCCCTTAAATCTTCGTTCTAATTAATGATAAGTCTAATTGCTTAACAAATGTATTAATATGTCATTTGATTTCCACTATATAATATTGCTCATGCTTCGGTAGAGACAGGTTATTCAACTATGAACCCAGCTTCCTGTCTAACGATGAATATAAATTCAGAATTTGCACTAGGAAATCGTGTTGGGAACTCATACTGTTGGCCATATGTAATAAAGACATTAAGAACTATTTTGTACATTTGGTCGTCATAATGTCACCAAATGTCACCAAAACCTCTACATAGCAATTGATTTAAGAACGCTAAATTAAAAAAAAAAAAAAAAATTTTTTTGTTTTTTGTTTTTTCCTGTGCATAATTGGATATATTTCAATTTTTGTCCAAATAATAGTTGATGGACAATGGGGCAAATGGTCTGACTTCGGACACTGTTCTCTAACATGTGGGCAGGGATCAAGTACAAGGACCAGGAAATGTGACCAACCATCTCCACAATATGACGAAAAAAACATGCATTGGAAGCGACACGGAGACAAAATACTGTAAAATTAACGATTGTCCAGGTACATATAGTTTGAATCTATAAATGATGTTGGAGACAGACGTATACTATATAACTTTGGTTTTATACTGTCAGTGATTATGTAATACATATTGTAATTTTGTATTTCAGCTTAACAAACATACATGCTCAGACATGTTAACATCACCTTATTTTTATTTTCATACTGTATATAGAACCGAAAAAGACGCAACGTGTGTCTGTGTATCTTTACCGATGAGAGCAAGCCATTTAGTAAAAGGAATTATTTAGAAAATGAATAACACTAACTTGGTATCAGCATTAATATGGCTGTAATGTAATATTTGTAAATTAGTGTTTCATAAGAGTTTTTACTTCTTTGATGTATGATAGGTTAGAACAAAATATATGCTTACTATGTAGGTAGTCTAATAACACATTTAAAGGCAAAACCGGATATGTACGTTATATACATGTATGTACAAGCGTTTTAAAACATAAACAACAACATGTATTATCATATTAAGCAAAGTAGTAGCCGCATTGCATAAAATGGAAACATAATTGCATTATTAATTGTAAGATTGATACGTTTGTTCTATACTCACTCTCTATGTTCGATTTTGGACTCACGCATTACAGTGAAATTTATCAAAAACATCATGGGTATTATGCTCGTCTGTTTCGAAGAAAAAGTCAAGCTGTTATTATCGCTGGGTCGTCGTTGTCGTCGATGTTTTCGTGCAAAACGTTTATGTAGCCCATTCCTCAAACACCCTTAAAGGTTACAGAACGAAACTTGGGATACTTTATAATCACGAAAGACACATTTGTAAGACAAAGGGCACTATTTTGGAATATGTATGTCCCCTTTTAACTCAGAATATTATTGTGGACATGTAAAAGCAGACGAGCGTTGGCACCGGTTGCGGAGCTCTTGTTATATGTAAGATTTCTTGATAAGCTTTAGGGATGTACTCGGACCATTTGAGCCTGATATGCTCGTATTATTTGTCATGTATGTAAACATCATTGCTAATAATACAGGTTTATTTCTGTTTTAATCATCGTGAGCTTCGTAAATCTCTCTAAAGAAACATCATGAAATATCTAAATGGGGTGATTATAGGTTAGTTAATGTCTTATTAGTTGAAAGCAAAATAACAACAATATCAACCACTTTTTTTCTGTTTAGCCACAGAATCACAAAAGATTTTGGACATAAGCAACTTGGTCTTATTTTATTAATTACATAACAGCAAAAACGTCGGAAAGTGTATGTTACGTAAGCTTAAATTCATTTTAGAAAATAAATAACATTATCTTAAAGTAGTCTTGCTGGTGTTGTTTTAAGCAACTGTTGTGTTAATGAAACTTAAAGATCAACCATAAAATGAATGTGCAGGAATTGTTACAAGTACATTTTAGCTAGAACAACTTAACAAAATGCAGTATGAAACTGTCTTTGATACTTAAGAAACCTGACTCATCATCTTGTTCTGCTCTTTAAACTGTTTCACAGCTGTATGCAAAATTTCCATTCCTCATTAGTACCTAGTCACTTCATTAACAGTAGATATAAATTAATTAGAAACTGGATTTCATTCGTTGATACGAATGATAGGACTTTCTGCAACATTTTGTAATGTAAAGATTAATACCGTTAGAAAGAATATATATTAAAATCCCTACCTTTTACTTTTTTCGTATCGACTTCTCATGCATGAACTTTGTGAAATAAGCCATATGGCAAAAATAAATAAATCTTTATTTTGTTATCGTTTTCTTATAACTTGACCAATTTTAGTATTCTAGGTACCAAAATAAATGGCCTGAAAATCCCGACAATTCCATTGCAGCATATTTAGGTCTAGTTTTATAGGTATTCAAAATATAAGCAATTAATCTTAAACCTCTTAATTATGCATATCAAAATTCTTTTTTTTTATTTTCGTGTACAGTCACGGGAATAAAATCGTAAAGGCTGCCATGCAATAGAATCGTCGACGCGTGTAGCCTTGTGAGTTAAATTTTAATAACGCTTGTACATACGATCGAGACGACTGTATTACATAAAGTTACTCCATTTTACGCTTTTAGCTAACGGAAAAATTAGCTTGCAGCGTCTTGAACGGATGACATGTGTTGATCATTTTGTTTCAAACGACTACACTTATACACGCTCATGGTATCTCATGCTGGCAATTAAATAACATTGTACTATAACATATATTTTCTCATAGCTTATCATTTATCATAAATTTGGTATATAGCTTGTACAACATTTATCGATTGGTGCAACAACAAAGTTTTGAAATTGCAATGTTTCAACAACGGTCTAAATGACATGTGTCAACACGCTCAAAGGATTATGGGTAACGCTATGCTTCAACTGATATGTATAAGTTACGTAAATAAAATGATTGGACACAACATTAAATCATTGTCAACACTTGTTTAGTGTGTTTGTTTGTTGGGTTTAACGTCCCACCGACAGTATTTCAGTCATTTGGAGACGATGTCTACTTGATGCAGTTATAGTGCTGCCACACTGCAGTATCACGCCGTAGACATGTTGCATGATATCACACCCAGTCACATTATCCTGATACCGAGCCAACCAGTCCTGCAACTACCCTTATATGTTGAGCGTCAAGCAAGGGAGCTATAACAGTTCCAATTTTTACGACTTTGGTATCGAACCTACGACCTCCCGCTCCCGAGGCGGACGCTCTAACCACTCGGTCACCGGGAACGGTACACTTGTTTAGCTAATAATATCAATATGATATAAGTAAACAGTTTTTTTTTTTTCAATTTATATGACTAATACATATCTGTAAACTTACATTTTCCGAAAATGCTTCAATTAAGGTGAAAGCGAAAGTAGGATAATTTATGAAAATCTAACAATTGGCTTTAAATTCGTATTTTTTATATTAGGCCAATCATTAAATTTTAAGTATCAATAGAACGGCCAAACATTGCTATACAAATAATATCCACCATCATATTTTCGAAAATCAAAGGTTTACGAGATATAAATTGTTAAACACACTGAAGGTTACCAATGTTTGATTTTCCGCCATAACTAAACCGATTTAATCCCGATCATCAAAAACTAAATATCATATGAAAGGTCTTTCTAATCACTACAAATTATATACATAGTGTCTCGATAGAATATAAACCGTTTTTGAGATATTTATGGCCAATGAAAAACCGGATAATTGATATATGACCTTGACATTTGAGATTTTCCAAAAACGGAAGTGACATGGCTCCAAAGAAACTAATACTGCATCTTCAGTCAAAATTTAAAGCAAATCATACAAAAAATGAAGCCTTAAGGGCTTGAAAACCGTTTTGTTTTAATACGAATGTTTTTACGCCTTATGACGTCATATGACGCCATATGACGTACATTTTCTTAGAATTTAAAGAAGACCTAGAGACTTACAATCTGCCCAAATATCAGCTTTCTAGCTTATCTGGAATCGATTTTATACACATTTGTAATTTGACGTCAATGGTGCGAATCTTGGATTAGCCATAGAACCATTGCTTTTTTCGAATTTTGAAAAACAAACACCGAGATGCACAACTAGAGCCTAACATACACATTCTGTGAAATTTTGATGAAAATCGGTTCAGAAATAATGTCTGTAGACCGCGTACAAACTTTGTCACCTGACGTCAAATCTGAGGTTATATGACGTTATATGAATATGAAATTCATTGCATCCGAAAGCTAATGGTTTGAAATATATGCCATACAATTATCATTGTTCTGGGCTAATGGCAACACATCGAAATAAAGGCAAATATAAGAGGAAGAAAAAAAGAAAAAGAAGAAGAAGAAGAAACAGTAAAAACCCAATAGAACTTTCTGCCAGTAGGCAGAAAGTCCTAATAATCACTATGTCCAGGAGTATATGCTCGAACAACCGACTTCTATATATTTTTCCCACCAGTATTTCAAATGTTTCTTAAATCTTAAATTCTTATAGACATACAGTTCTAATTTACTATTTCCTAGGATCAAGACACCTTCAGATTCTTCATACATGACATTGCAAACTTTGTAGTCTACTTAACTAAAATCTTAAATAATAAATAGCTAATACATGTAATATGATAATTATTGTTTTATTTACCGCCTTTAATCTTTGTTGATTAAAAATGAGCGGCTTAAATGTAAAACAACATGTGAAATATACGGTATCGGTTTTCGGACATACAGCATTTCGTGCAATACAAAGTGTTATATAATAGCCTGAGTAATAAAGATTATCTAGTTATATATGTTGAATTCGTTATGATATCGTTTTATATACTGTTAGAGTCTCTCTCCGATATTGTTCAGATTTATTTAAGCTGCATAAGGTTTTTTTTTTGCTTGAAACATGTATTGTAATCATACATATGTCCAAGTGAGATTTATGTTTAAAAAATTGTAAAAACAATGTTGACTTTATTTTGTTTTTAAGAATGAAAGAAAAAAACAGAGAGAAAAAGAATGAGAGTATAGCAGGTGATTATTAAAAAATCTGAGAGAAAAATAGAGTGGGTATTATGTTCAAAATATAATTATGACAATAAAGATCTATTAAGAAAAATATCATCATCAAGATCATCATCCACAACAACAGCTGAGTCTGATTTACAAAACCTCCGTAATCCGGAATCCTCTCTAATCCGGACTTTTTTGCTGGTCCCGAGGGTGTCCGGTTTAGGGAGTTTCCACTGTATAACAACTTCCAAAAGTATATGGCACATGCTTACAAATGATTAACTAGGTTGACTTTGATTTGCACTAATGACAATTATCTCTCTCTTTCTCTCTCTCTTTTCAATTCATTGTATATCTCTTAATTCCTCTATACACTTATTATCTCTTACAAGGGTTTCATAAGCCTATATCTTTCACTTTTCATGTAGAATATGGCACAGCAGTGTCAACATCGAAGGAGGAAACAACTTTTATAAGCTTTAATAATAAGCAAATCGATTCCAGACCCAACTATTTCTACAGTAATTAATTATTGTTTGGCAAATTAACATGTTTAAAGCATACATCGGTCTATTTGGAATCATAAATGAATGATGCAATTGCAAAAAAAAATTTCTGTTAAACGACATTTATACAGTTAATTAATTAGTAAAATTATCGTTTTTGAAATTCACATTTTTAAAATATGTATGATAAATGCAATTCCTGTATTAAATGGTTACCTATGATACAATTATTACCTTACCTATTCATCCGGGAAAAATGTAGGCGATGATATTCTAGTTGTAAATGAGAATCGTATTTTACAAATACATATTTAATACTAGATTTCATTCGTTGATACGAATGATAGGACTTTCTGCTACATTTGTCAAATACTTAAAAGCAGAAAAAGTAAGAGGATATGAAATTGCAGCCTTTAACTTGCTTTTGTATGGCCATAACTTAAATGAACTTTGAAAAATAAACCGTTTAACTCGGAGGAAATGGCAAAAATAACTAAAAATCATTTTTTTATAACGATTTATTTAACTTGGACTATTTTTATAATCTATGTTTCAAATCAAATTTATTTAAAACGCTTACAATTCGAATTCCATCCTGTAATAATGGCTGTAGACCGCGTACAAGAGTGTGTAGACAACGTCAAGTTTGATGTCACATGACATCATAGGCATATGAAAATCAATGAAATGAAATATTAAGTATCTTAAATATAAGTAACTTTTTCATGCTCCTTGCAACTTTGCAACATATAGAAATTAACGCGTAGATATATTAACATTCTTTTTGACCTTATGACGTCAAATAACGTTAATCCTCACAGAATATAAATAAGTCTTAAAGACTAAAATTCAGTCCAAATATCAACTTTCTGAATCATCTCGAAGCGATTTTATATGTTTTTGAAATTTGACGTCAATGTTTCGAAACTTGGATTCGCCATAGAACCATTGCCTTTTCGTCTTTTTGAATTTGTAAAACAGGACCCGGGATACACAACTAGAGCATTACATATACATTCTTTGAAATTTGCTGAAAATTGGTCCAAAAATAATGGCTGTACACCGCGTAAAACCTTTTTGTCCTGACGTCAAATCTGATGTGATATAACGTCAAATTAATATGAATTACATTGCATTCTAAAGCATTTCTAAAGTATATACCATAAGATTTCATGGTCCTGGGAAGTTAACAACATATTAAATTTACGCATATATATCAGAAATAATTTTTGACCTTATGACGTCATATGACGTCAAATGACGTTCATCTTCATAGAATGTAAAGCACTCTTGGAGACTTATTTACTTTCCAAATATTAGATTTCAAACTCATCTGGAAACGATTTTATACGTATTTAAATTTTGATGTCAATGGTTCGAATATTTGATCCGCCATAAAACCTTTGCATTTTTGAATTTGGAAGAACGGACACCGGGATGCTCAACTATAATCTAATATACACCTTCTGTGAAATTTTTATGAAAATCGGTTTATAAATAATGGCTCTGGACTGCGTACAAACTTTTGTAGCTTATTTCACGTGTGACGTCATATGACGTCATAGAGATATGAAAATCATAGAAATCGAAATTTCAGCGTTTGAAGCATGTGTCATTAAATTTTCATTGCCCTTCGACAATTTCAACATATAGAAATATTCTTGTTAATATTAGAAATAAATTATCATATAATGACGTCACGTGACGTCATATGACATTTCTTTTCACAAAATTCTTAAAACTTCTAGAGACCTATATACTGACTAAATATCAACTTTCTATCTTAAAAAGGACACATTTTATAAGCATTTAAAAATTTACGACCTTGGTTCGAATCTTGGATTCGCTATAGAACCATGGACTTTTTGAATTTTGAAAAATGGACACCGGAATGCACAACAAGAACTTAATATACATAATCTGTGAAAATTTGATGAAAATCGGTTCACAAACAATGGCTGTAGACCGCGTACAAACTTTTGTAGAATATGGCAAGTGTGACGTCATATGACGTCATATGCCTATAAAAAATATTGAAATAGAAATTATATTGTCTGAAACATATGCCATTAAATTTTCATTGCTATTCGACAATTTCAACATATTGAAATAATCTTGTTAATGTTAGTAATATATTTTCATATAATGACGTCACGTGACGTCATATGATGCAAATTTTCAAAATATTGTTAAGACTCTGAGAGACCTACATACTGACCAACTATTAACTTTCTATCTCAAAAAGGACTGATTTTATAAGCATTTAAACATTTACGACCTTGGTTCGAATCTTGGATTCGCTATAGAACCTTGTCGTCAACAAGAACTTAATATACACAATCTGTGAAAATTTGATGAAAATCGGTTCACAAACAATGGCTGTAGACCGCGTACAATTTTTTTGACCTGACGTCAAATCTGACGTTATATGACGTCATATGAATATGAAATTCATTGCATCCGAAACCCCATGGTTTGAAATATATGCCATAAAATTTTCATTGTTCTGAGTCAATGGCAACACCTCGAAATTAACACAAATATAAGAGGAAGAAAAAAAGAATAATAAGAATAATAAAAAACAGTACAAACCCAAAATGACTTTCTGCCTGTAGGCAGAAAGTCCAAATAACACTTTTTGAAGTGAACGGAGGATGGGGTCCATTACACCCTGCTCGGTAACGTGTGGAGAGAGAAACAAAACAAGATCGAGGTCCTGTGACCAGTCGTTACCATTATACGGAGGAGCTGATTGTATCGGTGAAGAATATGACACAATGGCTTGTGAACAGTTCAATTGTTCAAGTGAGGTCTAACGTTTTATCATCGAGGGGAACCGTTAGCTAGCCAGCTTACAAAAAACAATATAAAAGTTTGTTCTCCCTGAAGAAACATAAGTATATCTTGCAATGTTTTCGTTATTTCCCTTTAGAGCATTTTGCTCGTTTGTAGCATACCTCTATAATATGATAAAATGATTGTGTATGTTTCGATAAAGGGCGCCGGTGGAAGAGCTATAAATGAAATAAAAAAAAAAAATGTCCGGCTCATAAGTATGAAACTTTAACAGAGATTGTGTTGATATTTAAGAGAGTTTTCCTTTAGGGAGGAAAAACGAACACTTTTTGATATTTTATGTCCTTCTTCGACCTCTCCAGAATAGTATATTGGTTTACTCTTCATATATTTTTTTCGAGTTTATTCTCTCTTTTTATTTTGCACTTTTTACTTGCAACTTTGCTTTTAAAAGATATACGTTTTGGTCTCCATGAAGAATCCTCCGTTGTTAAACCCATCTCGCCCCAGAAAAATCAGGCTTTGGGTCTATGTATGGGGGGCTATTCTGTTCAAATACGAGTTTCAAAGGCCGACATCAAAAAATGTGTTCATTTATCCTTTAACTATCAACTGTCTGACGTTGACGTCATTTACACACATTCGTTTTTAGGCAAATGACGTTGTTGAATAGAAATCAAATCACGATTTACGATAAATCGGCTCTCGATTTACAAATCGGTCTACGAATTTTTGGTCCACCCAAGATCTTGAATCGTCCTCTATCTGAGTTGTACATACATATCGACAAATTGCAAATGGAAAACCTGTCTTTGTCTTTATATGGTGTCTATGATTTTATAAAGAGTTTTTGGATAAAAATGTTAAAACTACTATTGGTATACTTGGTATTTGAAGTTTTGATTAACTCCCCTAATTAAATCAGATGAAGTGAGTGCATACATTATAATACTACAAATTATCCCTTTTAAAACTTGTACTTATCAGTGCTTATTAGTGGATCATATACCGGTTTTACCGATTCTCTAGTTATATTTTCTAATTGCCATAAACTTAATGTTAGCAACATAGTTCACCGTATCATATTTTGGTAGACCCTAGATAGTCAGATACTCTTATTGTAATAGCATGTTACTGATATTGTTATTGCCATAAAATACACACATTATCCATGTGTTAGCTGTACATATTAATAGTTCTTAAAACATGCCTATTTGTCGATATTGATCACTCGGTATTTTTGCACCTGTGTGCAGATAGTTTTGGGCAGACAAATGCAGGTAGTGGTAACAGCGGCGCAGTGGTCGGTGGAGTTGCAGGAGGCGTGGCTGTGTTGGTTATTGTGGTTCTGGTTGCCCTCTTTATATTTCGAAGGTAAATTGGTGATTTTTATTTGTGCGAAAATAATATTTATTTTTTATTTGTATATCTCAATCTATATATAGACATCGAGTAGATTTAGTAGTGAAACCGTTGTTGTAAAGATCATAGGAATTTATAAGGTTCGTTTATGTATTTAAATAAAAAAGGAAATTTTCAACTTCTTTAAATCCTATTATTTTGGCACTAAAATAGACAATTGTTAGACAATTGTATTATTTTAGGTATAAACTATAAACTATAATTTCCAAGGAAGGAAATATTCAGGTTCTCGTTAATTCAGACATATATTTGAATTGTTGATTCAATTCCGAAGACCAATTTGGTCAAAATCGGTACTCGGAGATGAAGGTCGCCATTCCAAATTTTGATTTTGGAATGCAACTTTATATTTTGCAAGACATTTTAGAAAATTTTGTTAGAGAATGTAAATGCTTAAAAATCATAGCTTACCAGAACATAACAAGCTCAGAGTAAGCAATTGTGATAAACTTGCGTCCGTGGTCTGTCATTGTGCGTCGTTTGTCGTCAACAATTTGGTTTAAAAGACACATTGGGTAGATATTGATAAAATTTAGCATGAATGATTCAAAGTGGTTCTTTGCAAAAATCGCCAAATTAAACATGCTCAATACAGAACTATTGTTGACATGAAACCAACACAATTTTATTTTAAAAGAAGAAACTTAAAAAATCACTTCCCCTGGACAAATGGTCAGAGTTTCATTTGGCACAAATAAATACTTCTTCATTGTCATCAAACCATAATTTCACAATTGCAGTTATTCATTAAAATGAGGCCCCACATGGCTAGCTAATGTTCTTATACACTTGTTTTAGGCAATTAAAAAGTCCTTCTGAATCCAATGGTCAGAATTTACTTTCATTTGGCACAAATTGTCACTGTAAAGTCATCTACTCAAATTACTAAAATGACTTTTATCTCTGAAAACATTAGTCCTCCGGGATAGGTGGTATCGGATATTTTTTCTCAAATACCCTTTATATAAATAGTAATTACCTTCCTTTATCAATTTTGTTTTATATTGTAGTTATTAATATAACTGGATTTGTTTCAAAGTGTTTGATTTGTTCAAATAAGTTTCTTAAAATTAATCAATTGTAAATTATAGCTACACCAGCAGTGTCGTTTGGGCATTTGTAATTTATTTTTCTTTGCTGATAACCTGTCAGAAAGATGCAAACATATAAAATATAGATTGCTCTATTTACTGCATCATGTGTAATTAATAACCTAACGCATAAAGGCCCACGTGAGTTGTGTTTTTTTTATTATATTACAGTGATGTGCTCATGTTATAATCTTTTCAACAAACTTCATATTTTTTTCTCCTCTTATACCAATGCACATAATTAAACGTACTCTATGGTACTATTCTGTTATTGCTTATGTAGGTTTGATCCCCTTAAAAATGGGTCTGCAGGTTTGACAATTGTGTGACAATAAAGCACGTTTGACATGTTTGACAAGAGGTAGAGTCATTTTAATGTTGAGTCTCATAGAAAGAAAGGCTGATATGGAATAAACGTGTTTCGGTTCAGCATATATGCCAAAAGAAACTTGAATTCTATAGGAATCGATATTCAGGCACATTTGTTTCAAATTTAGTTGTCAGTACAAATGAAAATAACATTTAGTTTTAGTGCTAAAAGATCATCTTTTGGTTCTTCCATTCGATGACCGCATTCATTTCTTCGTGCACGTAAGATATACAACTTAAAAAACCCAACTATTTTAGGGGTGCACTTTTTAATTTTAACCACTGGTGGAATTGATTCTTGACTTTAAACAATATTTCAAATACTGACGATTCTTATCTTCAGCCGAAAACAAAGACACAGAGGCAAAGATGCTGAGCAAGTTGTCTACGTGTATAATTCATCTGCAAATGAGCATGGATTTGAAATGAACAGTAGGTTAACTTTTCTGTAGTCAACAGAATAAAACAAAAATTATTACTATTTTTAATATATCATTTAAACAATTAAATGGTAGCATGTGAACTACTTGAACCTCGGTCAGATATTGTTATAGACAAGACAAAGATTCAGTAATGATCTCGAAAGTTGTATATTCAGCGATATTTCAAAAGCCTAAAAGCAGATCTTTTTTAGTGTTAACATTGGTCTGATAAGTATCATATTAGACAAATAACTTGAATCTTTACATAAATGAAAACCTCAATTTTAGTATGCGAAGGGGGTTAGGATGTAGGACGGATACACCGTAATTGCATGAGAGAATATCTGCAGATATAAGGCTTGAAAGCAGATATTTATCTGTCTTTCTTATAGGATGACAAGTAAGTCCGTATATACCCGTATATACCATCACGTGTCTTTATTATGTCGCATTTGTTTATGCTGGTATTTAAATAGTTGTCTAAATTGTCCTTTAATTTTTGTATATCGAAGAAATTGTAATATATGGGCGAATTTGTGATAATAAGATTTACTCTCTTTACCCAAAATGATCGTTGAAATTAGAAACTTCATGGAATACATGTAAACATAAAGTTAATATTACAGGTAACAATGCTCTGTCAAACCCGAATGGTCACAGAAAAGAACGTGACGGCCATCAAGAAGGTAAATATCGAACGCTTATATTTTATTTATTAACTGTCCCATTTTAAAGGAACGAATGGTAAGGTTTATCAAGCCAACACTGAATAATTTAGCAAGTGAATGCTTTGAATATCTTTATCTAAAGGATTGGCAATATTAATAAGTAATGGAATATATAATCATTTTCTGATATCTAAATATATTCTTCTCAGATTATTTATACGCTCAACCTTATAAACCAAGGAAAGACAAAAAGAAAGACTTCGTCCAGACTCAAAATGAAGGAACATCTGGTAAAACTTATATTTCATACTATTCATAAACATAATCTAAGTTTATTATTTCAATTCTGTAGTCATTTTTATAGTTTATATTTCTAGACTAATTTTTGAAGGATGCTTCGGCGAAAAAGTCAATGCAACTTTTGGAAACGTATCTATATAATGATCATTTTGGCGTATAATACGTTTGCATTTGTTTATTTCTGCATTTGATGTAATTCGTTCTCTTTTAGATGTATACATGTTGAGATTAAGTAATTTCTCTCTGATAACCATTTGGATAATTTAGAGACAAAGTATATTTTAAAGAACTCATAATATTAAATGATATTTTCAGATAATGTGTATTCCGTACCTCGAAAGGAAATGTCCAAGAACAGTCTGGGTAAGGCAGAATGGGAAGTCAAAGAAACAGGAGACCCAGAAGAGTTACACATTCCTCCTGTCCCTCGTAAATTGCCCCACTACATGGAGGATGATGACCTTGAGGAAATGAATGAGAGCAACATCTCCGAGATGAACACCACAGATGGTGTGTTCAGATACATTTTACTTGACAAATATGTTAAAATAAATGGATATGTACTTTTGTCAATCTCACATATTTTTAAGTGTTTTATTATTACATTCTAAATGAACGGAAGATAAAATATGCAGTTCTGCATGTATTACATAGTTTAAATACTCTTCCCTACAGCAGGGAAGATACCGGAGCAGATTGATGTATATTACAACACGGACGGTCTGATCAGGCGTAGGATCCCCGTCGAAAAACTGGTCGAAACAGTAGCAGAGAAGTCAGATGATGAATTTCTTGAGGAGTTCGAGGTATTATATTTCTATACGATAAAATTAACGCGCTGAAGGCATTGAAGTTGTATGTAATTCAAGTGAAAGAGGGTTTGACGAGCTGAAGATCTGCTGGGTAACTTAAGTTTTGCCAGACACCAAAGTTAAATAATAAAATGAGGTATTTGTGTTTTACATTTTCTTCATTTTAATTCAGATATAAATCTTATAAACTGTAGGCAACAGAAATAGGGAGTGTAAGAGAGTCAATATGCTTATTGTTAGCAGTCCATTAAAACATATGGTGTTTTATAACATTGGATTTATTGGCATTGCTTGAAAAAATGATCACCGTTTATTAAGTTAACTTTGATAAACAAACAAAATGCTGTTCTCTCGGCGCTTTGATTTTTAATCAGTATGTGACAGAAAAGTCTATTTGTAGATTGAAGTAATTATACAAAAGTAGGTGGCTCATCATTAATTTTGGATAGTAAATATAAAGGTTTCGGCCATTTTATAGTATAATAAATAACCCTCAGGAGATATCTGAGGTCAAAAGCTTGCTTGATGTTATTGTTACTTAGATTTGTATCGGATTTTCTACACGGGTAATTGTAACACCATAAAATGATTAAAACCTGTGTGTTTACTATCCAACATTATCTACGAGCCACCTTTGCATCGATACAAACTATATGCCTGGTCAAGTGATAGTTATGCAACACCATAGAGAAATTAGTTTTATCGTGCTTTTATGCTACGGACAATTATTGTGGCACGTAAATATTTATTTTTGACACACACACACACAAAAAAAAGATTTTCAACATTTTTGTTTAATTCTAGTATACCAAGTTTTATACAATTGTTCGATCATATTTACACTATTGGGGGGTTATTCGGTTCTAAAGTAGAGAAACGGGTGCTCAGAAGATAGGTACTATAGTTGTTGTGACTGACGTCAATTACAACTACATGTAACTGGTATTGTATGATAATACTTCTGTAAAATTTTAAGTCAATAAGTTGATAATAAAGTTTCATTTAATGTGTATATACAATATTTTTGCAGAGAAGCTACGTTTTAATCTCAAAAGAAAGTAAATATCACATACAGTTATATAATGCTAATTTTGAGAATTATAATGAGGGAACAAAGTTCACATGAAGTTCTAATGTCTGTGTCATCAATTAAAATGAAGAGATATAACCTTTTATGGCAGTTTACGGTTTATAAGACCTACATAATGGTCACGTCAGCTAGAAAGACAAAGCAAGCTGCAGGCTTTTTAGTTAGCAATACCATTTACACTAGAAGACGTTTGTTTAAGATACAAACGAAGCGGCTTTCCGTTTGCTTATTTCAAAGGTATTGAATAACTTAATACAAGGAAATGGAATAATGATGCTTAATGAAGGAAGATTTAATGCGTAAATCATCATTATCATAAATTAAACCTTATGTTCTAAAATAAGCTTAAAATCTTTTTCTTTTTATTTTTATCTTTTTAAGAAGATATTGAGAAAGCATAAATATGGATCTTATTTGATTATGCAACCGTTTACCATCATGCAAAAAAAAAAAAGAAAATAAAAATAAAATAAGGAAAATTTTAAGATAATATTATACTCAAGAATTATGTCTTACATTATTCAATTGGTTTTTAAAGTTGTTTTTATTATTTTTAATATCCATTTCTTCGTAAGGATATGACTTAACAAAAATGCATTGCAATTGTTCCACATATTTGAAAAAAGCGTTGAAATCTATGACTTTCAACCTTTAAATTGATTGAGTATTACATTTCCAAAAATAGATGGAAACAAAGGCGGAGGTGTAAACAAGATCATGAAAATAAGTCTTTATTTCTATGTTTTTAACGTATAAAAGTCTGGAAACTTTCAACAATGCATTTGTTTTATTTTTACAGATGTAAGAAAAGAAAATGTTAAACCTATAGAAAACATAAAGAAATCGATAGGTAGATATATATGTATTTGTCATTTCTTCAGGTTTGCGGAAAGCCGTGATAGCAAATGCAATACGTTATCCATATAGGTTTCTGGCTCTAGTATAATTATACTTATTCATCGTAAATGCGACTCATTTACTCAATAACGTATCAAATTTCACTATTCACCACGGGCACTCTTTCCTTCAAAATAACAATCGGATCTTGCTCAAACAACCCAATGATCGCTTTCATTTCTTTCTTCAAATTGATAGATTTTCATGTATTACCCCTTATAAGAAAGACATAAATAAGTCATATTTGATGACGTAATCATTTTCTGCGCATGTTAAGATACGGGAATATTACTTATATCAAATCTTATGATCGTTTTTAGATATTTTGCTTACAAATCAATGTTGTCATTAACAAGCGACACAACAAAAATTCCTTTCGGTAAGGGTAAGATTGGCATCAACACTAGTGACGTCACACCTTAAGAAGCAATTTTGCATTACTCATACAAATTAAATTAATTATTTTTGTATTTCAACGACGTCAAAATTAAGTCACTATAGAAATATCTGCCATGTTTAATGACGTAATCACTTGAAATTTTCAAGACCTCATGAATGTACTCAGTTTCGACATTTATGAAAATATTAAGTTCATTGGTCTTATTGGCGATTTTATATTATATTTTTCAACAATTCTTGCTTAAGTGTGCATGACGTCATAAACACGTGACAAAACAAACATTTCTTGCAGTATGCATCACTTCAATTATAACTCTATCAATTCTGAAGATTTAATTTAGATTGACTCAAAATCCGTGATGCCAGAGCGAGAGAAATATTTTAAAAATGATTTTTGTCTTTTAAATGACGTCATAACCATGTGACTTAAGAAAAAATCATTCAGAGGAAAGAATTAAACCTCTATGCCGATATGTTGTCCAATTGTCATGCTTCTAACGGATCAGGGGGCTTTGTAACATTGCAATGTAATTTTAGGACCAAAGTTCGAAACTCGGTTTTGCCATGATATCTTAATCTTTTCGTATTTGGCAATTTGAATGCCATTGTGCACATTTACTTCCTAAAAAAAACATAATCTGTAAAATATCAAGATAATTGGACCAGAATTGAAGGTTCTAGACAGCGAACAAACTTTTATAGTTAACGTCAAATCTGACGTCATTTGACGTCATTGAAAATTAAAACATTAATGCATTTTTAAATTTAAACATTTTTGTTGAGGCATTTTAATTTTCAAATATATTGAGTCAAAAGTCATGATACCAGAGCGTAAGAAATTTTGCAAAAAGATGTTTTCTTTTGTCTCTTTCATGACGTCATAACCACGTGACCAAAGAGAATATCCTTTAAGAAATAGAAAAAAAGACCTCTAGGCCGATATGCTGTCAAATTTTTATGCCTCAAACTCATGAGGTGACCTTGTAACATTAAATATATATTTTAGGACATTAGTTCGAACTCGGTTTTGCCATGAAATCTTAAATTGTTCGAATTTGGAAATTCGAATGCCAATGTGCACATCTTCATCCATCCTAAAATTCATCTTCTGTGAAAATATTATGACAGTCTGATCAGTATAAGTGGTGCTTGAGCGCGAACAACTCTTGGAGCTGACGTCAAATCTGACGTTATTTGACGTCATTGAAAATTGAAAATACTTAATTTTAAAAAATGTATACTTTTTTGTCAAGGCAGTTAAATTTTCATGTTGCTTGGACATTGGTAACATAATTAAATTAACTCTTGAATTAAGTTGGAAGAATAATAATAAACATAACAAACCCTATACATGTTCCGCAGGTTTGAGGAAGCCGTAAAAATGCTGTGCTAATATAATTTCAAGGAAACTTCAATATATAAGGATGACACTACATGTATATCAAAGTTCATACATATAACCCAAATGAATCAAATGCACTTTTCTTATTCTGGTATAAATCATAACATAAAATGATACATAATTTCCAATGGGATAAAACAACTTTTGGGTAATAAATCAATGTTTTCACTCTATTTCACTTCACCTACTCCCTATGTCAAAATGTAAATAATATTTCGGTAGATTTACAATTATAGCAGTAAATGGATTTAACATGGCAATTTTAGTTCATCTCTGATGTCACCAGAAACTTCCAATAAATCAAATCATTGGCTTCTTTGGTCTTTTCCAGAGACTCACAGACGGGCTCTCACGTGACTACACAGCGGCAGTGAAGCCGGAAAATAGATACAGAAATAGATACAAGAAGATTTTTGCATGTACATCAAATGTTTGTTAACTCACACAGATTCGTAAATAAATTCCAATACATATAACGTTTATTTGACACTTAACCTAATTTCTACTTTTTCCAGCTTTAAAAACATGTGCCCTTTGAAGTTTAAGGACATGACCGATGATCTCAAACCATGATTAATTGTCTTTTAAAATAAATAAACATGATTTATTTAAATATACATGTAGACATTGAATATGATCGCAATGTTAATGTACCAATAATTTTATTATTTAATACTTGTCAATTGTAAATAGGTGGACTTTAACAAATTGTTTAACTGCTCTGCAAGTAATAAACATCATTATGTATCCGACCTTCTTTAAGGATCAGTATTGTGTTAAATCAAATAAAATATGTCTTTAAACTAATCATTTAATAGTTCAACCATGTAATTTATTATCTTTTTATTTATCTATCTATTATCGTGTCGTTTATATAATTATTAACGTCATGTTATAGTCTTAAATAATTATATAAAACTAATAGTACCTTCGTACTGCAGAATTTCGCAATGCTTTATATTATTCACGCAGGAAGACAAAATCGTTTAAATAATTTGCAAAACAAAATGAATTTATCGAAAGACAATCAATAGATTTACACTATGTATCTTATTGTTGCAGACGACGTGTCTCGTGTGAAACTCTACGGCGAATCGTCGGATTACATTAATGCAAGTTATATTGATGTAGGTATTTATGGTATTGCATTTAATATATGTGCAATTTATGTTTCCGTTTAGATTATATATTAAATATATTTATGTGAATAGAAGATAAACAATGAAGGTACGCGCGTGTTTTATGTATATGACTGTATATTGATACATGTATATAAATAGAAACGAAAACGTTTTCCAATTTTGAATTAATAGGGTTATCATTGATCTCAGACCTACATTGCCTGTCTAGGTAAGTCATAATTGAATTCTAATAGCTTCTGATTTAACATATATTTATATTTTATTTTTCTGAATTATACATAAAACAATCAACACACATGATTAAAAAAAACAGTAGATACGAAACATCACGAACAGAAAATGTGTTCTGAAAATGATTTGACAAGATAATGGCACAAAGCAGGGCATACAGCTACAGTAACCGCAATGTTGTCAGTTTTATATAAACATTATATTTTCTTATTAGATTCAGTCTAATTTTTGAAAGGTCCAACGGCGACCACAACTGACAATTTTGCGTTGTTCTGGACAATGGTTTGGCAACAGAAGGTGGAAAAGATAGTGATGTTGACAAGACTCATGGAGGGCGAGGTGGGTCAAGCGCAATTATTTAATTTGAGACTCTAATAAACAATGTCAATAAACGAAAATGAAATTAACAGTTTGATAAAATCATGATGTCAGACTTATTCCTTAATGGTATTATTCCCTGAAAGAGTCAACATACATCCTTACATAAATGAAATATATAATGTGTCAATTATTAAAGCCTGTTTGACACGCCCATTGGGAAAACAATAAAAACATTTCAATATCTGGACAATGCCATAGCACTGGTTTCAATAATAATCTGTTATCTTATACTATTATTTTCAATACTTTGTAAAGATAAACAATTATCTACAAGTCATATATAGTCTATATTGAAAAGAATAGTGTAGAGTGATTCAATTTAAATTAGCCACTATATTGTTTCTTCGAATCATTTTAGAATGTTTCGGCGAATATTTAAAAGAATATTTGAGGATGCATTATACTCTGAAATCTTACATAGATACACACTCCCGTCTTTATGTGTGATATTAAAAAGTAGAGGAAGCTTTGCATTTAAGGAATTCACCTCTTTGGAGAATCCGTTAAAAGCATTATTTTCCTGAAAAGCATCGTACTGTCGGTCTGGTGGTTAAAGTACCAATCCCCATATATTGTGAAATGCTTTATTTGTCTACAGGTCACCAAAATTGAAGCCAAATTCTATGAGAAAATGAACTATAATCCAACTTAAAAAAAACTGGTTGAAACTGCTTGCAAGCATATGCTATTTCGTCGGATGTATTTCTAAACGTGTTATGTGAGACAAATTTAATACAATCCAGATAATTAAATGTAGCATCTCCTTTCCTTTAAATTGTTTTTATTTGTCTCCTATTCTTCGGAAGATAACTATGAACAAGCAAACTATTTTGCTGCAGAAAATGAAATGTGAGCAGTATTGGCCTGAAACAGACAGTGAACATTATGGTGATATAACGGTATATCGAATATCCGATGTAAACTATGCTGAATTCTCCATCAGAAACCTTGAAGTCGGGAAGGTATTCTTAATAACAATATTTAAATAGTTCTTTTTGATGTTTATGTTTCTACTGAAACATATTTAAATCATATACAGCCTGTATTTCACTATACATCAAGAGTCTTTAATTTATTATAATTAATATAATAATACATTTTAGTATTTTCATTCTCCTTTGCCGAATTTGGGATCATTTGTTATAGTCTAATCATATGTTAATTAAAGTCAATAACAAGTAAGATTAAACATTAAAACATTACATACATTTCATATATACAGATTATATTAAAAAAATTAGTTTGCACCGTTCCTTAGCCTACACCGGTTAGTTCAAGGTTAGTCGTCTATCACTCTTCAAGGCACTGCAGATTGATGTCATGCAAACCGTTTGATCACGGTCACATCTGTGATCGCTGTCGATATATTCTTGGCCATTCGAAAAAGTCCTATATCATTTATACACAAATGCCAAGCTGACACTTTTCCTCTAGCTTGCTCTAGTAGTTTAAACGTTTACATTGTTTTTTTTTTGATAAATTTTGCAAAAATTAATGTCTGCACGAATTTCTGTCTGGTCCTTGACATCCATTATTACATAGCGAACGTGACGACGGTCAGTATTCAAATTGATATTTTCTCGCAGAATAACGTCAAAATGAGGTCAGATCTTCTGATGATGATTACAAAATATATAGGTACATTATGATGAAATTTTATTGAAATTAGGACAAGTTTTCCTATTTTGAAGAGACATATACTTTTAAATATCTGACCAAATAATAGACGGGGGCGCTGAAGCGTTACTTTGGTAACGCAGTCACATATTGTTCAAACAAAAATAATCTTTACGACTACGAATTTACTCTTAGCGATACAGAAAAGATAGAAATTTATTATGACACCAACATGAATACACTATGCAAATATTTAAAATAATGAGCAAAAAAGTCTACGAATATCTGGATCAACTCTCGTACATCATATAAATACTATACATGAAGGGTTGCGAGAGACGCCGTGTTTGCCATATCCACTATAAGGCTTGGCCTGACAGGGGTGTGCCACATGACGTTACAAGTTTGCTAGAGTTACGACACAAGGTTGTTGGATTACCCACAAGCCTAAATGGACCAACAATTATCCACTGCAGGTTCGTTTTGACATAGAATAAAGACCCATTATATTTCATTTATATGTTTCTTTTTTTTTTCATGACATATTGTAGGTTAACATAAATGTTACATAATGTGCAATAATCTTCTGTAAAATTACAGCATAAATGTATTAAAAAGGTTGATCAAATTATGCGATTTAGTACTTTGGATGGATGTCAGAATACTGTCATTGTTTACATTTTGCATTGGTGAGTATTCCCAAAGACGGTCTGTTACCGACAATTAATTTATTTTGATAAAACAGCCGTCGAATAACAATTCAAGTATCTGCTACGTCATCAATATATGCACTCGTAGTTAATGGAGACATACGGGAGGTCTATGGAACACGTCAGAAAATGGACGAAGATATGCGAAATATGCAAATTAGTTATTAGTTATTTGTAAACAATTAGGTGATCTTAAAGACAAGATTCATTCTATGTATGCATTGTTATAAAGTTATCAACAGCGAGTATATACTGATTGCATCTCTAACAAATCTTAAGCACATGATTTGCTTTTCACTGGTTTTGGAAGAATAATGGGCCTTTAAGTAAAGCAAATGAATATATATGAATTTGTTTCCTGATGTTGATAGGTTTAATAAAAATAACTGACAATACTAACGTTAAACCATACCAAAAAAAGCAACAGTTTGATATTGCTTTCGGGTGTCATTATTGCCATGTTAAACGTGTTTTGGCCAAAACACTTACGTTGCCTTATATGTCATATTACATGCATTTTGATAAATAGAATGGTAAGAACTCTTATAAATCGGAAAAAAAAAATCTAAACTTAATCATTTTCTGTTTTTTTTTCAGCGCTGGAATCGGTCGGACGGGGACATATATTGCACTTGATATGTTGATACAAGAGGGGTCGGAAGAAAAGTACGTGGACGTCTTTGGCTGTGTAAATGGAATCAGGGGTCGAAGGGTAAATCTGGTGCAAAATGTGGTATGTGTATATCATAGAAAATTATGAAAATTGTTTCGTATACATCTATAAAAAACAACATTGGTTAGTTAGTATAACACATGTTATTCATTGATTCAATATTGACATAATTGTACAAAACAAATCGATGTAGTTTATCCATATCAAATATTGAGTAAGCACGACGATATATGTAACAGGATCAATACAAGTTTCTGCACTACGCCCTTGTCCATGAACTGACGTTGCCCAGTCATATGTTGTCTCCTGAAGTTATGGCTTGGTTTGTCACAGAAAAGGGTCGCAATGAACTACGTCGACAATTTAAGGTGAGAATACAGTATAAGTAACGTATATACACCGACTGTCATAACTATAAATAATTAATTAAACGATAACGTAGGTAGAACAGACTACCATATATATGTAAAAATAGGTAAAAATGTGAAAACAAATTATATAAATATATATATATATATATCCTATGTGTGGAAATGTGTTAAAAATGAGTGACAAAAATCCATTCTTAAGGGCGAACTAATTCCAGGTTTTATATACGTGTACGTTATTTCAACCATGCCGAAGCACGTGGGTTTCATTTTATTTTTTAAATATTATTTTTTTATTAAACGAACGTTTCAATCAACTTTAATTTAAAGCGACATAGTCTATGGTATATAAATTATAATTTAAAATAAGTACATAGAATGACATACGCATACTACCAAATGTAATTTGTTTTCTATGATCAATACCACAATGGATTGATTAGATATATGCTGGAAATATATGGATTGGAAATTCATATTGAACTGACTGCAGTATTTATATCGAATAAGCAAAATAACAGCTATAGAAACATTGTTAAGCGTTTATTCATAATATGTTTACAGAATCACTTCCATTTTGATGCTTTATAAATTATGTTGTATATAATGTATGCGTGCATGAACATACGCGACTACTATTCATAGTGATTTTTGTACATATCAACTGTTCCCAAATATATAAATGTTTTCGTCACAGCATCTGCAGATAACACCTGATATGAAGACCGAACTCATTAGATGTAACAGGGATTTCAAAACAAAGAACCGCAAAGAAGCTGATGTTCTTGGTATACCTGTGTTAAATGATGATGTTATTCATAGTAAAAGTAGTATATCAATGGATACGAGAAAACAGACCAAAGAAACTGAGTTTAATTATTGCTGTACAAATATGGTCATATCCGTCTAATATACTTGTAGCAAACCCTACTTTCTGTAAGTTATGGTTGATTTGTGCAAGCCGTGTTTCCTTCAATGATTCAAACGTAAAATCAATGCTATCAGCCCAACCTCCTTTTAACTAATATCAGTGTTTAGCTATGAAAAAGTATCAATAGTTCCTCTACGGATAGGTTAGAACCTAACTGAATTTGAATTTTGTTAAAATCGTGCTCCTTATCTCATCATTTCAATTTAGCAAAAAACCACATGTATTTAGAAATTAGCAAGAAATGTTTAAAAGAACAAGAGAAGGAGGCTGGATTGTGTTATATTTCATAACATGTAGGTTAATAAAAAACATTTCAAAGTGCGATTTTGATTATGTCAAATTATTTGTATGTGTTTAAAATACAATACTATACAGCACAAACAATCTGTAAACTTTTAAAGTAACCGTTTAAGTAACCACATGATGACTTACAATGCGTTTTCACATTGCCTTGTATTACATTATATTCATAAATTATAGTTTTTTCGCTGAATACATCTACGTTGTTTTAGATGACCGACGCAGAGTAAAAACTGACGCCAAAAAGCCTGAAAGTAGAAACTACACCAATTTCACCTTCGTCAATGTAAGTTATATACCACAATAAAAGTTAGATTCCCTCCATTTTCCGAAAAGAATAGCAACATGAATGTGTTTCTTATGATGTTGATGTTAAAAAGAATGTCTCGATACAAAATGATTATATTATATTCATTGTTAGTTCAGAATCAATGATTCTACGAATGTGATTGATGGGTATTCATTGTTTAACTTGTTTTATTTTGAGTTTATTTGACGGGTTTTCTGCAATTAACCATCCTATTTCATTAAAATCATTTTAGAAATCTAAAATATATGTTTCTTTTTAGGGTTACATTAAAGGGAGGAAATATATTGTTGCTCAAACACCACTACCCGAAACTCTTGTGGAGTTTTTAGGACTGATTATGCAGGAAAACATCGCATGCATTGTGTCAATGGATCCAGATATCCCACATGAAAAAGTAAAACTTGTTTCTTCACCTTCTTATCCACTTGCTGAAAATGCAATATCTTGTACACGTTTGTGTTATTACAGTTTCAGATTATATTTTATCTTCCTTGTTACCTCAGAAAAGTACCTCTTTATAATCTAAACCGGTTTTCATTGATCTACAAATAAATGCTTATGTTCACTTGATTCTGCTTTTCCAATGAAACAATAATTTTAAATCGTATTATTAAATGATGCTATAAAACATTTTCAGTTCAGATGTAACATAAAAAAATTACTTCCCGGGTAATATGTGTTTCTTAAGATGCGTTATTTGTTTTAAAACAAAACACAGATGCAATGAACCTTTAAATTCACTATACGTAAACTGGTCGATTTTAATTATCCATGATGGCTGGTAGACGACTCGACAGGTGGAAATTTAAATATATTGACACATATTTCTTTCATTTAATTGCATGGTTGCTTTTAACATACCTTTAGTTCAAATTTAAACAAGAACTGCATCGCTTTATTTCAGGCTGCAGGAAAGTATCTTCCACCATGTAATAAGAACTTGCAGGTCGGCATCTACACACTCAGTTGTACACAGAGCGAATCCTTTACTAATTATATAATGAGGACATTAGAGTTGTCGAAACAAATAAAAGTGAGTATATGTATATTCCACACTATGGTATTAACCTTTCTTAAAATAACTTTTCAAATGTATTTTATATTATCTACGCCGATTTTTACATTTAAACTTATAAGCATGTCTCTTTGTTAGGTTAATGGGTCAATGTCGATAATTTGAATTGCTTAAATGACAACGTGAGTATATAGATATTCAGCGGTATAAATGTTTACAATAAAAAAAGTCACGTGATTTTTCCATTTTTTTTATAATTTGCTAAAATTTGGCTGTAGAACGTTATACGTTCAATGATCGACTATATTATGTTTAATTATATTCAGCACGCGTGAATACAAAATATTTAAATACTTTGCCACTTAGTTCATCTGTGTAGTCCTTTGTTCACAGCATGGCGAAGAGAAGAGGACGGTGTACCATTTCCAGCCAACTTTGTGGAAGAACAATGAACCAGTACCCACTGATGCTGCAAACTTTGTTCGCATGGTTACTGAAGTAGAACAAACTGCAGCAAAAGCTGGAGTTAACGGCGGAAGAACACTCATACATTGCCTGTATGTAAAGCTATGAAGACAGGTGTTATTATGAAAATATAATATGTATTACTAGTTTTCTTAATAGACCAAGATAGCCCTCAAACAACGCAACAACTTATTCTCATCTAAAAACATATTTGATACATTAATAATAATGGTCAATCTTACGTAGTCGGTTGAACATAAAAACCAACAACAACGACAACAAAAAAATCTTCTTTCATCACTGTATGATTTTATGCAAATAACACATCACATAATTTGGTTTAACAGGAATGCTGCAGGAAAGAGCGGATTGTTTTGTGTCGTTGCATTACTTATCCAGAAGTTGAACAATGAACAAAACATAAGCGTAATGAATACTGTTAGACAGTTCAGGTCAATAAGGCACCTTGCGATACCAAGCGAGGTAATGTTGAGATAAGTGTTTTTGTCATTATCTTTAAATAAGAAACAACACTATTTGATTTATATATTATGAATTGATTATCTACATTATTTAACGACATTTGTCATTTAACAATGAAATGCATATAATAACTGTTTTCTGTTTTATGAAAGTGAAAGGTTGCGAAAGGAAACTTATGTTTCAATTTATCATGCATGTGGTAACTACATATAAATCACGGTTTCCATTTTATTTTATAAACACTTCGTGCTGTATAATTACGTTTGGTGGGAATTAAACTGATGCAAATTTGTAATTAGATTAATTAACCTTTTTTATGGAAACTTAAATTTACGTTTGTATATTTCAACAGGAACAGTACATCTTCTGTCATGAATGTGTGATCGCCTACCAAGCATCTATCGACAATACCTACACCAATGTGAATTGGCGGATATAATATAACATTTTTTCTTTATACTATGAATGGGCAGTAACGCCTATTATTTTTAAACGTTAGATGAATGACCCGTAGAATCACCTTAATCCACATACAACATTCGTATATAAAATGTGTACACAAAATTAAGTTTTATTGAATGCTACAAATGAACCATTTGGTTTTTAATAAGAGATTTTTTTATTTTAAGTAATATATGTAAATTATCTTTGTTTCATATTTTTCATGTTTACCAATCAAAACATAGACTTGATTTTCTTTTGACATCACAGTGGTCGATATCGTACAATAATTATAAATTGTACAACGGTTTAGTTGTTAAAGAGTGTAACATTCTATAAAAGAGTAAACATATGAGCTGGACAACAAACCGATTTTTGTTGTTCTTAACATCAGCCTATCAGTAATATTCCATTGAATCAATTTCTGTTCCTGCACGTATTTGAATTCCTGTATTTCGTTGTTGATATTTAAGCAGGTTACACGTTTCAGTTATTTTTCAGTATTGTATAATTGCCATATGTTAAAATGCAGAATTATGATCCAGTGGTTGGTATGATTACAAAAATATTGACGTATAATGATGTATCATGATATGTCAAACACGTTCAAATTATTGGCTTTGCTCTTATAATACAGATATCGATACACTATTTACACTAAAATTATATTTTTAAATATGGTGTTGTCCATGGAAAAGTATCAGGACATCATAAAATTGTATTATGAAAGCAGGGCCGTGATTACTGTAACCAGGTGGATGAGAAAACTTTACCCACGAAACAGAAAGTGACCACGCAACAAATTAACATAATAGTAAAATATTTTAGGAGCACGAAGATATTTTAGACATGAGACACAGCACACGATTCAATCCCCTGAAGATCTTGGCAACACCACTGTCCTGATCTCAGCCTTCTGGATTTATTTATTTGGGGTCATCTCAAGGAAAGGGTTTACAAAGTGCAACCTACATCAACAGATGAGCTTAATCTATCAAGTACACGTGAAATCCGGAAGATCACTGGTGACATGTGCAAGACTGTCATTACAATTTTTATGTAACGTGTGGAGATGGTGCGAATTCATATATGCTGTAAACTGATGATGCTTATAGATAACTGTAATTTAAAAATGTCAAACATTTCCCCTAATATGTTATTATGTTTTTTTTCTTTTTAGTTTAATGTTTCCATATATTTAATGACGGTATTAACTGCAACTCTCATATGATGTAAATATTTCTTTTGAAAATGATTTTGAATTAAATTAATTATTCCGTTTTCAAAGTAAGAATTACATTAAGAAAACAATTTTCTCGACTGGTCTGTTGAATAGGAATACTAATAATACCATCAGTTAGCGACAAGAACAGCGATGTCTACATCTTGTTTAATATTTACAAAACTTATTTCATTTTCTATATTATTAAAGTTTTCTTTTTCTTCATCTTTTAATTAATACCTGTGTATGCCATTTTTGTTTACGTTAGTTTCTTTGGACAGTGTGGTGTAGGTATATGCTGTTCACAAATATTAGCATAATAAACAAATAATACACAAACGTATTTATGGATTAAGTATTTTCTATTCTATCATTTTCTTTCTTTTTTTTTTCTTTTTCTTTGTGTGTGTGTGTGTGTGTGGTACTTTCGGTGAATTCTAACTCGGAAATGAAAGAGGCAAAACAGGGGGCACTCATTGAAAATGTTTACTTTTTCTTCAATGAGCACTACTATTCATCAAAGGCCGGAAATAATTATTTAATGCTATATAGTCATAGTTGCCTATCGTACGGGCTATGTATATATATCATTGTTGAGAATAAGCCCCGATATCAATCATGTCGACTTGTAAAACGGCTTATATAAATAAGATCAAATTAAAAAAATGTAATTTAATAGTGCACGTAGTGTGTTGTGTATTATCTAATCTTATCATTTTTTGGTGTGTAAAAGGTTGGCATAATAATTGGCTGGCGTTTAACACGTAAGACTAACGAGTCACTCTTTTTTATGTTTTAGATTAATGACATCATTGTCTGATGGTAGAACAAACCACGTCACGCCATGAAATGTATTTATGTATTCATGTTTTCCCAAAATACAAAATAAGACATATAAGCTAAAATCTAGATTATTAAATCTTAATGGCCTGACTGTATAAATGTATGTGTCAATATAGTTATCGTCATTGCCTTTATAGCACCCATGCAAAACTGTTCTTTATATCCATACGATATGTTACAATAATTTATGTCTTTTGATTGGTTTATCCAGTTCATCTTTGTTATTGAGACAATATGCGATTTGTGTCAAAAGCAGAAACAACCGGACTGTTGCCTCTACTCTCCGACTCTTGATATTGCCTGAAATTCACCGAGATGAAGTAACGCGGAAAGCAACCAATATCTCCTAATTGTATATAAGTATGGATATAGACTCTTATCGAAAGTTGTTGCAGATATATACAATAAAATGTCGTCGTATGATACAATAACACATATGTTTATGACTCACAACCAGATTGGTTTTATATCTACAATAGTATCTTGACATGCTTTTGTTAAAGCTATGTATAATAGAGAATTACGCTCAGTTATAAATATAGTTCACTCAGGATGTTTCCATTGTACCCCAGTTTTCAGTATTGTCCATAATGTAGAGGCACCTTATGACTTAGTTTTTTGAGCCAAAAACATTATGATTATAAAAATACATTCATATCTTAATCGGCAGTGTTGTTTTATCAATTGAAATACATCTGAAAAAATCATTAATTCATATAATACCTTCAGACGTTTCTAATGTTGGACCAGTACTTAGTACCTGGTGGGAGTTGAAAGTCACAGATTCTGGGATTTGGGAATACGTTTGAAATGCAAGTGTGTTGGTGACAATTTATGAATGCATGTTTAACTGGACACTTATGTTTCCCTTCAAACAAATGTATGATTTATATATAGGAACAATTTTGGCGAGCCGCTTCGTGCCCTGTTGTTTTATTTCTCAAGCTTTAATTGTTCAGAACTGAACACATTGTCGAGGGAATGTGACGCTCCCCTCCGTATCGTGTTTATGTGTATATTCTACGCGATTGAATAAACCTACAACCATAAAACTTCCTATATGCACATTGCCAAAATTGTGCTTCGCATATGCGCTTGATATTCTAAGCACTAGTAATCTAAATAAAGTTCGTTACTGGAATGCGGGATGTGAATCACAGAGCATGGGGCTACTGCAAGGTGCCGTACCAACCCCAAAAAGTTACTTACAAAAAGAGACATATTGTAACAATAAACAGTAAGACTACCATTTGGACTTTAGTATTAACCTTTTTGTTGTTCTTTATACAATACACTTTTATTGCAATCGGCTGTTAGACCAGTACTTTTTTCCAAGTTATAAAAACTCTTGTGCGTATCTGGGATCGAGCCCGCAACCTTTACATATATAGTTTTCTTATTAACGGCGCTATCTAGACAACAATCAACTAGTCTTTATAATAGAGGGATTATTTCCGTAAACTGAAACGGTCAAATATAAAGGTGTTCTTTATAAAAGTTGTTATTTTAAGTGAATATTTGTTATTAACATAAGTCCATAGGCTTACAGCTTTCTATAATTTGTAGTCAATGTTCAGTTGCATAACAGGTAAAACATTGTCAGACATCCACGGTCAATGTGCTCTGTTACTCTTCCTTGGTCAACCTTGGGATTTTCAACTAGAAACTCTGACGTTAAGCATGAATGTTTGCAGAAGAACTAAAACTTAAAATCTTAAAAACTTTGAATAACTTTTATTAGCGGTACTGGGCTTTGCCCAAACGTCTGTAAATATCGGCCAAACCGTCTTGGTGTTAACCCAGCATTAACAATAGAAACTTTATTAAACGCATGCATTATGTGACTGAACTTCAAACGCATCGAATTGCGCAGTAGCAATGAAATGACATGCAGCAAAAATGCCATCTGTACTCTCAATGTATTTGATGTAGGTTTAAACTTAACGGTGAAATGGTTGCATCAGTACTGTTAGTATGTGGTTTATACAACATGTACCCCTGCATGATTTTTCTTGTTTGCCGGATCCCAGTCATGTTCGTATACGAGGGAGTAGGGGGCCGTTATTTCAATGACAAACCTTAATAAAGTTTTTTTATAGATACATAAATAAAAAAAGAGACCATTTGGACACTATAAGCATTAGACCCGATCTTTTAAATGTAATTGTCTCATCAATGATCTTTTGTTTCAAGCCTGATGACAACCAGTAAGTCAGCTACTGGGCAGCTGAGCTATGTAAAAAAAAAAAATGATTGGATATGTTTGTTTTTGTTATTTTTTTTCTTTTTTTTTTCTTTTTTTTTTTCTTTTTCTTTTTTTTCATCTATGTCCGGCTGATCATTCTCATTTTATTTCCATGTTCTTTTGATATAATTATATTATAATCTGCTACATATTAAAAAAGCTTAATCATGAGGAGTGATTTAGTGCTACATTAAATCCTTGTTTGTTTTTTGCTTTTAACGCCCCACTGACAACATTTCAGTCATTTTGATTACTGTGTCTACTTGATACAACATGTGTTAACTAGTTATACCTAATATTTAAATGATAACATCAATAAATAAAGTCAATAGCATGAATATTCCCTCACTTGGCTAAATATTAATTTCATCAGACCTTTGAGGGTTTCTCTGTTTACGATAATCATATGTCTTTTATATATAAAGTGTTTGATGTTTAATATACTTATAGGCAGTGGTTGTTTCATTACTTCAATATTATATAATGCATTTATAAATTCAGTATTTTTGGTTCAAAATTGTACACCTAGCCACCTAGAAAAACATCGCTACTGCAACCATTAGCAATTCCATGCATTGTTCTTAAATGTGTGTTGAATGATTTGCAACAGTATTGAGTTTAAAACGCTTAACTTCCTTAACACATAGACACCGGAAACTACATTGTCTATCTTGCCCTGTGTATCAAGATGGTGATAATTGGAGACATCCGCAGCAAGCAATACTGCCTGAATATTATTTTCCTCCTGTCAGGATGAATCATTTTTAATTGCGTTTAAAATGAAACCCCCACCGAATGTTTACATGTTTACACAATGGATACCGATGACTCAAGTCGGTCATCTGGGTAAGGAAATGATATATGCACACATAATACAAAATACAAAAGCATCCTATAGTAGATAATACTTAGCTTTAATTCTTATTCACATCGATATAACAATACCCGCATAATATGCTTAATCATTGACTCATTTTCAAGCCATACAATAACCATATACACATGTATCTTGCTTGATACTTAGCCATCAGAGGCCATTTTTTGACATCACATTTAAATCTGTCCATTCTGTCAATATTCCATTTTTTTATTATATGTTGAGACTTACCCAAGTAGTAATTCTTCCCGAATACTATATTTTCCTTCGGTATTAGATGCGACGTTTTATAATGCATCCGCCAGCCAATATCATTTGCACAATGGTTACACATGACTTAAGTCGGCAATGCAGATATAGAAATAATACTGGTAGCTACATACACACATTAATACATATATAGTAGATAATGCTTAGTTTTATTCTACGTCTTGTATGGAACATCAGGAATTTCACTCTATTTTTCGTTGAGTTTTTTTTAGAAAATCATATATGAAAGATATATCGTCCAACGAAAGCCAGAATGATTCATCAGCTCAAATATATTTATTTATCATTTAATATTGTATGTTGATGAGTCTCTTTAATTTTCAATGGACGATAATTATGAAATACAAATAAGGTTCTATTCAGTGCAATGGTTTGTATCAGGAAAGTGCATATAGTAAAGTAATAATTTGTCAATAATTTGGAAATATGTCTAATATTATATTGCAATAATAAAACGGGTATTAGGTAGGTTGGTATGTTAGATGTTGAAAGGTCTCATATGCGTATGTCTCAAAAACATGTGACAATGAATGTAACCTATATAAAAATACACACATATTTAGCGGTTTAAATATGTTAAAGTCTAAATGATATAAAACAATGTAAAATATAAAAATCGGAATAACTTAATACATTATTCATTCAATTTTGAAGAGAGCTGTAAAAAGAAGTACTGTTTGATATTAAGCATATTACGCTAATCAAACAGCTCTTCAGTGAAGCATGAGTGTTAGCGGTTACCACTAGAAGACTTAATGACTTATCTCCCTTGATTATCATGCTGATATATTATGTTCTGTGTGTGCAAATTTTGTCCATCTAACCTTCAATTGACGTTCTTTTTCTGATTTATTGTATAAATTGGACAGAGTAGAAGTTTTTTTTTACAAAAAACGTGTGGTCAGTACGTTTCTTTATGATATATTAAGCATGTTAGAAATAAATAAGATAAAAAATAGTTATAAAAAACGTAACATACTTACCCGCCTGATCTGAGACCACGATGTGTTTTTATTTCCAAGGTTAATGCGAATTTCCCCTGTGAAGATATTTGAGTCAATGTGGTTTCGTTGCAGCAGTAATCATGCATTATAACAATTCTCTTTCAAAATGCAGTATAATAAATTATTTTAAATGCGAGGTAATCAAAATGATTATAATGTACATACATTTGCATCATCATTTTTTTTTTAATTGCCTTATATAGATATCATAAAATGATCATCTCTTAGGTTACAAACGTAACCGATAATGTTTTGTTATTAACAGCACTTGATTATCTTAAGAGACGATAGCAAATTAATCTGATGATTAAGATAATTTTAATTACCTTTAATTACCGAACAGCCCATTTACGATATAAATTCAACCTCTTATAAATCTCAGACCGATTAATATTACTTGCCAAGATTACGTTGGAAGTCGGACTATGTCATGGTCAAGCTCTCTCATGTATGGACGGATTGCTGTTAAGTACCAATGTAAACGCCGGTGAGTAGATATCGGGATACGAACTAGTTGTTCTGGACAACGCATCGAATAGGGTAAGCATCAATCGGAAAACGATAGGGCGGTGACAGCATCTAGCCAGTCTAGTCGATATAATTAAAAAAAAAATAAAACAATGATCAAAGCTTTATCTCCAAGTTTGAAAATAAGGCAGATGGAAATGTATGTATAATTGAATGAAATATGTCAGATAGGGTCACTCCGATATCTAATGTGAGGAAGATGTCGATAATTGTTTATTATTAATACATGTTAATTATTAATATATGAGGCAGTGTTATCTTTTTAAGATTGTGTTGTTTGTTACTTGTTTATTTGTTTGTTGTAGATGTTGTGCATAGTATATAAACTGCATCTATTTTTTTGATTGCCAACCAATGTCTCATAAAGGGTGCATTTTTTTTTGGGGGGGGGGGAGGGGGGTGTTATTTTTTTACTTTTGGGGGCATGTGTTTATCTGTTTGCTTTATATATTTGCCGGATTGCCATTCATCTGGCTGTGTCTGAGCGGCTGTACAAGTTAAAATAGTAAATTGCTTGTATATCTTATTCACTCCTCCCGAATACAAAGAAATAATTGAAATATAGTCATTTTTTAAAAGAAAGTAGTTTACAAAAAAATTCATTAAGATTAAGAAAAAAATATCACTGTCAACATAGGTCATACCATTTTCATGTAATATATAATTAGCTATGTGATAAATGAAAGGTTGGACAATGTGTAATATAACAGTGCTTATTAAACCACTTGAATAGCAATATCATGTTCAGATAGTTTGAATTCCATTAAAACACTCTTTGAAATAAGGCATGTGTAGTTTTATGCTTACTTGAAACATTTTTTTGTGAAAAATATGTTCAATTAGCATGCTGTTTAAATATTAATCAACTACATTTACTCGTGAAACAATATTACAATGTAATAATGTTGTTGGATTTTTTTTTTGCGTTGTTGTTGTTGTTGTTGTGTGTGTGTATGTGTGTGTGTGTGTGTTTTAATTGTTATTTTTCGTAATCATCTTAAAAAAAAAACATCATTATCTTTTCACGTATACGTTTGAATATCACTATTGTTGGGTTATATTCGTTTTACGTATATATCGATATGTTTTTTGTTTAAGTTTGGTTGATCTGAATGTGATACGATATATATTTGGTATTTCCTCAGGTCGGTTTTATTCTTAATATCAGTCCGGGCTTGATGTATCGATAGTTTAATGTAATATACCTAAGGTGGAAGCTCTATGGAAGGGTTGGCTATTACATGATAAATGCTTACTCCCACTTGTAAAAATCAGCCAATCACATACTTGGTCTTAGTAATATACATGACAGCTTTTACCCTGCTCATTTTTCGCAGCATGTAAAATCAGGGAACTGGTAAACGAGAAACACTGGTTAGTAGAGTTGATGTGAAAAGTCAATTTGACGTCATTAGTAATGAAACCTAGACCGTTCAGTTGGAAATCGTGTTTATCGAGATCGATCTCTACTTCCATGTAAACTCGCTCATGAAATCTCCTTGTACTGAGTACGATAACGTATAAAAAACGGTCTTAAAATCAAACAAGTTTACACTTACTTGTATATCTTGTGTTTATTAGGCCTAGAATGTATATATATTATTTATTTATTACTGTTAAATAAACAATCAATAAAGTCGTCTGCTTCTACCTTTGTAGGCCAGATAATGTTTTTCTTTTTACTACAACCATTTGACAGTCTTTTCTTAACAGAGGACATGTATCCTGCTTGATATACATATACAATACAATTACCCATTAATCCTATTATTTAATTGATGTGTACATTCGGTATATTAAAAATATCTGATTGATTGTTGAATATTTTACTACTTGAACAAAAAAAGTACATATACCTACCATAACTACTCGCGAGTTCATAAATCAAGGTATATGCACCTTACACAACGCGTCTAATATTACGGGAGTGTTGCGAGTTTGACATTGTAAAGAGGGGTTAGTGGTATATCTCTTTTGTGTTCGGCAATATGCATCCCAGATTAATGCCAGGTCAAGTCGACCCAGTGTCAGAATAAAGATATACGGCTTGATAAGTCAGTGATGCAGGATTGAGTCTTATGTACACTGCAGTATCAAAATGGTTGAAATACTGTCTGCGGGACTTTATGCACTTTCATATTCATGCAAATGTTTTTTTTTAAACTTAAACAAACATACTGTTTAATAATAAACTAAGACAAAGAGTGTATCCGAAGATGGGACTATAAGAGACGACTCGGCTAATAAGGTAAATTTCATTATGGATTCATGCTTATTAATAAAGTAACTTTCATGATGAGGTTATGCTTATTAGAGTCGAATGTGCACTAACTTCTACTGCAATATTATTAATTACAGGTATTCTTCCAGGCCTCCTGATGTTACCTAATATGGATGTGGTCTCAAGACCTATTCAAATATACCAAGTTCATCAAGGTCACGTGGGGTAAGAACCCCAAATACTTAACATTCATTTGATTGTATTTGTGTAGTATGTTTTCATGTGATTTTATAAGCGTGGGCGTTTTACTGTAAAATACTTTTATATGCGTGTTTGTAATAATGTGAATTTTATCTGTAGGAACATGTGTTAACTTGTATACAAAGTAAGACGCTGTTTGTTCTATAAGGGAAGGGGAAAGAGAGGTAGTGCAATATAGGAGGTGGAGAGAAGGGGAAGGGAGAAGGGGAGGGGCAAAATGGAAGGGAGAGAAAATTAGAGAGAGATGGAGCAATAGTGAAGTGGAAAGAGGGTTGGGGCAATAAGAGAATTGGAGAGATTTGGTCAGCAAGGTAAGTGGAGAGAGAGGTGTTGCAGTAAATAAGGGAGGTGGAGAGAGAGAAAAGCAGTAAAGTGAATCGAAAGATTCTTAAGTTAAAAAAAAAGATTGTGCTATAAAGTTGTCGAAAGAGAGGTGTAATGTTAGGACGTTACGATAGAGTTCAGGAAAGATTTGGAAAAGTAAAATATTTAGAAGAATTTTAAACTGTAAAGCTGAAAACCCCAGACAAAAAAAAAATCAAAAGATAAAATAATAGATATGCGAAAGAATAATTGTTACGATAAAAATATAGAGATGGTCATTAAAGTAGGAAAGGTGACTTTGCATGAGAGCCCACGACCAGGATCATGCTTTGATTGAGACCTAAACTGAAAAACAGTAAAGGCCGTATGAGTTCGCATTTAAGCGAACGTTAGGGAAATGCACGTTCTGCATTGTGCAGACACTTGATGCAAATTAGCAAGGCCTTGAAATTCAGCCCTTATGTATTTTACTAATAATGGCATTTGAACGGGTTTCAAAATGTATCTATTTTTAACTTTTTTTTTTATTTCTTTTTATAATGTATATTATTTACTCATTATTAAACCAATTATTTCGATGACTGATATTTTATAGAGAATATTTTCTTTCTTAACATCTCAACGAAATAAAAACAATTTGATCAATATTCTAAGAATATATCTTCTTTGCTAATTTATTTCCAACGTCCGAGAAACGTTTATTATACAGCCCAATGGTAAAATTATAAATGTTGATTATCAATGCACAATAAGTCTTCAAAGAAGTGCAGTGGTAGCGACTCCGTCTTCTATACTTCACACTATCACTCCGTGTGAGTTCGAATCTCAGCTTAATGAATAAAAAAAAAGATATGGTTTATGTAAACTGGTATTTCGAATGTAATATTTTATGCTAAATTAATAATGTTATATGTTTTTTTTATGCTATATTTATGAAAGATAATTCCTGTTTCTTCTCTGCATAAGTCAAATGTACACTTTGTAATTTAAATGCTGCCTATATTTTTTTTCAATTCGTGGAGAATACAGCGTATGTTGTTGTATCATGATATAATAGTTACGATGTTCAAGTTTAACGTTGAATTAACATGCAAATAATATTAACGTATTTTATAATCCTAGCATATGTATAAAGAGGATCTCGGTCATTTTGTATTTGTTGATACTACCTGCAAAGAAAAATACAATGTATAAACTTTTAAGTGTCACATATAAAATATAAAAGATTCCAAGTAAATATCAACTGCAAAAATGGACAGAAATGATCTCTACAGATATCTGCTATAAAGCAAGGCCAATCTTCTGAGAATCCCCAAAATTGATATCTCGAAATAAATCTCTGTTCCATCCATTATGAGCGCTACGTCGTTATGGTCAGGTATGATCTGTTGATAGGATTTTATTGGAAACCACTCTTGTTAAAATACATAAACATGTTTTATTAATGTAATTACACAGAATTATCAACATATACAAACTCATTGACATCAAGTTAGAAGCCTATTCTACATTTATTTAAAAATACATGTAGTTCTTAATATCTGCATATTAAATCTTCGTTAAAAAAATAAAATTTGCCCCTCAACGGGGACATCGTAGGTTCGATCCGTTACATCAACTAAAATGGTACTGGTACCTCTCCCCTGTGCTTGGCCCTCAGCACATAAGTGTAGTTTCAGGAATAGTTGGCCTAGTGTCAGGATAATGTGACTGGGTGTGGTGTCATGACACTTGACTACGGCGTGATTTTTCAGTTGGTCAGTTATATATCTCTCTACATGGGACAGATATATAGGATGATTAATATTTCCGATACTGTCTCCAACTAATTGATATAATGGTGGTGGGTCGTCGAACCCAACCAAACGATTTTATTCGCTGTGATTAGTTAGCTTTCGTTTAAAATTATGAATACTGTGAGCTATATTTCCTGGAAATTTAATTTCGTGGAATCCTTATTGTTTATCACGTCAATTTAGTGGTTTATATAATCGTGGAGTCATGTTCTAGAAAGATATTTGATCTTCTAAATGAACAATTTTCGCGGGGATTCATATTAGTGGATAAAGCCCTCCACGAAATCGACGAAAATACCACACATAATCACACACACATAGAAGCACGAATAAATGATTGTACAGTATGTTTGTACCCTTTTCACTTGATTGGGAAAAAAATCCTACAGCTTATTCTAATCTCTTAGTATATTGCGTCTGCGGTTTCCAACCACAACCCCGGGCATATATTCGTGTATGTTACCTGTGTACTACGGCGTATTATTTGTTTTATACATAAATACAGTTACATCCGTCTAAAGCGGTCAGTCTTGGGATTAATAGAATTTATCGCTTATCGTAGATGACAGCTAAATCAATGTTAACCATATACCAAAATTCTAGTTACTATGGCAATATTAAGATTGACCGCTAAATGCAGGTTGACAGTTCAATACAAGTGGCGCTATACAGGTTCAACAGTAACTAAAGTACAGATGTACTTATTTCTAAACCATCATACTAACTTCTACTACATTACTATTAATTACAGGTATCCGTCCGGGTCTCCCGATGTTTCCTGATACGGATGTGGTACCGAGACCTTTTCCAGCCACACCCAGGTTCATCGTTGTCACGTGGGGTAAGAACCCAAGGTACAGCACGTGCGGCGATCCAGCCCATCCTCACGTGTAGTATGAGATTCAGCACAAGTTGATTTGGATCAGAAAAGGTATGCAGAGATTATGTCCACTCATTTATTCGTACTTCTTTTAGTAAATAAAGAACCGTAACTAACCGATATCCTTCTGAGAAATAAATCCATTTTTATTATTGTATAATGAGTTTTCGACAGGAAAACGTATTTTAAAAAGTATATTAACTACAGATAAATCAGCTAAATGTATTTTTTTATTTCGTATTTTTCATAACTATGGTGGCCGATCCAGGGAATATGGATATGACATGAGGACTGAAAATGAACAGAATGGTGTCCCTGACACTGCTACTGCTACACCTGCTGCTGCTGCTGCTGATGATGATAAAGACGGGGGCATTCTCCACATTTATGCAAGGAGCTGCTAAATGCACAGTATGTTATTTCTAAATGTATTACCAGAAAATTATGCATACATTCTCAATGTCCACACTTTTTCTTGCGCATGTATTTATGAAATAAGGCCCGTTTGAGTGGGGGTGTTTACATAAATGTGTGAATGTTTAGTTTGTTCTAAAGAGGTATTTATGAAAGGAGCCCAAAACGTTTCTTATTTATTTTATTTATTTTATATTTTTATCATTATTATCAATCTAAAAACAATTTCCGTTCTTTATCTTCATATAAACGAGGCTTCACGATGGATTTGGCTTTTATAGAAGAAATTTCCTTCCTATTTTTTCCATTATTGTTTTGTCGATACTTCAATTACCATGGTGAATGATTTGACTTGACTATTTGAGTTTACCGTCGCTTCGACAGTATTTCAGTCATATAGCGACGTCCAGCTAATTACAGGTGGAGGAAGATCCCAAATGCACGGAGGCATCCGGGTAGAACCACCGACCTACCGCAAGCCAGCTGGAAGGCTTCTTC
>CM037787.1:33772202-33822202 GCA_021229015.1 Solen grandis
TTGTCCACTTATTCACAAGGTTCGAACATTCAACCTCTCCTAGAACATTTTTTCCAGTAGTCGATGATGAGATTTCCATCATATTTGATTGGGCTGTCAACAAGGAACATTATGTAAAAAACCGCATCTAAATCAGGTTTCAAAATTTTGAGTTACTAGCAAAACAGTGATTACATGCATTGCGCCCCCTAGTGGCTAAATCAGAAAAAAGTGAAAAGTTTGACCATTTAGGCACAAGTTCAGATAAATGTGACTCCATGCCCAAATTTTCAAAGCTGTAGCTTTTCTCATCTGGCCGCTAGGCTGGCTACAAAAATAGGTGGAATTGAAAAAATAATAAAAAAAATCAACAGAAGAAGAACAATAGGTTTTCGCTCTGCAGAGGCGAAAACCTAATAAAGAAAACAGTACAAACCCAATAGAACTTTCTTCCTGTAGGCAGAAAGCCCTAATAAAAAACAGAACAAACCCAATAGGATTTTCTGCCTGTAGGCAGAAAGTCCTAACTAGACTTTGTCTGTCCCACAAACGATAAGGGCTTTATGCGTGCGCTGCAAACCATTTGAAGCCAGATCAGCTGAAAAGAATTTGTTCATGAACAATGTTACCATCCAAAATTAACCTTTCATGTGGTGTAATACCCGCATTTCCATAATGAGTAAATAAGTGTTCTACATAACTTAGTTCACTTCACGTGTATCCTTTCTTTAATACGAAACAATTTTCCCTGTTGTTCAGTTAAAAGAACGTAACATTACACATAAAGTACATGGTGAACAACGAGATTTTTTTCAAAACCCATGAAAAACCCATTTCATTTACTATTTACCATGTCTTTATTTTCATTTAACAATACTGAATAAAGGACACTAAAATAAAGTATGAATTTTATACACTAGACATTTCTTTTAAAAAGAAACTACATATAGATAAACCGAACAAACATAGTAGGCAGCGGCCTCACATGAGCACAGGTAAACGTTGTACATTTACTGCTTGTTTACAGTGACGCTCAGTAGATTTTTCAATAGAACTCAACATTCTACTTTATATATATATATATCTATCTATTTGACATTCCAGTGGTATCTGAATTTACTGACACACATTTCATCACATTTAAATTTAGTTTTTGTTTTTGCCCCTATAGGGCACTTTGCATGAAATTACCTTTTTTGCTTACAACTCGATACTCTGAATTCCGAATAAAACACACTGTGTTCCTCGTCTCCATTCATGATATAAAGTTTTATGTTCACATGTTATGTTCCAAGTATATTTTGGCTAAAAGAAGCAGACAGTGCTTATCTTGCTAAACAACAACAAAACAGACAGTGCTTACCTTGCTAAACAACAACAAAACAGACAGTGCTTACCTTGCTAAAACAACAACAAAACAGACAGTGCTTACCTTGCTAAACAACAAAACAGACAGTGCTTACCTTGCTAAACAACAAAACAGACAGTGCTTACCTTGCTAAACAACAATAAAATGGACAGTGCTTACCTTGCTAAAACAACACAAAACAGACAGTGCTTACCTTGCTAAAACAACACAAAACAACAACAACAAAACAGACAGTGCTTACCTTGCTAAACAACAAAACAGACAGTGCTTAACTTGCTAAAACAACAACAACAATACAGACAGTGCTTACCTCGCTAAAACAACAACAAAACAGACAGACACACAGAAAAAAAAATGCGTTTCAGTATGAGATATGATGAAGAATTATATTCTCAAGACTTACATGTAATACATATAGTGTAACGACTAGAAAAAGTACAAATCCAAACAAATGGATGTTTTGAATTTATTCATTTTTTCAAATGGTCTTTGTTTTTATATGTTATGTTCTACTTTGTCCAGTTGTTATGAAATTTATCCAGAAAGAGTTTTAAAGTTATGAGAATTGTTGACCAGATCATTCTGTCGAATGTATGTCTTGCCCGGATCGACATAAAAACTGCCAAGTTGTTAAATGACGCCGCGGAATATTTGTGCAAATATTTGAATAAAAAAAAATAAAAATATTTGCCTTGCGTCAATCAAATTGGCAGGTGATCAATACACAAATTCTTACATTATGCGTGCAAAAATATGCACTCGCTATTGTGGAATAAACGAAGGACCCATGTGTTTGAAAAGAATATTAATAGCATCTAATACACCTAGGGTTTAAAGAATATTTTGAATGTTTCAAAACAGAGACGTGTACAGGAAAGCCACGCTAAAACGAAATAGTTGAGACCGGTTAAAATCTTATAAAGAAAATGAAAGGAGTTGGACATTTATGCAACTAGTCCGGGCCCTCTGTAAATGACGATTATTTTCCAGACATACCCCCCCCCCCCTTCCCCAGTAGGACCTTAGCTGACAAATCGTGTAATAACTTTGGTCACAGGTTATTGGAGTTATGTAAAGCTACGACACGAGCTTTCGTATAGTTAACGGGAGAGTTGGTGAAGATTGTTATAAGGTTATGTTTACTTACGTGAACACGAAGGGTGCGTCTATGATTGACCTAGTTTTAGGAAGGGTAGACTGACTACTGACGCATTTTGTATTATACTGTACATTTGTAGATCTAAAATATATTGATACTATAAATAGAAATGCCTTATGATTCAAAATACATAAAATAAGTATATGTGGTGAAATGTTATGTGTCATACAGATACAGATACAGATATGTATGATAAAGTAAAATCATATGTTAGAAATTGTAATTCTTTTTCAAACTTTTTTGCAATATGCAATTTGCTTAAGACAAGGCAAGATTAATTCGCCGACATTATTTTCTCTATTTATAGATGACCTTGAAGTTTATCTACAGGATGAGGTTAACTCAGGTATACAAGTAGATGATATATGTCTTATTTTACTTTTGTTTGTAGATATGATTATAATTGGCAAAACTGCTACAGAAATGCAACAGAAACTTAATTTGCTTCACTATTAATGTTCGAATTGGGGACTTGGAGTAAATACAACAAAAAACAAAAGTAATAACAAAAATTGGGTATATAACGGGGAAAATTTAAGTTGTTGATAGTTTTAATTAGTTGGGTAATGTTTTTAACTATACGGGTTCTTTCTTATTAAATCAAGAATATATAAGTGGTAAGGCATTGAAAGCTTTGAATGTACTTTCAAATAATTGTAAAAACACTTCCAATCAAATGAAATAGTTTATGGCAATTGTTTGATTCATTTGTTTTTCCATTCTTAATTTCTGAGCACAAATATGGGAAAACACGAAATAAAAATGTAATCAATATATTTAAGATTCTGTAAGTCAATTCTTAAAAAAGAAATAATACATGTTCTACTGCAGTAAATGGTGAATTGAGTAGATAACCTTTGTATATAACCCGATACACTAAGATAATAAAACACTGGTTTAAGATATTATCAAGTGAAAATATTATTGTTAAAAATGAGTATAATTTAGGACTTTGTGATTGTGAAAATGTCATATAAATTGGGTATCAAATGTACGGAAACTGTTATATGACTGGTTTTACACATATATGGATGCTGATCCAATTTTTTTTGTGCAAGTATTTAAAGAGAGAGTAATTGATAATCTTGTACAAAAATGGTTTAATGATAAAGAAAATAGTAGCGTTTCAAATGTTTAACGTATTGTAAAACACATTTTGGTTATGAGAATTATCTTGATTTAATACCATTTCATATTAGACCAACTCTTACAAGATTACGTGTTTCATCTCATTCATTAAGAATCTAAACAGAAAGATCGAGAAAATGCAATTCCCAGAAACGAACGTTATTGTCAATTGTGTAAAAGTCTTGATATTGAAAACGAATTTCATTTTTTAATCAAATATCCATGTTTTGAAGAAATACGTAAGAAATTCATAAGAACATATTTTTAAAAAATGCTAGTATGTTCAAATTTATAGAGTTATTGCAATGTCAGGATAGGAAAATACAAAAAGCACATGTTATGAGAAATAATTTTTGAATGCTATTGAAGACGCTTGTATTAATATAAAAATCAACATCGTTTAGATAGTGTGTCTTTGCTTTATCCTTACTGGTATTAGTCAATGTAGTTTTGACAGTTTAAATCTACTCATCTATCTATAGTTTATACAATTTCAAGAGTATTTATATGTGGAATGTCAATCCCATATTTAAGTGATTTTATATTATTCCAAGTATTATTTGTAAAATATTTGTATACAAGTTTAATAAAATATATGTTCTGATCTGTTCTGTAAATCTGTAATACACTTCAGACTTGACAAGTTGTTTGGCCCCGTTTTATATGATACCGGAATATCCGTTCGACAGACTACGGGGCATCTAATAGGACCTTAAATGGGTGAAAGTAAAATGTTTTTCACACTATGCTTTGAAGTAATTGATTGAACAGAATATTGGATACACGGTAGATTTATTGTTAAAAGTTAGTCGTTTCATACATCAGTAAACAGAAATACTATCCAAGCACATGTCAGCATGTGGAACTTTTTATTTTGATATTACCAATGATACGATAATTATCTTCATAGCAATTGTTTAAAAACAATTGTACAAAATAATTGAACAAAATGTTACCATTTTTTGCGAAATATTTTAAAATCTTTGCCAAGTTTTAGCAGTTTATATTATACGAATAAATTATATTTAATTTATTTCATGCTTAAATTGTCAAATTGTGATGTATGAGGCAGTATTTGGGAAAAGGGGTCTTATTGACATCATTTATGACGTTGTGAAAAATGTGTTTAAAGTTGACGTCATTAACATTGTGTAAAAAAATCTGTGACCTTAAAAGAGTTTACACATTTTTCAAATCAATTTCAATATATACATAGAGAAATAAATAATGTTATGTATTAATAAATTTGCTATGAAAAGGACAAAAAACTTTTTTTTTTAATGATAACCACATCAAAATACAAAAGAAAAATATTTTATTCAAACTATCATTTACCAGAGCTTGAAGCTGGCAAAAATAAGAATTCAATATAAGACTTAAAAAAAATAATGTGTTCATGTTGTACCACTGATAAAAAAATAGATTTTGAAACAAAATCATATCTTATATCCTGATTAACAATATTATGTGAAATATCAATAGTGAAATTGAAAAAAAATACATACTTGGGTACATTTTGACTAAAAGGTGGGTACGTTTTCACCTAAAAAAGTAGGTACGTTTTGATATGGGAACGTTTTGATTCGCTGCCTACACGAGAAATCAGTTTCTTCGTAGTTTTCCCAAACTTTACTCCACCCACTAAGAAGCCGTATAAATCGGCGATGTCTATGGGCATATTTAACCTTAAATCATATTAAAGCTTTACGTATTTACTTGCCTAGAATTGTTGTTTGTTTGTAATATCATCATGTATTGTGAAATAAATCTTACAAATCTTTGTTCTTCACTCATATTTTTGTTAAAATGTTGATGTGATTCACCCGCCGGAACTCGTACAGTACTGTACTTTACAGAATTATCAATAGACGACTTATAACTGAATGAGATGTTCGCAACATCATTACTGAGAACCAACCATGATTGCCATTACGTTATGATTATACAACAAATTTTATTCGGACAATATCATAGCTATTTAATTTCAGTTTGGACAGAGCTGTTTGGTTTATGAAAACTGTGTACTTCAAATACCAACTGAAATCGATTTCTTACAAACACACAACGAGGTGTCAACATTTGAAGACTATCACTCATATTTTTGGCCATAATGAAAATTAACGTAACTAAATAAATTGAATGTGGATACAAGAGGTGTTAATAATGACCGTTGCATGACTGGCTTGCGGAAGCAGTATAACTTTTGTTACCTGTAGTTCAATCGAACGTCCGCAAAACACCCGCGACTAAACAAAATGGCGGCCTCCTCGAAATACGAAGAATGGATGCACACCCACAATATAGAAGGGAAATAGTTTTTGAACCCCAAACACGGGATGCGCACTATGCATGAGTGTTTACAGAAAATTTACGATTATTAATATAATCAATGTCGGGCTTTTTTTTATTTTTCAAAAAAAGTGTGTTTATGGAGTCGGCTTAGAGTGAGTATGAAAATAAAAATACCGAATTGTTCTTTTATCTTTATTTCATTTTGGCGAAAAATCCGGTCGGTGCTCCCGTTAAACAAAATATAAAAAAATGTTGGCCTTATTGTAATTATTTTGTGGAAAGCCGAATATATTGGCAATCTTTTGAGTCTGGTATCTTCACTAGAACTCTGCCAGCTTCGCCCAAGGATCATCCCTGCCAAATATAATCAAATTCTGTTCAGTGGTTTCAGAGGAGATGTTATTTTAAGATTTAACTTTATACATATAAAGCAAATTCGCCCCGCCCCTGGCGACCATGTGTTTGTACGGATTGGAATCATTTTAGTAACTTCTGTGAAGTTTTACCCAAGGATCATCCCTGCCAACTTAAATCAAATTCTGTCTAGCGGTTTCAGAGGAGATGTCATTTAGAAATCTTTGTTATGCACAAATAAGACAAATTAGCCCCGCCCATGGCAGCCATGTTATTTTTAACGAAACGGAATAAATTAAGCAGCTTTTGTGACGCTTCACCCAAGGATCATCCCTGCCACATTTAATCAAATTCTGTTCAGCGGTTTCAGAGGAGATGTCGTTTAAAGATTTCTCTATATCCATATAAGGCAAATTAGCCCCGCCAATGGCGGCCATGTTTTTTTTTTACGGATTGGAATAATTCTAACAACTTTTATGAAGCTTCACACAAGTATCATCCCTGCCAAATTTAATCAAATTCTGTCCAGCGGTTTCAGAGGAGATGTTTAAATATTTCACTATATACATATGCAAATTAGCCCCGCACATGGCAGCCATGTTTTTTAACGGGTCGGAATAATTTAATAATTTTAATGAAGCATCACCCAAGGATCATCCCTGCCAAATTTAATCAAATTCTGTCCAGCGGTTTCAGAGGAGATGTCGTTTAAAGATTTCACTATGTACATAAAAGGCAAATTACCCCCCCATGGCAGCCTGTTTTTTTACGGATCGAATAATTTGCAATTGTTTATGAAGCATCACCCAAGGATCATCCCTGCCAAATTTAATCAAATTCTGTCCATCGGTTTCAGAAAAGATGTCATTTAAAGATTTCACTATGTACATATAAGGCAAATTAGCCCCACCCATGGCAGCCTTGTTTTTTTACGGATCAGAATAATTTTGCAATTTTAATGAAGCATCAACCAAGGATCATCCCTACCAAATTTAATCAGATTCTGTCCAGCGGTTTCAGAGGAGATGTCGTTTAAAGATTTCACTATGTACATATAAGACAAATTATCCCCGCCCCTGGCGGCCATGTTTTTTATGGATGGCAACTTTTCCCCTGCCAAATTAAATAAAATTCTGACCAGCGGTTTCAGAGTTTAAAGATTTCACAATAAGCATATAAGGCAAATTAGTCACGCCTCTGGCGGCCATGTTTTTTCCCAATCGGATTAATTCTAGCAATCTTGGTAAAGAGTTACGCAAGGAACATCTGTACAAAATTATTTTTAAATTTGGCCAATAGTTTGGAAGGAGGTGATTTTTAAAGATTTCATAATTTTTTTCTTTCTGTTGCCATGGCAACTAGAGTTCCACATGGATCAAGTTTATTTTAGCAATTTTTGTGAAGGTTCACCCAAGGAACATCCCTGCCAAATTTAATTAAATTCTGCCTAGCGGTTTCAGAGGAGATGTCGTTTAAAGTAAATTGTTGACGACGGACGCAGGGTGATCACAAAAGCTCACCTTGAGCACTTCGTGCTCAGGTGAGCTAAAAAGCTGAAAGAGACAAGTCAGCTAATGATTTAAAAATTCACATTTCGAAAGGAGTGTATTTTGTTCCTTCAGAAATTGTGTAGTAAACTGATGGAGTGATACCCTCTGAAGCATTCATGTGTGAGTTACTTAGTGTCCTTGAACCCAAAAGAAATGGCAAAGGGGCCTGAATCAGCTAAACGGATGTTTCATAAGCTATTGCAGTATCTGCTGGACAACAAGCTGCTAAATGCAAGAACCTGTGACTAGGTGATGCTCCAGTATAGGAAATGGTTATCAAATATTGAAGAAGAAAAGAAATATGAGTTTGAATCTTACAGTATGGATAGCAGCACTGGTATTGATGAACTGTTCTTCAGGGATATTGCGAACAATACAGAGTATGGAGATCTGTTAAGTGTGGTGAAAGACATGCTCATCCTTTCATATGGACAGTCATCTGTTGGAAAGGACTCTCAGATAACAAGGAGTTGCTGAAGGGCAATATGACTAAGCATACCCTCATTACATACAGGGGGGCATATGATGGCCTTAAGAATGAGGATAAGCCAGGCCATAAATGTATGTCTAGACCACTCCTGGAAAGCTGCAGGCATGCCTATCAGAGATACAAGGCCCATGCTCAAGAAACAAAGAAAGATGATGAGAAAAAGAAAAAAAACTAGAAAACAGCTTATATATATACATATATTGTTTGCTGGCCCCTTTGTGCAGACTACGGTATATTATTTTACTCTGTATTAGATGAATATTCTAGTCAATAATGCATAATGGATAATTAAGCTTCAGTTGAGATAATATCTTGCTTTTTACTATGTTGTTTATTTATTCAAGTTTTTGCATGTTTTGTGATATTTTGTTTCCTTATCACTAGTCAAGAATACATCATTTGCCAATTATCTTATTAGTATTGGTAAAATCTTGTTAAAATTGCATGCTTATTTTCCTTAGATTCATATTTGACAGAACATAAAACTACCAAATTTTGTATAGATGTATAAAACATGTTTAATTGTTAATCAATGGAATACCGTATTGTTAAAATAATTAAAAAAAAATGAACTTAAGGGTGGATTGGGCGACTGTAGGGGAGGTGGAGGCCGTTTAAGTTTGGTAAGTTTGGTCAGAGAAAAACCTGATTTGGTCAGGGAAGAGTTAGGAAATTTTTTATATATGGTGCTGGCAACCCTGAACTATTCTATGAAGTAATCTTGTTTGTAACCACTGAATATATCGAGAGCTGAACGGAAAACTGTCGTAAGTCATATTTTTTTCAAAAATGCTTTTTTTTTTGCATTTTTGACAACCATTTCCACTAATACATATATATAAGAAAGATTAGCATCATATTCTAATTTTAAGTCCTTTTTACATGTGAGTTGCAAACTGTCGTATCTCTATGCTGAAAATTTGTTAACGGAAAACTGTTGTAACTTGACTTATATACAGTTTTCCATTATGTTACGTTCATAGACATACATTATCATATAAATGGAAAACTGATGATCAAATTTATGATAATATTATCATGGTGTCATCAAGATGATGTCATTTAATTCATTCACCTTGAAAATTCTGAGTTCTGAATATCGGTTTTGTTTTGATGCCCAGAATTTGAGAAGCTTAGTCAACTGTTTTGGTAAGTAATATTTTATTTAGACTGTAACAAAAATACAATTTGAAACAAATAAATCAAAGTACTTCTACATTGCAAATATTTTCTGTTTGATTAGTGCAGTCATATTTTTACCCATTACTTTTATTTGTCTACATTATATTTTATATATCTACTGTTAAATTTAGGGCCAACATATAATGTCATATAGATGATTTTTGAGAAAATTTTATGCAAATTATGGTCACTGTCTTTAGAATATAAATACATTAATTGTATTTGTAGCAAATTCTTTACAAAAGTAATACCCTTCTTTTATGCTAAATGATGAAAAATCCATATCCCACAGTGTGAGTGATCTGCTGGAACTACTTTTTTACTTATTAAGGGTATGTAGCAGTAGTTAGCATAGAATAAAAAGAATATTTGTTTTGAGTGAATATGTAAGAGATCTCATCTGGATGTAATACAATTTTCACATTTTCACTTGTGCAATGAGCTCGTGAATATATGAAAATTGTATCATTGTACAGATACATATCCCCTCAAAACCAATAAAAATATCCTCGATGTATAAGTGTGTTACAGTCCAAATTGACCTAATTTCAGTTTGTGGTTACACACAGAATGATACTGCAAGCATCATGTCACCAGGGCAACCGAAAATTCCATGGCAGTGGCAAACAGTGCTTGTCAAATTCTGTTTGTGCCATTGTGACAAGCTTCTCACAACCACCATCACATTGGACAGTGGACACTATGAAATCTATACTTCAAATCGGTGATGATCTTTACGTTAAAACAAACTGTTCAAACTCATTTTGGTCTACAGATGATATACCAACAAATGTTAATTCTGTCAAAATATCAAATGGCCTGTGTTTTCATGGCACAATAAACAGAGAAATTACTGAACATCCATTTTTCAAGATAAAAGATGCATTAGCAGAGTCTTTTTCAAAATATAGAACTTCAAGAGCAGTTTTCACCATGGGAAACAGCCAACCTTGCTATTCGTGTGCCATTATACAGGAAGAGGGCAGTCTCTACTTTTTGACCCCAACAGTCGCTCACCTGAAGTCATGCCTGTGGCTGATGGCCTTGCAACATTGTCATAGTACAAAAAATATTGAAGATTTAGTGACATTCATCCAGCACTTGGCCAACTCTCTGTCTTCAAATGGAGCGGACATGCCTTTTGAGCTGGCTGAACTGGTTGAATCTCAAAGTGATTCTTTAAGTGACTCAGGTTCAGAGTTTTCTGGATTTAGTGTTCAAAGTGAAGGAGACATAACTTGTCGTTTGTATTTAGCAGAACATGTAAGTGAGGTAATGCAAATGAATTTCTCAGATGTATCTGATGTGAGTCTTGATGATGATGATGATGATGATGATGATGATTAAGAAAGTTATGCCAATTCTGTTTGTGAATCTGTTATTGCCAATGTCCTGAATGATTTGAATGATAGTGCTGAATTCTTGCTTACCTTTGATGAAAATGTTCTCACTGATTTTGCCGTTGAAAACGAGTTAGCCAATGTCAATGATAGTTTCAGTGATGAGGATATTCATGATGAGAGTACTGATATTGATGATAGAGATGAGGAATATATGCCTGAAGAAGAAGAAGAAGAAGATGATGATGATGATGATTTACCCTTGATTCATTTGGTTAAGAAAAAATCTCACAATCAAATCAATTCTATTACTGTTACATGTAGAAAAACACAATCAGTCACTAACATCATGCTGGATGAGACAGGGGACAGCAAACGTAAGTCTCGAAAGCGAACCAAAAATACTAAGTTGTGGAAACGAAATATTCTTCAACGTAGGCGAAATCAAGGGCTGGAATACAGAACAGAAAAAGATAAGGTAAGGCATGCCAGAGTTATCAAGCGAGGTTGTGGTCCAAAATGTCGTTAAATGTCACCAGAAAATTTCAGAAACTGATAGACAAAAAATATTTCACGGGTTTTGGAAACTTGGCGATATCAATAAGCAAAGAAACTTCATTGCTAAGTTTGCTGTTCAAAAATAAAAAAATCAGAGGCTTCAATGAGACGCAAACACTCAGTAAATTACACTTTTCCAGCTAAAAGTGAGTCTTGTGGGCAAAGTGCACTAAAGGTTTGTAAAACTTTCTTTCTATACACTCTTTCAGTTTCAGAGAGGAACATTACAACTACCCACAAGAAAATTAATACTGGCATTGTTGCTGATGACAACAGAGGTATGCATAAAAATAGACCTCATAAAACTAGCTCTGATCAATTAAACTTTATCAGGGCACATATTGAATCTTTTCCAACCATGGAAAGCCACTACTGTCGCAAGGATTCAAAAAAAGAATACCTCAGTCCTGATCTGAATATTACCAAAATGTATGTGTTGTATAAAGAAGCTTGCCAGGAAAAGTCAATTACCCCTGTGTCACTTCCAGTTTATAGAAAAATATTCAATACTGAATACAACATATCATTTCATAGGCCTATCAAAGACCAGTGTGACATTTGTGTTGCATACAAAAATTCTCTTCCAGAACAAAAGGTAAGCAACAACCTATAAGACTCACATAGAAAACAAAATTCTTGCCCGGGTAAACAAGGAAAATGACAAAAATCTTACAAGATCAAACAAATCACTTGTTTGAGCTTGCTTTGACTTACAAGAAATTCTGTTGACACCAAAGAGTTTTGAAAGTTGTTTGTATTACAAAAGAAGGCTGAACACTTTCAACTTTTCATTATATGACTTGGGTACACGAGATGGGTTCTGTTATATTTGGAACGAAACAATTTTAGGTAGAGGTGCTTGTGAAATAAGTTCCTGTGTTTACCATTTCATTAAAAACAAAATTGCTGAGAGGAAAAAGCAATTCATTTTCTATAGTGATAATTGCTGCAGTCAGAATAAAAATATGTTTTATGTCACCTTGCTATGGTTTTGCCTTCAAAAATTCAACATCCAGTCAATTACTCACAAATATCTTGAGAAGGGCCACACCCAAAATGAAAACGATGCTATCCATGCAACTATTGAATCTGTGTCCAAAAATATTCCTGTTTTTACCAGCTCACAATGGGCAGCTATTATAAGGTCAGCAAGGAGAGACAATCCTTTCAAAGTCAAGGAATGTCTTTGAGGGACTTTTTGATTATAAACTGATTCCAAAAATCTGAAGAACTTCGAACAAAATACAGAGGGTGATAAAGTATACTTGAATTCAATAAAGTCACTCCAAATTACAAGTGACAGCCCCAATACCCTCATGTACAAATTGTACCATTCTGGCCAAGAGTTTAAGATAGACCTGCTCAAACGGCTCAGAACACGCATTCCTAATCCATGCTCTATTGTTATTCCACAGCTGCATCAAGATGAACTTCCTATCTCAAAAGAAAAATATAGTGACCTGATCAGCTTATGCAGAAAGCAAATCATTCCTGCAATTCACCATCCTTTTTACTTTTTACTGCCACATCAACTTGAATAATATAAAGTGTTTACAGAACATTTGTAGAACTGTTCTATTGCCTTCACTGTGTGGTAATGAAGAGTGTCATCATCGTTTTAATAGAATTGTACTTCAGGTTCTACTGTTGCAGTTGGGGCATGTATTGTTTGAAATGTGTGATTGCATCAATGGAATATTATCATAAAAGATAAAAGATTTGGTTAATTTTGAAAATTGTTAATATTCAAACATATTTACTTTTATTTTCTATTATGTAATAAGAATACAATAAAATTTCTTTCATGATGTATAATAATGGGAAAGAATGTTTACAAAATTGATTTTTTAAAGTTAACGCTCAGGCATGTTTATTTTAATTTATAATTAATCATACCACTATGATATTAAAAGAATTATTTTATTAATATAAGATTGAGAAATATATTATAAATTTTAATTTTTTTTTTTAGAGGAGTGATATGAATTTGTGGTTAAAATCAAAATATGTTCATTGTTATATTGATTTTATTATATCAAATACTACAAAAACTATATATCTTAATTTCAGTAGTCTAAATCTGATCAATTTTCATTGTTCTTTTTCCATAAATATCAGTCTTACTATTTCTAAAATGAACCCTAAGAAATAACCCATCTGCTGGTAAGTCAAGATACGATAAATGGAAAACTGTAGCTATCTTGAGTTACGGCAGTTTTCCATTGACAACAGTGTGAGCTTTTTTGACATTTTGGATGGAAAACTGTTGTAAGTCAAAAAAAAAATAATAATTTCTAAAGTACATATTTTTTTCAATACACCACATTTATTATTGTATGATATAGATAGGTTATGCCTACTTGTAATTAAAAAACTATGGAAACATAATTAAGTAACAAATGATACAGTTTTTTGCTTCTCCTGTAAAATTTTGTAAATTTGACTTACGACAGTTTTCCGTTCAGCCTCGATATGTATCTCTTGTGAAATGTCAGACTGTAAATATCATTCCATGGCAAAAACGAATCAGAGTAAAGATTACTACTTCATTACTATCATTATTTGCTATAAGTTTATTTTTATAAACTTGTTTATTGGTATTCGCACCAACAATAATTGGTTTTAATTGAGAACTGACCAATGGGAAGTTTACTGTTATTTTGAATTCAATTTACGGGCAGCTTTCTATCTATTTACATTTATTCTTGGAGCTTCATTTAGTATAAGAAACAAGTTTCTGTATTGATCACTAAACTGTTAACATATTGTGTATAACTTTTCAAAACAGTTATCCAAAAAATGTTTTTTTATTTAACTTAAAAATTTAACATGCATATTTTGTGACAGGTCGGCAATATTTTATAGTCTATTTTGTATCTGTGTATTCATAGTGCAGACCCCTACATCAGATAAAGCAAAGAAACTAATTTTGTGAGTGTGTTCTTTCCTAATTCTCCTCCCTTGCATATTTTTTTTTTTTCTGAACAATATTTTTGCAATGAAACAGGTTCTCTATATACATTGTGTATAATATATAGTATTAAGAGACTCTGAATGAAGTTATATTCAAACTTATTTACGTTGATTGAGAAATAAGTTATCACAACTTATACTACTTCCTCTCAATGCTTTCTGGGTTGGATCAGTACTTAGTGGGTTGAAAGCCCTAAACAAAACATTGACGCAAATTGGTTTTTGGTTCTAGTCATTTTCGTTACCACTGGACCTAGATAAAAATGATTGATTTAAAATGATTGCATTTTGGTCGGGAAATAGTTGGAGTTTGGTCACTTTGTTTCCTGACATTTGTTGGATAATGTCTAATGTTTACTGGGGTGGCTAGATGAGAAACATAGTGTACCCGAACTGGCTAATACATGTAGATTTACTCGAATTAGCTTACCTAAAAGGGGGTTCGTGTCTTATTTAACTTGTTAGCTTTGGGGAGTGTAAGCAGGAAGTAATAAACGTACATGTTGTCTTTGAGCAGTTGTTCTAATTGTCCTTTTTTAAGATATTTCACTACGGAAGAAATATTTAACAATTACAACTTGTGGCTTTTAGGTTTGGTTTCATGCCGTAGTAAACCTTTTCTATATCGCAGGAAAATAATCTTATAACAGTATTAGTACAGGTATGAAATATTTTATGTTCACAATTTTTGGGTTCAAGCTATTCACCATAAAATTGAAACTATCACTTAATGTGATATTGGGGGCGATGTCAGCCACATTCAAAAATTGTCCAGTATACACTACAACCAAGTTCATAGAAGATTGCTATAGAAATGAAGGTGCTAGAGTGTAAACAAACTGTGGATGACCTATTTCTATTTTAATCTCTGGCGGCCATCTTGTTCAGCGGACCAGAATGATTTCAGTTATTTTTAGAGTACCCCCAAATGGTCCTTCCTACTGAGTTTCATCAAAACCTGCTCGGCGGTTTTGAAGGAGATGTCGTTTAAAGATTGTTTGCTATTTTTTTTATCTCTGATGGCCATCTTGTTCAGCAGACCGAAACCACTTTAGCTTTTTTGTGCAGTACTACCCAAGGATCATTCCTGTAACGTTTTATTAAAATATGCTCAGCGGTATCACGGTGCATAACCATATCGGCGGTCTCTCTGCAGAAATTGCTATATCGGCAATCTCTCTATGTTCGCACCAGTCATTCTTCGTCATAAACATAGTGCGCGATGGGCGGAGGGTCAAGAAAAAGACAAAGGGTCACTTTAAACAGGCGAGTTGTTTAAAATTAAGTATTGAACGGAACATTAGATTATCTTTGCTGTGTATTTGCGTTTTCTCTTTTCGATTATCAGCGACTGCGCTCCGAAACTCGGGCAGTTTAGTGATATTAAAACATAGAACACAACATGGAACACAGAGAGCCTGCCGAAACAACGATTTCTGCTGAGAGACATGCACCGTGGGTATAGGAGGAGACGTCGTTAAAAGCAAAAGTAGACGAAGGACAATGACTGGGCATTTTGCTTTGTGCTCAGGTGAGCTAAAAATAAAATGTTTCCCAAATGTTCGTGTTAAAAAACCGTTGTTTTCACATGAAGAAGGAATCGCACATTCTCTATCCTCGACACCTCGTCTTAAATTAAACGTGTGGGTGATGAGCTCATATTAAAAAATTAAACATATTATTTAATCCTATGAAATAGTGTTACAGGACACTAAATAAGCACCAAAACTATTTCAAGGGTTCACATAAATATTACTTGACTTCAAAATGTTATCAAGTAGAAATAAAAGAGAAAGATAAGCGAAGAGAATGGGTTTGTTTTACGCAGACAACAATAAAGCATTTTTTATATCTGTGTTTTGCAAGTTGCATAAACTCGTACTTAACGAAATCTTTCAAATTTGCAGACTTCTTTAATATTTGGGTTGTAAAGCATACAATGTGATTTACCTCATCTGCCTTTCCCTGTATAAATGAATTTAATCGTATCCAGCTTAACTCGTGGGTATAAACTATAATAAAACTATAAACATAATCCACATGTCAGTAACAGCAAGATAAGAGGCAAACCACCAAGTTTGGGACGTAGTTCTTCATTTTTATGTTTTCCTCATTACCACTGTTCTATCCGTGCGTTATCGCTAACCACTTACATTAACACGCATTTGAGTGTCAACCGCTAATATCCCACGGATTTACGGTACAGGCTATTCGCACGTCGTTATGAGGTAAATGGTTCAATTTAACGCGCATAGGATATACCCTATTTTTCCTCAAATATGTTGGTTTTGAGGAAAAATAAGGTCCAACGCACTTAGGGTACACCCTGATTTAAGTCAAATATCTTGTTTCTAAGGTACAATACGGTCCCACGCACTTAAGCTACACTCGATTCTAAGTCTAATATGTTGTTTCTGTGGTAATAAACGGTCCCACGCACTTAAGGTACACCCGGATATAAGTATAATATGTTGTTTCAGGGGTACAATACGGTCCCACGCACTTAAGCTACACCCAATTCTAAGTCAAATATGTTGTTTCGGGTGGTAATAAAGGGCCCCACGCACTTAAGGTAACCTGATTCTAAGTCTAATATGTTGTTTCAGAGGTACAATACGGCCCTACGATCTTAAGATACACCCGATTCTAAGTCTAATATGTTGTTTCTGTGGTAATAAACGGTCCCACGCACTTCAGGTACACCCGAATCTAAGTATATGTTGTCTAGGTTTGTTCCAGCTTTGCCCATTTTCCCAATTTCACTAGTCCTTTTTACCTGCTTCACCAATTCCCAGTTTGCCCACTCAGTTTTTACTGCAAAAATATATAAAGTGGGCAAAGTGGGAACACACCGTTGTTTCAGAGGTACAATACGGTCCGACGCACTTAAGCTACACCTGGATCTAAGTATATGTTGTTTCAGAGGTACAGTAAGGTCCCACGCACTTAAGGTACACCCGATTCTAAGTCTCAGTTGTTGTTTCTGAGGTAATAAAAGGTCCCACGCATTTAAAGGGTATACCCGTTCTAAGACTGATAACTTCTTTGTAAGGTACTATACGGTCCTACGCACTTAAGGTACACCTGGTTCTAAGTCTAATATGTTTTTTCTGAGGTACAACACGGTCCCACGCACTTAAGGTACACCCGATTCTAAGTCTCATTTGTTGTTTCTGAGGTAATAAACGGTCCCACGCACTTAAGGTACACCCGGTTCTAAGTCTGATAACTTCTTTGAAAGGCACTTAAACGGTCCTACGCACTTAAGGTACACTTGGTTCTAAGTCTAATTGTTTTTTCTGAGGTACAATACGGTCCTACGCACTTAAGGTACACCCGATTCTAAGTCTAATATGTGTTTCTGAGGTACTAAAACGGTTCCACGCACTTAAGGTACACCCCGTTTTAAGTAAAATATGTTGTTTTGGGGAAAAATACGATCCTACGCTTTTTAAGGTACACCCTGATTTAATCAAATATCTTGTTTCTGAGGTGCATTTTAAAATGACGAAAATAACAGCTGAATTTCATTAAAAAGTAGATATATGAAATACATTGTATGTTTCAAAACCTCGACGGAACCGTCTCGTTGTGGAATTCAATACATTCACAACAAATCTGTTATAACTTTTTTTTTTTTTAAGATATTTTGATGAAACTTGGAACACAAATACTATTTTGGCTGACGGGGTCAGATTCTGTTATTAAATATACTCTATTGATCATTTTTTGGGTTTTTGTAAAAGAAAATTAAAGCATGATATATTTAAGATTTTCTGTCGCTCGTGGAAATTCGTATATTCACAACAAAACTGCTGTAACCATTTTTATTTCTTAAGATATTTTGATGAAATTTGAAACACAGACACTTTCATACCATTAATTGATCAGATTATCTTGTTTAAAATTCTCTATTGTACATTTGGATTATTGTATTGAAAACTGAAAGTATCCATGTTAAGATTTAATTGAGAATTTAAATTAAGACTCCACAGTCCCCGATTCCTTTATATACCAAAATCACAGATGTTATGACACTTTTGCCCCAAAATTTTGCACAAAAATTACTTGTTTCAAAATATCTAATTGCATCTTTCCATTTACTTTACAAAAAAGAAATTCATGAAGGTTAATAAAACTTTTGGTATGTAAAAAAAAATCTGAATAGATTTACCTCTATATATGACAATGGGTATGTCAAAAAAAAAAATGCTTACAATGTCAAAATTTTATTTCCATGACATTGTTTGCAATATTAAGGAATTGATCATATTATAAATAAGAAAAAAAGGATATGGTGGAAGGTTTTCAAAAAGATTTGATATCAGTCGCATCAATATTAATCATTCACTGCAGAAACAGTAATTTTGGGGATAAATAAAAGAAAAAATGATATCTTGATACTTATTTATTTATATAAAAAAAACAAATGTGCTTAATTTATTAAACAGAGAGAGAGAAGAGAGAGAGAGAGAGAGAGAGAAAAGAAGAAAGAAATAATACTTAGAATTAGAATATAGCAATAAACTATATGCTTTCTTACTCAAAATTGAAAATTTAAGATTAAACCTAACACTTTCAAAACACCATTGTATGATCAAGTATCCAAAACTTGACTAGCTGGTTATAAGGTTACATATTATTGCTCAAATTTTGTCTAAATTACCGGGTGGCTGCACCTGGACCATAGACTACTTCCATAGTGATTGCACCGCATGGGGCCAGTCATCAAATTTTACCCCAAAAGGTCATTTCAAAGAATTACAAAAATTTTTTAAAACTTATATAATGCATTTAAATATCAGCTTTAAAAGTGCTCTCAATCAGTTGATTAATGCATGGGGGCCCAGCTATATAAGTTAGATCAATGTGAAGACCCCCCCCCCCACCACACACACGCACCAATTTAAAAAACACCACATTTAAAAAAAATGTATCTTGTGGAAGAGTCAGAACACTGATTTTATGTTTTTCATTTTGGTTAATTTTAAAAAAAATACAAAAAAAACAGGGGTTTTCCACTTGACATGTTTTTTGCATTTCTCTAGTTTTACTAGTTTATTTATACTTAAGAGCGACTTTGTCCTATATTCCCTCACAACATTTTACTTTAGGGTTTTAAACCAATTTATCAATTTCCCCTTCATTTCAAAGTCAGATGTAAATTTAAAGGGTTTTGATCACGAAAAATGTTAGGTTGCATCACGGAGGTACATCTCGGGTTTGGGAGGGCATAATTTTAATCAAATTGAAGAAATGAAATATTGAACTTTTTCATCACCTAAAAATTGGGTTTGGATGGGGTATGCAATTTTAAATGAAGATTGCATTTCATCAAAAATATTTTATGTTTTTCAGAAATAAGGAACATTTTACTTATATGTATATGCAGCCCATTCATTCATTCTTGTGGGGAAACACGGAGCTACATCAGGTCTTCACATCTCTGGGAAGATAAATACGTATGCAAGTTACCGCGGTACAGTTTGGATTAATTAGACATTACAACTTCAAAAGGTACGAAATGTCACTCGGTAAACAAAGTCATTTAAACTAAGTAAAATATGTATTACAATAATACTGAAGTTAAAACAAATGTTAATTAAAGGATTTATACATAAAAGATGCTGTCCCCAAACAAAAAAATCGATATACACCTTTACATTTGTTCTGAACCATTGTTTTTTTTTCGGTAAAAATTTAAAATGGCGGCCACACTCGATTGGCCGAGCGGGGTTTTTTTTTCCCCTAGAAATTTGAATTCCTCGGGGGATGCGACCGCTTAATTATGGAAACAATTTCATGAAAAATATATCAAATTAAAGAGTATTGGTTCCTTAAAAACGGTATGAAAAATTTTTTTGGGTTTAAACCCTTTGGGATCCTTCCCGAAAACCGCGACGGACTTTATACATTGTAACTCAAAAAAATTTTTTGAAATATACAATACGTTCAAAAAAAATCCCATAAAGTTCAAAATTTCCATTAAATGGTGTTTTAATTTTTTAAAACCCGAAAAAATTAGCCGCATTTTGCGATCATGCAACATACGTGTGATCAATTCTGCGTCGTTACCGGTAGCGCGAAATTAAAAAAATTTACTTACATGGCGGGGTTTTTCACACAAAAACAACAAAAAAAACGAAATTACAAAAAAAAACTATTCCAAACCTCGTAAAGAAAAAACGTAATGAAAAGGAATAGCATCTAAAAACACGAAAATTCAAAATTTGTTTTCACAGAGTTTTTTCAAAGATAAAACACTACTATTTTCTTTTGCGGGAAATACCGTTTTGTATAAAAAAGTCTTTTAATGTTTATTCGAATAGGCATTAAAAAATGCTAACATTTAAAATTTTTTTTTTGGATTATTCCAGACAATTGAAAAAAAAATTCACCCAACATCGTTTTGAAACCCCGTTAATACAAATTTAGAACAATCTTTACCAGTAATATATTCTTGATTCAGAGTAAAAATTTACTGTGAAATTAAAAACTTTCCTAAACAATTAAAATTATCAACACTATCAATACGACCAGTACTTTTTGCAGTAAGCGAACCCTTTTTCTACAAAGTTAACCATGTCTTTAGTTTTAGGCGTTTTAACGTGTAAGCCCCATTTTCCACAATATACATGTAATAAGTCCAAGTGATATAGTAAAAACAATATCTAGATCTTCTACGAAGAGGGCGAACAAAAATCGAATTTATCTCGCCTTGTCCAAGCCAAGTGAGTATCAAAAAAGTTGGAAAATATATTAAACTGTTTAACGCACGATTTAACTTTACTATACATGTCTTTTAAATATTCTAAGAAATATATCCTTTGTCCTCATTTGTAAAAATAAATCTTAAGTCTGACTTGCTGTTTCTGAGGTTCAGTACGGTCCCACGTACGTAAGTTACGCTCTGTTTTCAGCCTAATATGTTGTTTCTGAGGTTAAATAATTTGAACATGTCCAAAACTGTTTTGTGATCTGTGTCGTATTTGCTTTTTTTTTTTTTCTCTCCTTTAATTGTCCACGTCATATGCCCATCTAAGAAAATTCTTTAACAATGTTAAATGTATGTGTTAAAATTATGTTCAGTTTGTTGTTTTACGTTTCGTTCGGTAAGGAGACAATATAATTGAAAAAAGGGAGATAAATATGTATTCAATGTGTTATTGTTTATATGTTTATGTGTTTATTGTATATAATTATAGATTTAATAAATGATTCAATTTTTTATGAGTTACCGGTCATTTATAGGATAAATGCATTTCAATTCTTATTGTACTCCTTCAACATGTATGTTGGTAAATATGAGTAGTGAAGGGTGGCAATAAGGTACCCTGTTTTTTTTTTTGTTTTTTTTTTTTTTTTTTTTAAAAAAAATTTAATCAAATTTTGGCCGAAAAAATTTTTTACCTTAATTTTCAAAAAAATTTTTTGGACCGGGTTGAAAAAAAAAAAACTTTCCTTTATTAAAGTCAAGCCCGATGGAAAAGGAAAAATGCTAAAAATTTCCCCCCGGAAGTCAGGGGACCATTTTAATTTTTTATTAAAAGGTTTTCCTTTTAACTTAAAAATGGGGGTTTTAAAATTTAAATATTTTCAACTTTTGGGTTGGTCCGAAACCTTTTTTTTTCCAGACCCTTTTCCTACGCTTTTTTTGAAACTTTGGTTCATCCCCTTAACGATAATCGTTTTTTTTCCCCCCGTTTTGGGCTTTCCCTTGGCTTTGTCTCCAAACCCTTTTTATGAGCAAATAGGAAACTGTCACTTTTTGTGTCAAATTAGTACCATTTGTTCCAAGCTTGGAAAATTTAAAGGGACTTGTGTTTTTTCATCAAGGTTTTTGTCCACCCCCAAATAATTTGCCCTTTCCGACTATAAAGGTGAATCCCATTTGGGGGCCCCCTTTTTGGGGGGAAAGCAAATTTTACGTTTTTTCAGGGGCTTAAACCCTTTCAGGGTTGGAAAAATCAAAAGTATTTTTTTAAATTACAAAACGTTTTTCCTTCCTATTAAAAATTCCGGCCTTGATGAGGGGTTTCCTTTTTTTTTAATTTTTTTTTTAAAAAAAAAAAAGGCTTTTTTTTTTTTTTTTTTTTTTTTTTTTTTTTTAAAATTTTTACTGTTTAAAAAAATTTTTTTTAAAATTTGGGAAAAAAAAAAATTCAATTGGGAAATTTCCTTTCAAAATTTGGGTTCCCTGTAACCCGTTTTTTTTCTACAAGTGTGACTATAAATTCTTTTCTAAAAAATTTCATGTTAAAAAAAATGAAATAATTTTTTCTTTATATAACAAAAAATTTTATAATTTACTTTTGTTGTTGTTTTTTAAAGGACGTTGGTAGGCCTGTTTTTTTTCCCCCAATTTGCACCTTTAATTTTTGTGTTTTAAAACAATGCAAATGGTAATAAAAAGGGGATTTTTTTTTGGGACAATTAAAAAAAATGCCCTTTCGAACATCTTTTTCCCTAAAAGGGGGTTTTTTTTTTTAATCTTTTTGCATTTTTTTTAAATTTTAAAGATTTTTAAAGGTCCCCCATCGGGGGGGTTTGTTTGGTTGCTTTTTCTAAATAAAGTGTGGCCCCCATAGTTGTTTTTACTTTTGAAGGATTCCATTTTCCTTATTTTTTTTATTGTTTTTTTCCATTTCCCCTAAATTTGTCCAAAATTTTACCCCCTTCTTGGTGTTGCTTGTTGGGGGACATTCAGGGGTTTTAATTTGGGTTGAAATTTGGGTTTTTGGGCGGGGTTTACACCAATGGGTTAGCACTATCCGGTTACACTGTAAATTAAAATCCAGTTTTTTTTAACGTGAATTTACGTGGGTTTCCTTTTGGGGGGGTTTTACGATCTGGTTTTTTAATTTTATTAAAAATTTCCAAGGGGGGAAAAACCAAAAAAATTGTTTTTCCCCAATAAAAAATGCCGAAATTTCCTGACCGGGGGGGAAAATTGTTTTTCCCTTCATGGGGTATTATACAACCATTTTTTAAACAATATTTTTTTTTCCGGAATTAAAATCACAAAAAAAAACCCCCCCTTTTCGGGCCACAAGAATTTTAAAGGGATACAAAATTTAAAAGTAAAAAAAAAACAAAAAAAAACCAAATAGTTTTTTTTTAATTCCTTAAAAATTTTAAAAAAAAAAAAAACTTGAACAATCCACTTCAAAAAAAAAATTTTCCCATTTTGGGTTTTGGCCAAACATTACATTTAAAAACAAAAACCCATTCCTTTTTGGTGATTTTGCTGTGTTTTGTTTCTTTACACATTTTTTACTTTGTCTTTTCTGAAAAGTTGGTCCCACCCCCTTGAACGTTTAAAAAGTGAGGTTGATTTTTAATTTTTTTAAGCCCCGGGTTAAAACTCCCAACAAAAAAAAAAAAAAACCCCCAACAAAAAGTTTGTATTTGAAGCCTAAATTTCCCGGGGATCCGCTTTAAAAATTAAAAAGTCCGGGGGTTTTTTGATAAAATAAAGGGTTAAGCTTTTTTCGTTGAAAAAAGCCCCCCCCAAATTTTCACCAGTTAGTCGAATTGGGGATTCTTGTAATTTTTAATTTCCTTGGGGTTTGATTTTTACCCCATTTTTCAAAAAGGTGAATTGGTGAATTTTTATGAAACCCAAAGTTTCCTTTATTTTTTAAAAACGTTCCCCCCTTTCCCTAAAAGTTCCAAGGGTTTTTTTTGTATTCAAGTTTTTTTCCCTTATAAATCATTTCCCTCGGGTAGCCCTTTTTTTTCCTCCTTTTCCCATCCTTTTTTTTTTTTTTTTTAAAAAAATCCGACCCAACTTTTTAAACCATAATTTTCCTTTTTAAACTTCAACCCTTTTCTTCCTTCTTGGCTTTCCACCCATTTTCCCCCTTTTTCTTCTTCCCTTTCTTTAATTTTCTCTACATTTTCCCCCCTTTCCCTTTCTCTTTTTTCCCTTTTTTCCCTTTCCCTTTTCCCCTTTTTTCTCTTCCCCCCCCCTCACTTTTCCCCCCTCCCTCTTTTCCCTTCCCCTTTTTTTTTCCCCCCTCTTCTTCGTCCTTTCTGCCCCTTTCCCCCTTTTCCCTTTAAACCCCATTATTTTCCTTCCCCCTTTTTCCATTTTTTTTCCCCCCCCGGGGGGGCAAACCTTTTTGCCCCTTTCCTTCCCTTCTCTTCTTTAAAAAAAACTTTTTCCGTCCCCCGTTCTTTTTTTTTTCCATCCCCCGGTTTTTTTTCCCTCCCCTTTTTTTTCTTTTCCCCCCCCCGGTTAAAATTTCCCTCCCAATTTTCTTCATCCCATTTCCTTTTGTTTTCCCCTTTCTCATCCCCTTTCCCTTTTCTTTTTTTCCCTCTCCCCAAAAAACTCTTTTTTTTTTCCCTATCTTCCCTTCTTTTCTAAAAAACCCCTAAATCCCCCCCTTTCCAAACCGCTCTTTTACTTTCTTTTTTTTAAACCCTCTTTTTTCCTTACCCCTTTTTTTCCCCCCCCCTTCCCCCTTTCCCCCTTCTTAAATTTTTCCCCCAAAAAAAAAAATTCTCTTCCCTCCTCTTCCCCTTTTTTACAGTTTTTTTTCTCCCCTCAAAAATTTTTTTTTCCCCCTTTTTTTCTTTTTTCTCCTCACGCCTTTCCCCCCCTCATTTGCTCTTTTTTCCCCCCCTTTCCCTTTTTCACCCCCTTTTTCCCTTTCGGTTTCTTCTTTTCTCTCTCCAAAAAATTTTTTCTTTTCTCTTCTTCTTCTTTGGGGGGGCTTTCCTCTTCTTTTTTTCCCCCCTTTTCTCTTTTTTCTTTTCCCCTACCCCCTTTTTTTCTTTTTTTTTCCCCCCTTTTTTTCCTGTTCCCTTTTTCTCTTTTTCTTTTTTCCCCCTTTTTTAAACTTTTACCCTTTTTTTGTCCCTTTTTTCTTTCCCCCCCCTTTTCCTCCTTTTTTTTCCCCTTTTTTCCCCCTTATCCTTTCCCCCCTTTTTCCCTTTTTTTCTCCTTTTCCTTCGGGTTTCCCTTTCCCCTTTCTCTTTTTCAAAAAAAATTTCCCTCCCCCCCCCCTTTCTTCCCCTTTCCCCCTTTTTTTTTCCTCTTTTTCTTTTTTTTTTTAAAATTAAAAATCCGGGTTGCCTTTTTTTTTTCTAAAATCCCCCCAAAAATTTCTTCCTCCCCTGTTTTCCCCCCTCTTTCCGGGTTTTCCTTCTGGGGTCCCCCCCCTTAACTTTTTTCCCTTTTTCCTCTCCTCCTCTCCCCTTTTTTTTAAATCACTTTCCCTTTTCCCCTCCCTTCCTTTTTCCCCCCAAAAAATTTCCCCCTTGGGTTTCTTTTTTTTTTTTTTTCTTTTTTCCTTTCCTTTTCTTTTTTAAAACCCCCTTTTTTTCCCCTTTTTTCCTTTCTTTCCCCCTTTCCTTCTCCCATTCCCTTTTTTATCCCCCTTTTTTTCCCCTTCTCCTTTTCTTTTCACTTTTCCCAAATTTTTTCCCCCATTTCCCCAATCTTTTTTTCCTCTTTTTTCCCTTTTTAAAAAAAAAATTTTTTTTTTCTTCCAACTTCCTTTTTTCTTTTCTTAAATTTTCCCTTTTTTTCCCCTTCCATCCCCCAAAATTCCATTTTTTTTTTTTTTTTTTAAAAAAAAAAAAAAAATTTTTTTTTTTTTTTTTTTTTTTTTTTTTTTTTTTTTTTTTTTTTTTTTTTTTTTTTTTTTTTCCCCCCCCCCCCCCTTTTAAATTCCAATCTTTAAAAAAAATTTTTTTTTTTCCCCCTTTTTTCCCCCCTTTTTTCCCCTTTCTCCCCCCTCTTCGGCCTCTTTCTCTTACTTTAAAATTTTTCCCCCTATTCTTTTTTTCCCAAACCTTCCTTTCCTTCTTGGTTTTCCCTTTTTCCCCTTTTCCCTTCCTTCCATTTCATCCTCTCTTTTTTTTTTTTTCCCCCTTGGGGTCCCTTTCCCCCACCAATTTTTCCCTTTTTTCCTTTTTTCCCTTTCCCCTTCCCTTCCTTTTTCCCTTAAAATTTTTTCTTTTTATGATCCATTTCCCCACTTTAAAATCTTTTGTTTCTTTTTTTTTTTTTCCCTCTTCTTTTTCTCTCCTTTTCCTCCCCTCTTTCTCCTCTTCTCTTTTTTCCTTCCTTTCATCATCCACTTGGGGGGCTTTGTTTTTTCTCTTCGTTTCCTTTTTCTTCTCTCTCCTTTTTTCTTTTTAAACTTTTCATTTTTCCCCCTTCTTTTCTTTTTTTCCCCCTTTTCTTTCCCCCCTTTCTTTTCCCCCCCTTAAATAAGGGGCTTAACTTTTCCCCCTTTTTCCCCTTTTATTCCCCCCAACTTTTTAAAACACCCATCCTTTCTTTTCTCTTTTTTCTTCCGGGTCATTCCATTTTATCAACCCTCCCCCACCTTCCTCAAATTTTCTCTTTTTTTTCCCCCTGTTTTTTTTTCCCCGCCCCTCACCCCTTTTTGTTTAATTTCCTTTTTTCCTCCTTTTAATCCTTTCCTCCCCCTTTTACTTCTTTTTCCCCATTTTTTCCCCTTCTTTTACTCCCATCTTCTTTTCCCTCTTTTCTTTTTTTTAATTTTTCGTTTCTTTTTTCTCCTTTAAAAAAAATCCTTCCCCCCCTTTTCCCTTTTTTTTTTTCCTCCTTTTCTTCCCCCCCTTTTTTTGGGGGGTTTCCTCTCCATCCCAAAAAAAATTTTCCCTCCCTTTTTTCCCCCCCTTCCCCCCTCAAGTCACTTCCTAAAAAATTTTCCTTCAACGGTTTTTTAAAATTTTCAACAGGCCAGTTCACCCCCCTTTTTGGGGGTTTTACTTTTTCCCCCCCAAAGAATTTTCCCCGTGTAAAACCTTCTTTTTGAATCTTTAATGACGGTTTTTTTTTTTTTTTGGGTTTCTCAATTTTTCTCCCCAGGGGTCTATTTATTTTTTTTTTGGGGGGGCATTTACAGGGAAAACCTTCCCTTTTGGGGGCCACTAAAAATTGTTTTTCCCAAAACTTTTCTTTTTTTCGTAATTGAAGTTCCTTGGGGGGGGGTTTTGGTTCCTTTTTTTTTTTCCTTTCCACAAGAACCAACAAAGGTCTTTCTATTTTCCGAATGATTTCCCCAAGATAAATTTTTTGAAAGGGGAATCCCAAACAGGGGAAAAAAAAACCCCCTTTTTCCTTTAAATTATTTTTTTTTCCCAACAAACCCGGGGCAACTTCACTTTTTTTTAAAATCAACGAGGTTTGGGGGCCCTAAGTGGTCATTGCCAAAAGGGAAACCCCAAAAAGAAATTTTTTCCAATTTTTTTTGGGGGGGGTTTTTTTCTTGAAAAAAAAATTTTTTTTGGGGCGGGGGTTTTAAAACCCCCAAAATTTGTTTTGAAACAATTTTTCCCCCTTTAAACAAAAATTTTTGTTTTTTTATTTATCCATTTGGGGCTTGTAAAGCACCCAAAAACCCGTGCCTTTTTTAGCTCGGAGGGGGAAAAAAATTTTGGTTTAAAAATTTTTAATGTGAGGTGCCCCTTCAACTTGGGGTTTTTGGGAAACCCTTCTTTGATCCGTGGTAAGAAAGATTATGTTTTTAGAAGGGAAAAAATTTCATGGGGGGAAGGCCCCAAAAGGGGATCTTTGTATGACAGAACTCATCAACTTGGGGGAAAACTTTTGTGCCAGTTGAACAGAGGTTTTTTTTAAAAAAAGGTCATGAGAAACCTGTTTTTGGCCTTTGTTTTTTGGGGGGTTTTTTTTTTTTTTTGGGGGCTGGTTTTTCTTTTGGGGGTTTTTTTTTTTTGGTTTTTTCCCCCTTTTTTTCCCCCCCCAAAAAGGGGTGTTCCCCCCAAAAATCCACCCCCGGTTTTTAAGGTTTTTTTTGGGTGCCCAGGATCACCCCTGTTTTAAAAAGTTTTTTTTTTTAAAAAATCCCTTTTTGGCACGGTCTTTTTTTCTGGGCCCAAATCAGTCTTTTTTCCCACCGTTATTTTATTCTAAGTTTCCCCTTTTTTTTTTCCCCCAAAACGATTCTAAGCTTTGCCCTGTTGGGTTTTTTCCGAAAGCTGTACCTTAATATAGGGGGGGTTCCGTGGGGTTTTCAAAAGGGGGGGGAAAGGGCCTCATTTCATTTTACCCCCCCCGGGAACACACTTTTTTTAAACACAGGGGGGTTTTGAAAAAGCTTTTGAAAAGGGATTTAAAAGATACCAAAGGGATTTAGGCCCAAATTTTTGGGTTTTTTCCGTGTTTTGAAAAAAATTTTGTTGAAAAACTGAGTCAAACCCTGTTTTAAACATTTTTGGGGGATTAAATGAAAAGGGCATTTCTAGGGTGCCCCTTTCGTGTGAACCAAAATTTTTAATTTTTCCCCCTTCTTTTTTTAACTTAAAAAAAACGGGGTGGGTAAAGTTTTTCTACTATCCTTCATCATCCCAGGGATACCCGAATGAATTGATAGCTTCACGTTCTTGTAACTGTTGTGGGTTTGCCATTTTTGTTCCCAAACGGGGTTTGGGGTACCACAGAAATAAATCTTTTTTGTACTCAATAATTTTTTTAAAAAAATTTTTTTTTTAAACAATTTGGCCCTGAGATAATTTTTTGGGTTAAAAAATAAACACTTCCCAGATGGTCCAAAAAAAAAACATTAAACAACCTTTTTTTTATACATCATAGCAAATAAACCTTGAACAACTCAGAAAAAAATTAAACTATGACACACATCATGAATCTCTTTTTTATACAACCCATTCCGGCAATACATGGTATATCCCCTACATTTTAAAACCCTGCCACTTCGTCAAACATTTTCCCGGGGTTGTCTTAAAGCCCTTTTTTGATTTTAATTCCAAGTACACGCACAGCCAAAAAGCAACTGACGCCATGGTTCCCATTTGGAGTTTTTGTTTTTTTTTCCTGTAGTGAAGTTTTTTCCCTTTTTTTGGCTTCTCATTCCCCTTGCAAGTACTCTCGTATATCTTATTTTTTTAGGGGTCCCAGAGGGTCGTCTCCCCAAATCAAAATAAGTTGTTGAAATCGGGGTCTTTAAAAACGTTTTACAGGGATTTGGCCTCTTTTGTTTAAAATTGCGGGGCACTGTTTTCAAAAGTGTTAAAAAATTTTGCACAAGTGAAGGTTCTGGAGTCAAAAATGGCACTATACCTCGGTTTTCTTTCCGGAGTTAATCCACATCTAGATACATACCTCCAAAAAGGGTTTTTTTCCCTGTATCAATTTTATGGTTTCAAGATTGTACCAACGTCAAGGATCAGGGGCTAGTAGGTTTTAAATGGCGAAAATCCCTTGAATGACCAAACTTTATAGCTCTTGGAAGACAGCTCTTGTACATCACAAAGATATCATAAAATTTTTTTTAAACAGGAGGGATCCTTCATCGTCCGGTGAAATATTTTTTCCAATGCGCTGTGCCCAAGAAAAAAATAACTCTTGCAAAATGCACAGGGTTTTTTATTAGCTTCAACTAGATGTCTGTAAATCACTTTGCATTTCTACTGGTAGATTCTCGTGATCTCCGTATTTTCCACCACGTTCAGGCATCACACATCACAAGTCAACGGGTTTTGAAGGTTTGGGAAAACCTACGGCACTGTCTTATATTTGTCCCGACCACGCGTTTTTGAACACCGAGCGGAACGTCTTGGGGCTGTGTCTCACTGACACTTTTCGATTTTTTATGTCTCTTGATTTGGGATTCAATTTATGACTGTTTTTTAATGTTCGCATCTGGTTTCACGTCACCAAGTCTTAAAACTGACTTTCTGCAGCATTGTAATCCAAAGTGACCTTTTACTTTGCATTTCTGAGTCGATTTCCTTTTCATCGAAATTTTTAACCCATAGCTTTTGGCCCCAATGCCACAATTTGCAATGCTCCATGTGGTACTTCACTGTCCACTTTCCCAACTGCCTCTTCAATTGAAATGTTTTTACTTGTCAGGGTCTAGATATCATGCAACTGCTGTGTCAAAATAAGACCCACTCCAAGTTTTTTTTCCAAATGGTGTAAATTCAATCGAGCATAGGACGAACGAAGGGAGCACCCCTGGATTTGAAGATGAATGGGGCTGGTTTTCTGTTTCATCCGGTATTTTCCAAAAGAAGTTTTCAGACGAAAATCTCGCAAACTCACAGTGCAGACGCGGGGAGTAGGGCAAAAACCGGTTTACCTTTGTCACATCTCAGTCTTTGGTTGAACATTTTTTGTGCTTTTTATCCTGAAGTAATTCTGTTTTTAAAACGGGGTTAATCATCTTCTGTTTTTACCCAATTAGGGTAACCATTCTTTGTTTCAATTTTAAGTATTTGTCAATACGTTTTTCCCCTCTTTACCAGGGCCCAGTGCCAGAGGGAAACTCACCAATTGGTATCCTACCTCAAAGCTTTAGCTATTTCCACTGGTCCGCTACCTGTCACAGCGTTTTTACAAGTGTGTTGCATTTTTTACACTCTTCCTCACACAGGTAAGTGGCGCTATCGTATCATTTTCAAAAATACGATTGAATACTTTAAAAACGAAGATATACGACGCGATAGCGATGTACGATACAAATTTGATTACCTTTTCGATTTGATCAGCAGCTTTATAATCTGAACCAAAACAAAAAATGATCCACGATCTGCGATTTACGTATCGATATACGAACACTAACACTGTTTACAGAATTTTTTTACATGTACCGCAAGCTTGATTGACTACAAATCCAAAATTGCAAAACTTCTGTTGTTTTGCAATATTTATCGTTACAATTTTCTGGTAATCCCTGTGTTCCTCTGAAATAAACATAGCGAGGGAAAAGGGGACATACAAATGCGGGCCCCCTGAAAAAGCGACGGACTCTCGATCTCCATCGAGACCACTATTTCGGCACATGTAATGAGAGAAAGTTAAATTTTTTTTTAAAGAAATTATTATAAATATATTTTTTTGATTTCGTGTAATAATAACAATCAAATAACAAAAAGATAACTACTTTACATATCATACCTGCATTTGTGTTAAATTTAAAACAAATCTTTTCTTAAAAAAAAATGAATTGGTCCATGCCCTTTTATATACATCGCGATCGTCAAAAGAGCTTGTGACCGAACACCTAGAAGTATAGCAGTGCTAAAAAATTTTGGTTAAATGTCAAAAAGCCGAAAAAAAGTAATGATCATGAGAACTCATCAACCTCACCTTATATACAAAGAGAAAGAGAAAACCCCTATTTCGCTTCTTTTTAAAAATTATTTATTTAAAAAAAATTTTTAAAACCGAAGCCATCTTTCGAAATAATAATTAGTAAGAGGTTGCCGATTCTGTTGCGCTTTTACATATGAAAGCAGAAAATCTAATTTTCAAGCAACTTCTAATTTGGGCCCAGCTTTCAAACCCAAAACACATATTTTTTGTTTTCCCATAAAAGAAATTTGCCATATTTTACTCGCTGTTTTTAAAAATATAAAAATATTTTTTTTTACTCGTATGTATTTCTTATTTTTTTTTAAAGTCCATTAGTCTTTAATTTGAAAGAACCCCTACCCCCTTTAAAGAGAATTTTTTATTAAAAACTCATAAAAAGATTCGCTAGGAAAAAAACTGATATATAAATGTCTTTCTCTTTGGGAAAATAATATTTCTATATGAAATTAATTTTTTGAATAATAATTTAAAAAGATATACTTAAAAAGGAATAAACAAAGAATCAAATTTAAAAAATGGAAGAAACTTTTAGTGATGTTGTTGTTTTTAGTAATTCCCCTTGGTAGGATAAGAATTTTGAATTTCTGTACTAAGGGGCACACTTCATTAGTCAATCGCAACATTGGAATAAATTTTCTCTATAAGCGTAGGCGGGAAGCTTTTAGTCAGACGTATAATTTATCGGGACATTTTTTATTACTAAATGTTCAATAGTGTAAGTAATGTATGTATTATGTAAAAAACTTTAATCAATTTCATTTTAAATTTTGATAAAAATTTTTTGATAGAGGAACGTTTTTGACTAAACTACCAGTGACACTACGTCATAACACCCTGGTTTTTTTCGTGATAATGTTCTCACAAAAGGGCCTGCGACCATCTTTCATATTTTTTGTCATTTAATTAGTTCGGTTTTAACATTCATTTGTGTAAAGGTTTATTGTCCCCCCCCCCGCCTTGGGGGGGATTCGGGGTGGGGGGATACGGGATATCGGGACGGCATTACTTAAAGGGACATATCCCAAAATTAAAACATGCTGTGCCCGCTGATAAGAAGGTATGACACGCCCTCTGGTAAAAAAATTACGTTGGGTTAAAAATACATATTTATGCATAAAGCATACATAGAAAAAAAAAAAATATATTTTTTAAACGAACTATACATGTAATAATATGGGAAATTTTTAAAAGTTTTCCCCCTTTAACTGTTACATGTAGTGAATTGTGTTTTTAAAGGGCAAGGGGAAATCGGGAATTTTACTAAACCGATCCTCAATTTTCAAAGGGAGAAGTTTTAAATTTTCTATTGTAAGGGTCCTTTTTTTTTTTTTTTCGTTTTTTTTTTTTTTTTTTTTTTTTTTTTTTTTTGCTGAAAAAATAAAAAAATCGAAAAGACAGTTCTGGATACAAGTGACCCGGGTGCGATACCCTAGCTCATTTCGCAAAAGACACATGGTTTTTTTACAGAGAGGGGTTGGGGAAAAAAACGAAAAATGTTTTGTGGAATTATGACGTTTTTAAGTGGAGAGAAGAGAGAAAGGGGGGGAGATAAATAAGTAGGAAAAAAAAAAAATACACATAGAACTATAACGTAGGTAAAAAGCTAAGTTACGATCATCTCTTTCAATGTTTTTTAAAAAAGACACCGAGCGAACACTGCAGGGAAAAAGGCCCCGGGAAAAAAAGTTATTCAAAGGGAAACAACACTTGGACGAAACGGAGTTTGATTATGCATAAATAGGTCAGATTTAAATTGTTTTTTTTAGATTCAATCATGAAAAATTTTTATCAAACACATCAAAAAACAATAGAATGTATGTAGCCCAGCATTTACTTCAATACCGTTTTAAAACTTTTAAAACTCTTTTTTTACAAGTCATTAAAGGGTTAACGACCATCGTCTGCTGCAGAAATCACGTCCCCCTACACATGTATAACCGAAAAAAAAAAAAAAAAATGTTATTTTAACTAAACAAATAATAAATTTTACTACATAAAATAATTTATGAAAAAAATAATACATAACCAAAAATTTAATTTTGAGACACGAAAATAATTATTTTTTTTAAAAAAAATAAAAAATGGTTCCCGAAAAATAGACTGCCAAAAATCTTCGATACGTTTCGTTAGCGATTACGAAAAACCATTTACGTATACCATTGCTTTTCGATCGAGCATAAAATCCTGTTCATTATGGTTTAAAACGATTGAAGCGATAGGGTACATTCGATACTTACGATGCGATTGGGTATACTTACGATACGATGCGATACGAACGAATAAAGCTATTTTTTTACATCTGATACGTTAGCGCCACTGTAGGCACAATGTAAAATCATTTTTTTTGTTTCAGTAATAGGAGGACTGGACCACATCTTTGGTGGCAATCACGACATTTTAGTCCCTTTTCTTTCCAAGTTCTTTAAAAAACTCCTTTACTTAAGATGTTGGATGTCCCCACGGGGGATTGGCATGAACGGGATTGGTTCGTCCCCCCAAAAAAACATCCCAAGTAAAATAGGTTCTTGGGGGGAAAAAACGGTTTTCAGTATCTCTTATTCTGGTTCAATCTTGCATTTCATCAAAGTCACATTCCCCAAAAAACAACTTGTTGTAACCTTGTTGTGCCAAGTCTTTCAACCGAAAGGGTTGTGGGATTGTTTAAAGCTCCATATTTGAAGTGTTTAACCGTTCACACTGTCTTCCTTGGTAACATTTTGGACATCCTGTGTCCAGCACCCCATGAATTCGTATACGGTTTCGTCTCTTTTTGGGAACCCGTCCCCAAAGTAATGGGCCAATTTGTACTTCACCTCCATTTAATCATGGCGAATGTGCTTATTCTCAAAGGAACAGTTTTTTCTATCCAAAGTATCCCTTTGATTTAGTAAAAGAGTTTGTTTGGGAACCCATCATCAGAGATTACAGCCAATGCTTGGAGCATTGAAATTTTTTCGCAAACATTGTTGCACCTTGAGCTAGAGTGGTCGCTTCCAGGAAAGGTCAAATTTTAAACCTGGGCCAAAAATTTTTTCCTAAACCTCCCAACCTCGTCTCAAGATTTCCAATCTATTTCAGTACTTTTTCATTTCTAACTGAAAGTAAACACAGCCTTTTTTGGCCACTTTTTCATTTAAACCCTTTTTAGAAAACCCTTTTCTCTTTTCAGGTTTTTAGCGTTGGGGCGTAAAAATTACGGGAGATGTCTTTCAATGTATTGGGGATTCATCCTTTGGCAAAAATGGGAAACCCTCCTTTTCCATCTCATCAATCCAAACGTGTCGGGGAAAACGAACAAAGGCATGTGAGAAAAAACAGTTAGTCGAGAAACCACTTATGGGCTTTTACTTAGAATTTTGCTTCCCTTCATTCAATTCTGGGGTTTTACGTATCATTGTCAGAAGTGCCTCAAAATAAACTGTGCATCGTATCCTTGTGAGTTGGAGTAATCACTGTGGTACCTTTTGGGGACTGGGGTTAAACGCCATGCCAAAATTCGACAAGGGTTGTTACCACGAAATATTTTTTTTAGTTTTGGGTCATCAAAGCTTCGCATTTCTACACGGCTTTCCAGGATTGACACATACTCCCACAAGCACGCTGACAACACAAAAGTTTTGGGAATTTCACCCCAAAAAAAATCGCACTCAAATCAAAGAAGATAAAGGTACATCGGTGCTTCATGTTCTCTGGTTCTTTTTCGGGGGGGGTATAACACTGATGTCTGCATCCACAACTTTTTTGCAATACCCATTTTTGGCCGGGGCAGAGAGGTTCTTTTTTTGCCCACAACCTTTTTCCACAGGCTTGCAAATTTCCCAAAACTTCACAGATTTTTTTTTGTAGATTTTTCCCGGTTTTGCTATGTGCTGTCAAAACTTTCAACTATGAAAGTTCTACCACAGTGACCACATGGATCGAAAAAAATCCTTCTTTTTGGGGATAGTGTCAGCGTAACCAGGGAAAAAGTTTTTGCACAAGGGGGCTTCTCGTTTTTATAACCGTAGTTTTCAGTGTTTCCCCAGAAGTAACTGCATCCCCGGGAAAACCGTGATCGATGTAATGAATCATAATGTTTAAACATATAAAATGTGAATCACTTTTCTTTGTCTTCAGAGGGGGTGATTGAACAACACTATATTTTTTCAAACTGGGCCACATTGACACATATCTGGATAAAGGGGGGCTTTAACTTCTGTTTCTCTATACCACAAGGTTTTATTGGACTAATGCCCACACTTCTAAAAAAGTCTTTGGGTTCTTTCCCCTTTTTTTTTAAGTAATTTTTCATATTGTCCATCAAATTCCATCGCTTCTTCCAGGGATATCGTCCGTTTTATTATTTTCAACCCTACCACAATTGATCGTGCCAACACATACTGTCGTGAGCATTGTCTATCTTACCATACTTTGTTTGACTTTGGACTGTTTTCAAAGCTCATGTCGATCCAAAAGTTCTTTTCTTCCACCACCTCCCTCAGCTAATGACATGTGTCATTTCTAAAAGAGAGCCCGTCATGAATCTCAAACTGTGGTTGCTCTGTGAACTTTCTCATTTCGTTCAAAAGCGTATCTCCGAAATGTGTGTTGCATTCCCAAAAGGGAAGTGGAAACCAAATTGGCAGGATGATTTTGGAGAACGAAATTTGATCGTTGTCATTGACCCGGCTTCTCTGTATAACTGTTTCACCCGTCAGAAAAGTGAGTGTAAATTCAAACGGTTTTTTATTCTGTCAAAATAACATCGACACGTGCCATCCGTTTTTAAATTTTTTGAAGTTCTCTTGACCGGGCTGTATGGAATAATATTCCCCTATATCACCTTTGGGCTTTTTTTGCAGGTGGCTCATCATCGCTCTTTTTTCCACTCGACATCGTTGTATTATAAGTAAATGGCAAATTTTTTTTTTACATCTAAAATCCGCCACCCATCTCAGGCCTATAAAGTTTCGGTGGCCCGTCCCCTTTTAACTCTCAAAAATATTCAACGCCTCTTCAACACTTTGAGTTCTGGGTGAAAGGACAACTACAAACATCAGTACAACTGATCAACTAGAAACAGAAAGACAAGTGCATCTACCGCGTCAGGAAAAGGGACATTATGCATCGGCATGTACGAAGAAAGCTTCAAAACCCCAAACAGTACGGGTGTTTACCGTTTTCAAAACCGGGGCATTTTTTTTCTAATTGCCCAAAGCCTGCAGTGTGCTGCAGCGTCACGAAAAAGCCACTTTGCTCCGCTTGCCTAAAAAGGGGTAATGTACTGCCCACATAAACACACAGGGGGACAGTAAAATGCAGAAAAGGGGCGTATTGGAAAATCCACAGAGGGCAGTGATTTTAAAATTTGCTAGAGGGTGCTCTGAGTTGGAAAACCACTGTAAAACCCAAGAAAAGCAAGAGAACGTCAACACATGCACGGTGTCCGAGGCCACCCATCAAAAACATACGAGTGTAACCGACCACTAAGAAGCAAAAATGGACATTTTAACACAGCCGAAACAAAATTGGCTATGTTCATTATTTGCTGTAACCACGTTTAATTCATTTTTGCGTATTACAAGTTGTTTTAAACCAATAAAAAAATCATATACAATTGATTATTATCCTTTTACATCATTTTATTGGGCCGAAAAGGACCGTTATTTTTGAGAGTGCCTCACTCACCATACAAATACCCAGTAATGCCGCTGGGTTCTGGATATGCCAGGTAAAAAACCCCGCAAAACCGGGGACAATGGCAAAGGGGGGAAACCGAACAAAATTTTCACCCTCTTCCCCTTTAAAACCCTCTTTCCTTTACTTCCATTTCTTTTTTTCCTTTCGTAAAGCCTTCCTTGCACGCGAAAATTTTTACGAAGGGAATTCTGGTGAAAAATGAATACATACACAGCACACAATTTATAGTCAGAAAAAGAGGTTAGTAGTCAACCACTTATTTTAAGGGCCCAACACATTTTTTTTTTTGGATGAAAAAAAACGTTCTCCGTTGGTACACCGACACTCGTAAATAAAGTAGGGCAAACCGTGATATAAAACAGGCACAACTCTAACTATATTATTTTGATTGAACAAAACCCTACACACGTATGTCCACCCCGACTTGCTAAAATTTTTCCTCGACAATCCCACATGAGGAACAAGAGAGCGCCCAACAACTTCACGACCAGTTGAGGTGTAAAGAACAATAATCACTTAAGAAAGAGGGAAACCCCCCTAATTTCCCGTCAGTTTCCTTTAAGAGACCACTACCCTACTACAGGGGTGGGGGAACCCGCCTGAACTTCATAGGTGACAAGGATCTAAACCCCTTTTATTTGCATATCCTTGCGGGTGGATAAGAATATGTGAGGGGTGGGGCTATACAAGGGGGGTATGGACCCCCAATTAAAATGAAACAAAACGGCCCCTTTTTAGGGCCAACCCAAATGTCCGAAAGGACATTACAATTTTAACCCCCCTTTAAAAATTAAAACGTTTAAAAAGTGGGCCCTTTTAACTAAAAAATAAAAAATGACGTCAAAAATGACAATATTGCGTCATTGGAAGTTGGATGCGCATACTCTTTCTCTCTATCTGATCTAAGCATCCAGTTAATCTAACAGTAGGGAAAAGTTTTTATTACATGCAACAACGGGACCATAAATCTTTTTTTTTACCCGAAAATTTTTTACCTTTTTAAGGTTTAACCATAAATTTTGTTTGGTTTTTTTTAAAAAAAAAATTTTCGATTTTTGGTAACCATATTACATTTTCTTTTTTTTTTAAATTTTTGTTGAATAACGATATCTTTTTTTTTTTCCTTTTTTTGGATTTTTAAAAACAAATAGCCCAATTCAATTTTTTTTCTATACAAAAATCAAACAGGTTCCCAACGATAATAAAAAACATTAAAACTTAATAAAAATTTCCCCTTTTTTCCCTTTCTCTCAAACTTTTTGGGGTTTTCCAACCCCCTTTTTTGTTTTAGAAAATTTCGATTAAAAAAACATTATATGATTTTGTTTTTCATGTTTTAATTTTAACTTTTTAACAGGGTTTGTCGTATGATCCCTTTATTTGAATCAAAGACAGTATAATTATATTCGTTTTCTTTATTATTTACGATACCCTGTATAAAAAATTCTTATGTAAAAGGAAAACACTTTTAAATTGCTTTATGAAAAAATGAAATTTGGGGTTAAAAAAAAAATAAGTTGTTTTTTTTCCACAAACCATCCCAAAAAAAAGTGGTTGGAAATTTTGGCTTTTAAAACCTTTTTTTTAAAGCTTTTTCCCTTTTTTTTTAACCATACCTTTTTTTAGAGGTTTTTGACGAACAAAAGCGTTTTTCAACAGCTATAGCTCGAATGCTTTAAAAAAAAAATAGGGGGGTAAAAAAAAAGGTTTGGTTGGGGATAAATAAAAAACCCATTACTTTTTTTATCAAAAACTTTTAATTTAAAAACCCGGCCCCCTAAAAGAAGAAAAAAAAATTTTAAAAAAAAAAAGCCCAATTTTTTTAATTTTGGTAAATATTTCTAAAAAATAGAATGACTTTCTTCAGAACCTTTTTTTTTTTTTTTTTTTTTAAAAAACAAAAGACATACTTTTAAAACGTTAATTGTTTTTTCATTTCCGCTTTGGGTTTTGGGTTTGCTCATTTAAATTTATTAATACCTTTTTTTTTGAAAAGGTCCCTGGGGGCCGAGGGGTTTAAGAGCGTCCGCCTCGGGAGGGGGAGGTCTTTGGGTTTTCGACCCCCGGCCCCGCGATATCCCAAAAGTCGAAAAAAAAAAAGGAACGCCCATAGCTACCTTGTTTGGGCGCCCAGCAAAAAAGGGAAATTGCAGGACAATTTTGGCCCGGGTGCGGGAATAATGTGACTGGGTGGGATCATGCCACAACCCTAGGGCGTGAAAACCAGTGTGGCAGCACAACTATATCTGTCTCATCGACAAATACATACTATATCTGTCCAACGATCTCCCGTTTCCGGGTGGACGCTCTAAACACTTTGCCACCGGGACCTTTAAAATACCATTAAATTTATATCATCGCTAAAATACAAAAGGGCCAATGGATAATCAACTAAAACCCCAGTTTTCCCATGTAGTGACGGGAAAAGTCACCCGGGGGATATTCGACGCTGAAAAAAATATGCAAGTTATGCAAAATTCAATGTTAAAAATGTAAGTAAAATTTTTTTAACAGCCCCCCTCCAACCCCCACTCTGAACTCTTTTTAAATATGTCCAAAAATGGATTCACCTGCACCCGGGACGTCGTCCACTGAAAATTGTTCCCCTTTCCCAACTCGAACAAATGTGAAGCAATTTTAAACCAGGGCCCAGAATGAAAATTTATTCATTATGGGTACATTATCTCGGCTAAGTCCAAAACCAAGAATATTTTTCAGTACCCGGATTTATGCCCCCTTGTCATGAAAAAAATTTCTACTTTACAGTGTGCGCTTTCTAACAAACGGGAAACCTATTTTGCCCCAAATTTAAAAATCACAAAAAGGAGACAAAAATCTCAAAAAAGTTCGATAATCGCCAAATGTTCGAATACTTGAGGTTACAAATCACTGAAATAAAAAAGGTGTCGCTAAAAATTTAACAATTGTAAAGGATCCTTTTTGCCAAACTTTGTAAAAATGTGTATTGCTACAGTATCTCTATCGAAAATTTCCTCTTTGGTCAGAATGTCCAAAAAATTTCCAAGGTTTGATACTTGAACTGAAAAAAAATTGCAAAACGGGCGGGGTTTTGGCGATTAACAACGCTCCTTTTAAAATTGTAATACGTACATATGTTTTGCAACATTTTTCTTAAATATTTTTGGGGGACAACCCAAATTAAATTCTTCGATTTTCCCTGCATTTTTCCCTTTTTTTGTAAAGTGACATCAAAAGAACTTTGCAACTCCCGGGAGTGTCATTTTAAATTTTTAAAACGTATGAAAAACCCAACCCATTATGTCATATCTTAAAAAAAGGAACATAAAAACCTTCGAAATTCCCCCCAAAGGGTTTGGAAAAGGGGGGGGGATGAAGAAACCAATCTCCTTTCATCATTCAGACTGAATTCGAGGGGTTCGGGTCATCAGACCATTTTGATGGACGCCACCTATACAAAAAACCCGTTTAACACTTGTGAAAAGGGGTTTTTTATGTCATTGCCCCCTTTCCCCGGGCGAGAAAACGACTCCTGGGAAAGGGAAGCATTGCAATGATAAAGAAATGGAATCCTTCGGGGGAAAACCTAATTTTCGTATCTATAAAGAAGTAACTGTATATTTGAAAACGAAAAAAACAACTTGACATCAAAAAACAAAAACAAAAGGGTTTGGTTTTTTCCACTTTAAAAAAAATTTTTTTGAAGTAGAGTAAAACTTTTACTATTACAGGATTTGATTTTATTTTTGGGCCCATATAGGGGAAAACCCCCGAATGCACAGTTTTACCTTTTTTCCCAATAGCCCAAATAAAATTTAACAACATATATAAAATTAAATGGGACCCATTTATAAAAAAAACCAAAAAAAAATTTTTATACTTTTTTTTTCAACCTTGATTTCTAAAAAGGAAAAAACTTTTGCATGAAAATTTTTGTCTTATATTTTAATCTAAAAGATTTTTTCGGGGTTCCAGGGTTTTTCCTGCATTTTTTTACTGTCGAAACATAAACAACCGGCTAAGTCACAATAAAAAACCTGACAAGATAAGCTTTAAAGCTTTTGAAAACTATTTAAAAAAAATAAAAGAGTTAAAATATGGAAATTTGGCAACCCCACACACACACACACTGAGGAAAACCCCAAATTATCGAAAATGTTTGTAGATCATCTTTTTGAAAATGTGCCCAATTTTAAAAATTAAAATCATAACGAATACACTATCAAAAAAAGCTTTAAACTAAAAGAAAAAAAATAAAACGAAAAATTTCAAACTTTTTCAAAATTCTCTTTAAATTTGCTTTTAAATTTTGGAAAATATTAGAAAAACCCTTCTTTCTTTTTGTTTTTTTAAAACAAAAATCAAAAAGTTGCCGGGTAGTCGAATAAAACACGCAAACTAAATCAACAAAAGAGGGAAAGTAGAGGGAAAAATTTTCCAAATGAAAGTCTGCCTCAGCCCAAAAACAGAATAATATTTCAAAACTGGGTGAAAAAAAAGGGGCTGGCAGAGGAAAGGGGTGGTAACTCATCCATTTTATTGGCAAAAGGGACATAAACACAGGACAAATTTTTTTTAAATTGATATCTTTTTAAAACCTCACATTTGATATGCATTTAGAAAAAAAAAAAAGGGCCCCCCCCCCCCTCTCTCTCTCTCCCCTCTCCCCCTTTTCCTTCCAAATCCGTTTTGATGAAGCCCTTTGTTTCAAAAAGATTACTTGCGTAGGTCACATTGCACAAACGCGGAAAAACCTATTTTCGTAAAAACATTTTTATAAGTTTTAACTTCGAAAATGTTTATAATACCTTTGGTGGTATTTTTTTTACCATTACTGTTTTGGTGCATTGGTTGACCATGCCCCCTTAAGGGGTTTTGGGAAAAAACGTAAAACCCGTATAAAGTTTACAATTTCCTTGTTTTTTTTTTTCATAAAAATAAGCTTTTTTTCAGCCTTTTAAATTACCCTAATATATGACAGAAAAAAGGGGAAATAAAGGAGAACTACTATCCCCCATTTTTTTTTAACAATTTTTCCCCTTTGGGTTACTGTATTTTTTGCAGCGATTTTGTTCCCCCCCATACCCTTTGAAAAACCCCATCACAGAAAAATTTAACTTTTAAAGGGTGAAATTTCTCCCATGACCCCCAAATTTTTTTAATTCTTTTTTCCTTTGAAGCAGAACTTAAAACTATCTTTTTCCATAAATGCAATTTTTTAATTAAAAATTTTTGCAGAAATTTTGCATAATTTTCACACTATATTTTTTGGTAATCTAAAAAAATAAACAACTCTTTCATATACATACAAAAAACCAATTATTACTCCCTTAAATCTAATTATAACTAAATTTTTTCTAGAAAATTGAAAAGGGGTATTTCTCCCCAAACTTTTTTTAACTTTTTACATAAGTTACATATAAACAAACCCTTTTGATGATTTGTTTAAAAATTTGATTAAACTAAATTTAATAAAAACTTCCTGAAAAATTAAAAAACTCTGAGCTTGCCCAAAAAATTAATGGAAAACTACGAGTTTTAAAAGCTTTTCGAGGTCGTAAAAAAGGCCCCGGGTCAATTCCCCCCGCATTTATTTTTTTTAAAGCCAGCTCCAAAAAATTTTATCAAGCGTTTTAATGTTTCCATTCCTATCTGACTGGAAGAGTACGTGTTGTCTTTAATAATAGTATTCAGCGTAAAATTACCCCAATATTATTTTTGATGTTCATAAATTGTTTCTCCCGTTATATATTAATGACTGTTCATTGATCTTTAAGCGGATAAAAAAACAACTAGGCAGAGCATGACAAAACTTAGATGTAATAAAAATTTCAAACTGAAATTAGGAAACGAGGGCAGAATAACTGGTATGCAAATACGTGTAATGAAAATTTTTTCCTTAATGCAGAAAAATCATAAAAAATTTTTGATTGGAACACGTAACGACTTGCACGGGTTTTCAGAAATAATTTTTACAATTAGACACAAACATCAAATTGCGAATGTTAAAAATCAGAAGGTACTGGGGGTTTTTTACCGAAAATAAACTAACTTTAAAAATCAAAAAATTTGAACAAAGGGTTTTTTAAAAAAATTTTTCCCGGAACTTTCCCCTTTCCCCCATTTATTTTATCATAATTTGTGCCCCCGGTGAATTTTTAATGAAGTATTACAAGAAACATTTACCCCCTGTGTGATTACGTGGGGTTTTGGAAATGGGGCAGGTCAAGCTCGGTAAACACTGTACAAATTGTAAATTAAAAAAACCCGAGCAGCTCCGTATTAGCTTAGAACAGGTCTCCCTCTCTCCCCTTCTACGCCTTAAATCCTTAATTTTGGGAATTTTAAGTTGATGCCAATACTTTTTTTCTTATCAATACCATTTTCCCTTATGAAACTTACAAGGAAATTGCAAAGCTTGGCTCCCCCTTAAATAAATTCGATGTTAAATCCGAAACTTTAACAGTAATCAAGGCTTCAAAGAAGGTATTTTAGGGAAACTTAATAGTTTCTCTTTTTAAAATCCCTTTTATCAAATAATAAATTTTTTGCAGTTTTTTTCCCCCAAGGCTTTTAATCCCTACAATTTGATAAAAAACATTTTTAAAGGACCATAGGGGAAGAATGGTATTACCAAATTTTACCCCTCAAAAAAAAAGATAAATTGGTCAGTTTTTTGACCGCCCCGTCTGTAGCCCGAAATTTGTCCGCATTATTTCTAGCAAACCTTAAGTTTAATTTTGTTAAAAAAAATTTAAAAAAAAATTTAAAAAAAAAATTAAAAAATTTAAAAAAAAAAAATTAAAAAAAAAAAAAAAACCAACCCCCAGTTCTCCCAAAAACTTAAAGCAAGTAAAGATTCGCCCGTTTTTTAAATGATTAAATCCCTTTTAATTAAATTCCCAAATTTAGTTTTGGTCCGCGCTTTTTCCCAAAGACTTTATCAAGACTGTCGCCCTTTTGAAACAGAACCCTGTAAAAAAATGTTTTTATAATTATTTTTTGTTGTTTTTAATAAATTTTTGGGCAACTATGGGAAAAGACTTAACACGATGAAAAATTAGTTCCCTTTGCGGGGCCCAATTTTTCCCATACAAAGTTTTGCATTCATCTAATCAAATAAAAGGACTTTTTTGAATACGTTTTGTTCCCCAGGGAATTTAACTCCGGGGTTTTCAGTACCACTCTTGTTAGTTTTTTAAAATTTTTGACAGATTTGATTTGTTTTTAGGTTTTTAGTGACATGAAATTAAACTTATAGCATATAGACCCCAATAAAATTGAAAAAATTTTATCAGCTGTTTTAATTTTTTTTTATACCCTTTTATTTTGGAGCGTCCTTTAAATGCGAGGGGGCGTATTGAACCTTAGAAACACAAATTAGCCTTAGAACGAGCGTACCTTAAGTGCGCAGAAACAACATATTAAAACTTAAACGGGGCGTAAACCCTTTAAATGCCAGAAACAAATTTTTGACTTAGAACTGAGCTACCTTAAGTGCGTGGAACGTATTGAACCTTTAAAACAACATATTAACTTTAAAACCCATCGTACCCTTTAAATGCGTGGGAACCCCATTGAACCCCTTTAAAACAAAATTTAGACTTTTGAACCGATCGAAACCCAAAAAGCGTGGGGCCCGTACTGAACCTTAAAAGAAAAACTATTAGACTTTAAAAAATGAGCGTACCTTAAGTGCGATGGGCCGTTTTTAACACCAGAAACAAAATATTAATTAAATTTTAGTTTTTTTTATGTAATTCCGCAATGGGACTCCCCATGCGAAATGCGATAGCTTGTACGAAGTCCGTGGGGTATTAGTTTTTTGTACTGCAAGTGGGGTGGGGAAATTTGTTTTTAAACCCCTACCCTTTTCGTTTAAACTGTTTTCCCCAATGGGAAAACCCCTTGGGGGATAAATTCTTCACGACCTCGAACGTAACAAGGGAATCAGCAAAAATTTAGACATTGGGCGTCCACGTGATTTAAAACAAAGGTGTCGAATGTAAACCCCGCCACTTAAAAATGAAAAAAAAGCGTTTGCTTGCATTCGACTGGGACCAAAAATTTTAAAGGTGTTTAGAGGGAAAAAATTTTTGGTTTTCAACCCGGAAACTGCTTTTGTAGCGTTCCCCAAAGGAACTCTTTACTCATGGGATTCCTATTCCCCCGGCCCAAAAAAATTGCTTTGAATTTGAATATAACCTTCAAAACCCAAAACACCCGAGGGGTGATGAATAAATACGGAATTTCCGAGAAGTTCCCCCGATAAATTTTTACACAATTTAAATCAAAACGCGCAATTTACTGAGAGCTGTTACGTTTACCTGACATAGCTCAAGTTCATTTGGGGTTTAATTTTTAAAATTGAGGAAGAAGGGGGAAAATTTTTAATGATCAGGGTTTTTTCCCAATTCCCTTTCCTGGGGTTTTGGCTTGCCTTTCTCCTATTTTTTCCCTTTTTTTTGATGATTTTACTGGCACTAAGATCTGATTTAGATACTGTTCTGGTAAAAATCACAGAAAAACATATCCCATTCATTTTTCTTGCCCGTGCTTCTCTATCCTTAAAATTTTTGTCATTTTTTTACGAGTTTTCCACGCAGAATCACGGGTTTTTTGTTTATGTCACTAATTTTTGGACTTTGCATCTACCTCCATTTGTTTTTTGCAAAACCTAGGCAATATTTCCTAGTCACTTGATCAAATCCATGTTAAAAAAATTTGTTTGAAAAATATTTGTAAATGGGTTCCCCTTGTTATAAAATTTCCCTATTTTTTGAGATTTTATTCCAAGTCAAGTTCTGATTTTGAAAAAACAACTTAATTTTTTTTATCAAATGAGTTTCAGCGCTTACAACCCCCAAGGGGCGGGGAAATTTAAAAGTAAAAACCCGTTTTTAAACTTAAACCCCTAGCAATGACTTAAATTTTTTAATTGTAAAAAATAACTTTTGAGCTTAATTTTTAAATTTAAAAAAATAATTTGGGAAAAAACTTTTAAGTAAATTGTTTTTATTTTTAGATACCACCCCGTTTAAAAACAGCCAAATTTTTTCCCCCAAACCCCACACTGTGAGCTGTATGGGGGTTTTACTGTCCACAGTGGGGGCTGTAGCACCCAGATCGACTGTGAAAAACCCCAAAGGTTGTGTGCTGGGGACACAAAGAAGTATACATACTGTATTTTACAGTCATTTCCAAAAGGGGCTCCCCCATTTTTTAAACTTGATTCCAACTGCATTTCTTTTAATCTAAATTTCTATGAGCCTTTTTTTGTTAGGTATCATAAAATTCCCCATAAAAGTTTTTTAGCATATCTAAGTTTTTAAAATTTTTTTTCGGGGGAAAACTGCGTCTGTATGTTTAATTTTAAACTACGAGTATTTAAACCTTTTCACCTTTTAAAAGAAATAGAAATCTGCTGATTTAAAAAAAGGGTTTTTCCAAAAAATAATTTTTATTTTAAACAGAATTTTTTATGAAAAAAACTTTTTTTTCACGGCATAAGTTTGGGGAGTTCCTCGTACTAGTTCCCTTTTTTTTCTCATAGTTTTTTGGGTATTATTCGTGATTTGCAGTATTTGTTTTTCTGGCAATTTAAACCCCCGATTTGCAGTAAAACCCCTTGTTATTTTAAGAGTTTTGGGAATAGATTTTTCCCCGGTTTTAGTGACAAATTAAATTTTTTTAGCAGTATGACATTAATTTTCAAAACCTCCTTCAATTGAAATAATTTTAAACAACGTTTATTTTTATTTTTACCTTTTATTGTGGAAATCCCCAAACCCAAAAAACTACCCTTTATGCCAAAAACATAAAAACCAAGCCCGCCAAAGTAAGACAAGAACAGACCCCAAAGGGGAGAGCCCTTTCAAAAAGACATCAAAAACCCCGACAAAGTTTTCCTGCAATTCCCGTTACTTTAGTTTTTTTTCAACTACCCCCCGGGGGTCAAGTGGTTACAGGGGTCCGCTCCGGAAAACGGGGGGTCATTTTGGGTTTGAAAACCTGGCCGTGGTTTTACTTTAAATCCGGGAAAAAAAGGTACTATATAGCGCTCAGCATAAAGGGGTAGTTTAAAGAGTGGGTTGTCCAAAATCCCGGAAATGTGAAGGGGGTGGTATCATGCCAAAATGCAAAGTATATATGTCGGCGGGGCGTTTTTAAAAATAAAGGGGCAAGTTTTAAGTGAAAACGAACAAAGACAAGGTTAAATTTTACAAATTAAAAAATACTAATACAATTTTCCCTTTTATCCTTAAAAAAAAATGCTCGGTTTTTGGAGGGTTTTGAAGGGCTTAAAAACCCTTATCAGCATATTATTCGGAGACAAAAATGGAAACTTACATATAATGGTGTTCCCAATACGAAAACACATCTTATTTATGCCGGAGTGATCTTCCTTTAGTTTAAAAAGTTTCCGTTTTTTTTCATAAATGACATGGATAAATTTTTTTCACAATTAAAATAAGGTTTTTTTTTCCCCCCTTTTTCAAAGTAAATTTTAAAAAATAGAAACATTAAACGTTAATAAAATTAAAATTAAAAAAGGGTTTCGTAATATATTCCGGGCTATCTGTTACGGAAAAAAAAATATTGTGGCAGATAAAACTCCTATACCACAATATTACAGTTGGGCCACATGAATAGAAGGCCCGGGGAAAATAAAAAACAGTTTTAAGTTTTCACTGTCACAGTATCTCCAAACCTTAAGGGGTTAAAGACTTTTTTGCTTTAATTTTGGGGGCGGGCCCGTGTTATTTTGAATACATTTCTGATTTTTGGGGGGGCCACTTAGTGATCATTAAAAAACACTGCGCCCCTCACTAATTTCCAATTTTTTCCCTAGTAACAGCTTAAAAAAAAATAATTTCCTTTTTTACAGAACAAAAAAGATAACGCCCCTATTCATATAAGAAAAAAACATTTTGGCTATGCCAAAATTTTCTACAGATCTAAAAACTTTGGATGGATGGGCAAAAGCCCTTTTCTTTTTGGGAATTTTGGCTAGGGTTGTCCACTGTCCATCTTTTTTTTACAAAGGAAGTCATGAATATTTATAAAGTACTTTCAAACAGCATAGAGCAATATCGTTTTTTTCTACATTTCTTAAATAAAAAAACAGAAAAATATCGATATATGCTTACATATGTAATTATGACCCTCCGTACTTCATCATACATTTTCGTCCTTTAAAAATTGGGGGGCAGTATTAAAAACAGGACCGGGGGGAAAAACCCCTCCGAACGTATTTTTTCCTTATTCTAGCAAGCTTTATTTTCCCGAAAAGAAATTCCCTGAACACAAAAAAGGAAAAACCTTTCTTTGAAATGGTCCGTCCAGAAATAATATATGAAAAATTCCCCCTTTTTCCGCGGTATTTAATTTATTATTTAAAAATTTCCCCCGCAGCAAAGTAAAAAAAAATCTGCAAACAAAATACGGCAGGAAAACAGGTGACTTGGGTGCTCTAAAAATATCTCCGGACCTTTTTTTACCGTTCCCCGAAAAAACATTCAACAATTTTTTTAAAACAGGGCCATCAAAAGCTCACAAGAGTTAAAAAAAAATACCAAGTTTACTTGATTTTTCATGTTTTCTTTCCAAATCAAACCCAAAACAAGTTTCAGATACAAAAAATTCCTAAGTTAGTCAATCATCTTTAGGCCATTTTTTAAGGGATCGAAAATGCTTTAAAGCAATTAAAGGTAGAAATCCCTAAGGGAATAATTTTAAAGCAAAACAAGAATTAATTCTTAAAAATTAATTCCAAAAGGGGGAAAAATTTTTTACATAAAAATATGTGGAAAACTAATGGCCCCCCAAGTGATTCATTTTTCCCCAGGGTCAACTTTATTTTTAAACAATTTTTCGTAGGGACCCGAAGTGGCCCCTACACGCCAAACAAAATTTAAAATTTTAACCAATGGGGTTTTATAGAAAAGAAAAACTTGAATTCCCTCTATATGGAGGTTTTGTATAAAAAGGAAAATTTGTTAGCGGCCCCAGGGCCTCGGTTCAAAATGGACAACTTTAATTTTTGCAATTATGGTTTGACATCACGAATTAACATTTGTGGGCAAATTTAAATTAAAATTTTGCCAACGCTTTTTACAGAAAATTTTTTTATTTTTCTATATAAAATATTTAATAAACTAGCTTACCGACTAGGGGCCTCATTTTTTTTTCGGGATCCCAAATTTTTTTTAAAACAAACATGGGAAAACAGCATAAAATTATTAAAATTTTTGCAAAAAGAAAATTTAAAATTTTAAACCCGTCTTCACAAAAAAACGAATGGTTTAAATTTTCTATAAAAGGTAAATAAGGGAAAATAGCTGTTCCCCAAAGGGGGTTTCATCTTTTTAAAATCAACTTTTTTTAAGCAAATAAAAGGGGTTTGGGCAGAAAAAAAGTGCCATTTTTTACTAAATGAAATTGGGAAATTTGCCCATTGATTTAACCGAAAAGAATTTTTTAAATTTTTTAAAAAGAGAAAATAACGAAACTAGCTTACCCCAGGGGGTTCACTTTTGAAAGATCAACTTTTTTTAAGCTATTTTTAGCAAAAATGGTGAACATTAAAAAATGACCATTTGTGCCAAAGAAATTTTTTTTTTTTACCTTGGGTTTTAAAAGTAAAAGAATATTTTAATTTTTTACGAGTATATAAAGTTTACCCCGGAAACTATATAGCTGAACCCCCAATTTTCTTCATTTTTAACGGGGTCAACTTTTAAATTTTAGACAGTCGAAGTAAAATTTCCATAATACGTAAATTAAAAAAAATGCAAAAAAAGAAAAAAAGGTAAAAGGTTTATCTTCAACAAAAAAACAGTTTAA
>CM037787.1:33822302-33872302 GCA_021229015.1 Solen grandis
ATGGCGTTTCCATCTTATGATGTTTCCATTCTTTGAAACATTTTGAAGACTTATTCCTCTCAATATTCAGCTAATGGATAGCAAACTTAAGTGACTAAAGAAAACATTTTCTAATTGTGATTTAAAGAACTTCAAGCGCTGGATGATTATAATAATGTCTGTCACAAAAGGATTTGCATTTGTACAAAATGACATAATACAATATGACAAACAAATGCGCAGTTAAGAAAACTTGATCCTGAACACAAGTTCATTTAATAATAAATCAATCATTGATCATCATGGTGAGATTAAGCTGTCACCTTTTTAATCACAAATCTCTATCTGCAAAGTAAGCAGGTAAAACGTGCAATAAAAACCAAGAATTACAAAAGGCATATGGTATATTGCTAAATACGTTCAATAAAATTATCTGTTCGAAAAAAAAAACAAAAAAAAACACACACACCTAAGATTGCATTACCGGTACCTAGTGAATCTATATAAAGCAAAATGTTCTAGAACATTGCTGAACAGTTTCAAATATCCAGAGCTATCCCACATCGGTCAGGGTTCATCTACCTCAGATATCCAGAGCTATCCCACATCGGTCATGATTCATCTACCTCAGATATCCAGAGCTATCCCACATCGGTCATGATTCATCTACCTCAGATATCCAGAGCTACCCCACATCGGTCATGATTCATCTACCTCAGTTATCCTGAGCTATCCCACATCGACCATGATTCATCAACCTCAGTTATCCAGAGCTATCCCACATCGGTCACGATTCATCTACCTCAGATATCCAGAGCTATCCCACATCGGTCATGATTCATCTACCTCAGATATCCAGAGCTATCCCACATCGGTCATGATTCATCTACCTCAGTTATCCAGAGCTATCCCACATCGGTCATGATTCATCTACCTCAGATATCCAGAGCTATCCCACATCGGTCATGATTCATCTACCTCAGATATCCAAAGCTACCCCACATCGGTCATGATTCATCTACCTCAGTTATCCTGAGCTATCCCACATCGGTCATGATTCATCTACCTCAGTTATCCAGAGCTATCCCACATCGGTCATGATTCATCTATCTCAGTTATCCAGAGCTATCCCACATCGGTCATGATTCATCTATCTCAGATATCCAGAGCTATCCTACATCGGCCATGGTTAATCTACCTCAGATATCCAGAGCTATCCCACATCGGTCATGATTCATCTACCTCAGATATCCAGAGCTACCCCACATCGGTCATGATTCATCTACCTCAGTTATCCTGAGCTATCCCTCATCGGTCAAGGTTCATTTACCACTGTGACAACTATCCCACATCTACCCCAGCTATCCCACATCTACCACAGCTATCCCACATCTACCCCAGCTATCCCACATCTACCAGAGCTATCCCACATCGGTCAAGGTTCGTCCACCACTGTGACAGCTATCCCACATCTACCACAGCTATCCCACATCGGTCAAGGTTCATCTACCACTGTGACAGCTATCCCACATCTACCACAGCTATCCCACATCGGTCAAAGTTCATCTACCACTGTGACAGCTATCCCACATCTACCACAGCTATCCAACATCGGTCAAAGTTCATCTACCACTGTGACAGCTATCCCACATCTACCACAGCTGTCCCACATCGGTCAAGGTTTATCCTTATTTTAAGCTACCACTTTGTTGGGTTTAAAGAAAAGATTTGCAAAACTAATTTGCAGTATAGCGATGTTTAACTCATTTAAATCATTTTGTTGCGTCTTAAATGCACAGGACAAACATTCGCAAGACGAAAAGAACAAAATTTATGATCGAAACCTCCTGGGTGGTCATTTAATGGTGGTCAGGCTTAGATACCTGAGAATAGGTAGCTGATATATAGACGCAAATAAAAAAATGTCATTTTAGGAATCAACAGCTGTGTCTAAGTTTTCGCTCTATAGTGTTTTGTTTGTTGTTGTAATTAATATCAAACCATATGTAGTAGTGTAACTAAATATTATCCCAAATTTTAATCTAAAATGAAAGAAGAATTTGATTTGAATTGATTTGAGCAGGTGGTATGACTATCCAAGAGTCTACCATCTGGAATATTAACACTGATTTGTTGAATCAATCAATAAACGAACTGAAGAAAAAAGAATGAATAAAAGAAAGAAATCAAGTTACACACAGGTAGCAATATTCCAAGTCGCCGCCACCCCCATTAAAACCTGTACTAAAAACAGCAGCACGAATAATGAAAATGTTTGTTCTGAAATGTCGTTTCTATATTTTAACGCTTCTGATAAACGATGTCACGATAAAACCAAACGTGTTCGTATATAAAATGAGTCTAAAACCCATTTATTTTATCAAAGAAATTTCATTTCCTTTTGCGCTTAAGTTATTTCTGTTTTATTTTCGATTTAAAGGATAAAGATGTAACACTCCTATTAGGCAATTAATCCTTGGTGCTATTTTCAGACCTCTTAATGGTGTATTAGACAGATTTTGTGGTTTACAATCAGAAACAAGAAGAGCCACTCACGCCATATAAATCTATTGGAAAATTCCATGTAAAGAAAAAAAGATGGCTTATTTATATATGTTTTTTTAAAGTGTCTGATGCATTTTAATTTAGTTAGTGCCATACAATAAGGACTATCTAGAGTAACATTTGATACATGTATAAGCACACTATATTATTCGCATGGCTATTGATTTGCTATAAATCTATGATTATTATTTACTTCCAATGAATAAAATTATTTTTACAGAAGACACTGATTTTAATTTATTTCGATCCCCTATCAGACAAAACCTTTATACATATATAATATATATTTCGAGATCTCCTCCGCATCCCTTTCATCTGGAAATACTGTTAAATCCAACAAACTCTCATCTTGATTAGGTCGAATGACCGTTGTTTAGAGATTTCTGCGACTACCAAGTAAGGCAAATATTATCTTTGAAGACGAGATCTGCAGTTGCCTGCAAAAGCGGAATGGCTTGAATTAGAAACAAAATTTCTATTCTCTGCTATATCACTAATTCCTTTCGGTTCATATATGTTTGTCATTGCTGCTGTTGATTAGGAAGAGAAGTAGTTGGTGCTAACTGATAATAAGTTTGATTTCTTGACAGAAGATTAAACTAAATTTAAATGCATTTTATAGACTAAGTTTCATGCCGTTGGCACGTTCACCAACCTGATAGTTTTCACCCCTGGTCATATAAGCGACAAGTATCCATCTGTCAACACCACACCTCTGAAGAGTCTTTATCTCCGCTCTTGGCAGCACATATTACAGTGCTATGGAATTATACCAACTTCTCATGTCTCTATTTACACTTGGGTAAAGTAAAACAATGCGAGGTTAATTTCTTCTTCAAGCTAATTACCAATGTACTATGCAGGACTCAAACCGGGAGCTCTCGGTCCCGAAGTACATGTCCTACCAGCGCACCGCTCCATCCTATATGAATGTAAATGCTATGTGTTATAACAACTAGAAATGTGTCCATAGGACACGAATGCCCCCACCTAAATGCTTTGTCACAAGTCTGAAATATGTCTGTTGTTGCGGTTAACGTCCTACGGACAGTAAGTCAGTCATTTGGAGACTATGTCTATGAATCTTCATGTTGATACCTCTTTTAGCCTTTGAGTTATGCTCCGCACAAAATTTAAGTATGAAAAATAACAAAGGGCAATAACACCTAAATCATGCAAAATAGAGCTATGATTCTTGCGCACTGTACTTCTCCTCATCAAGCCTTATGTAGCTATGAAGTTTCATGTTGATACCTTTTATAGGTTTTGAGTAATGCTCCGGACCAAATTTCGGGACGGACAGAAGTATTTACGTACGGACGGACGGACAAAGGCAAATCTGTATGCCCCCCACCCCCCTAGCAAACCTAGACATTATAAGTTTAATCATTTAAATATCTAGCATTTTCCTCGAATAATAAATTGAAAAAAGTCTTACGTGCAATAATACAAACCTCAGACAATAAATGGCAATTTTGAAATATCTATTAAATGCCCCATATCATTTTAACAGGATTCAAATTATAGATTTACCTATCGAATTATGCAACAACTCATTTCATTTAGTTCGACTTTATATTTCACAGACGACTTCCAGTTGATGGCTTGGTGGAAATTCTAGACATAAAAACGATTCAATATGATTTTTTCAGCATTTCTTGAGCAAATTGACGATGATTTATATGATAGTCATTGATCTCTACAGAATATTCACAATATTGTTAGGAATATTCTTATGAATGTACTCCTTGTTTCATTATAAGGAAAAGTCCCTGTATTGGTTTCGCTGCGTCTTGAACCACTTAATCTCTACCAGTATAACCAAGGTAACCTAATGAAACATAAGGAAACACCTTGGTTATCTTCGTGAAAGGCCATGAGGAACCATTTCAGGACTTTACCTTAAATCTCTGGTGACAAGTGCTCGGAAACGCACATTGATTCTGTAGTAATTAAAAACTACTATTCTTTTAAAACAGATTGTTTTCTTTCTTTTTTTAGATGTTCAGAAAAAAAGAATTATATCTAATTATTCATTTCTTATGAAGTTTTTAAGCAGACTTGGGCACTTTCTAGATATCACTCTTTAAAAACTTTTTTTAGTCGGACTCTTTTCAGCTCCAGATGAAGGTTTATTATGTCCTGGTGCTTAGATTGGTAAATGTACGACTATATCGCTGTATTCGAGTTGACATCGAACTCGCAAACTTAGTATACAAATTAGACACTTTACATGTCCCCATAAAGCCAAGTTCATGTAAGGCTGCATTAGATATTTCGTGACCCAAAACAAAAATAACTGCATGATTGTCATTCAAACTTTCAAAAACAGTCGCCTAACTTTTATTTGTCGTCCTTGGAACCAGTGTTTTTTTTTTGTTTTTTTTGTTGTTGTTGTTGTGTGTGTGTGTGTGTGTGTGTGTGTGTGTGTTGTTGTTGTTTTGCATTTTCTTGAAAGATTGCAGATTCTAGTACTATTACGTCACTGTCATGCTATATAAAATTATGAAATTCAAACAAGTCGGACTCCGCGAGAGATTATACATCACAATTATACAGATGAAAGTTGGGATCTAAGAGTAATGAAATCTTAGTATCGATATGAGTGTTCAGATTAATATAGCACGAGGTATATATATCAAAGATCACTGTAGAAGGTAAATTATTTCCGATTGGAAGGTCGCCTTTTTCGTCACATCAAGGCTTGGCCTAAAATATTCAATGACCATCTTTAGCGTTTGTTGCTAGCCAACGCAACGAAACCTATTCAGGCAAATACTATAAGAATAACTTGGAACCAAATGAAAGGAAAAAATATGTGTTTGTTTTATTTTTTCAAGAAAAACAAAAAAAATATTTTAAAGAGTTAAGATTCTTAAACATATGGTGGTATAGAGGTTACATGCTCTAATCTATGGCAAAGGAACAAGATGATAACTCGAGGGAACAACATTAATTCTTCATTTCACAATCGTTAAAAACGATATTTATTATATGATGGTCTAACAAGTTTTCGGGGTACTAACGAGATCGATTCATATTTGCATATTAAATATAATTAAAATTTTCATTTAATTAGAATAAAGGGGTGCAACAATTAATTTTGTCACTCCCTGTACACATTTGCGATCTTAAATTCATCTCGATCAAAACAGAGCAGCGTTCCTTCCAATGTAGGTCAACGGTGATGACATAAAAAGTTACTAACAAGTTTTCGGGGTATTTTCAAATTAAGCTCAACATACTCTGTTAGTTAAATATGCATCAAAATTCCACTTCAGGGAATTAATGCTGTTATGATTTGATATTTATAGAGCCTTTATTTCGTCTGAGATGCTGATCTGATTATTTTTTTTCTGATTGGCATCCACGGACGGAAAAAAGTTGCAACTTTATCCGGGAAAACTGTTGACCTTACACCCACCCCTTTCGACGATCATTTTTTCATTTTAAACTTAATGACAGTTACCATTGATGACACATATGGATAATTAAAACATTTTTACACGTATTAATCACAAAACATATACTTTACACACCTTAAAAACCTTCTCGCACAAGCTATTTTCCAACCCCTTAAAATTCATAACAAATATCCGCCATTTTTTTTAATTCAAATTAAGCCATCATGTGACTTATTATCCGGGTAATTGAAAATATTTAGTTTGCTGAGCGCAAAATACTAAACCTGTAAGTTGTATTAACTTAAATAAAAAATATAAATGGATTTTTGTTTGAAAATATGTCAATTTAAATAATTCAGACAAGTTTGATCTACAAAACAGCTAATCAAATACGAGTTCAAGATTTTAATGAAATGGACGTGCATCTTAAACATTGTCCAAAATTTACACAAGTCACATGATGTCTAAATTTGAATATTAGAGCATGGCTGACATTTGTTTTGATCATATGGGACAGCGAAAACAACTCGTCATATCACGTTCTCACGCGCAAACTATGTAAAAGTAAAATACCCCGAAAACTTGTTATACCCCGAAAACTGGTAGTCAACCATATACCTATGTATGATACTACGCATTTTAAGGCATCAATGTCCAAAACCTGTATAACGTCTCTAACATGTGTAAACATATTTTTATGTGCATAGAATGGAACTACTTTTATATGACGTCACTGCACAATGCTGATGTCCCTGATTTGAAAACGAAAGTTGTTTACACACTGCATATGCATTATTAAGCGCTGTGTAGAACACGACCAAATTACTTAATGTACTGTAACCTTGATAAAAAAGTTCCTTTATTCTTTGTTGTTCAATGGCAATGTAAATAAGTGCAAATATAAGAATTTATATGTTGATATTATTTGAAGTGAAAAGTAGGTATATAATTAAAAGATTCGTGATACACAGATTTAAGGAAAATCACGAGAGCTTTAATTGTGTATCATTCATGCTGATAACACTGTTCGGATCAATCTACGATAGTAATATCAGTTTGTTCTCACCCTGGAGGATCTCCCTCTTTTAGAATCATGCGTGCTGTGGTCTAAGTACACAAAGGTCGATTTTCCTCACGTTAAGGGAATCAGCCACCAACACGTCCTTCTGGTGAATTTTATTCCAATTTAAGCCAGCTGTTGAAACAAGAGAAATGCCAAGATATAAAATGACAACTTATTTTCGACTTATTAACTTCATCAATAACAAATACCCCAATATTCTCCTGTTTCCTATAAAAGATGAGATTGTGTTATTATATTGCTCATCTAACTGTAGTTGGTATTGAATTTACGAATCTCGAGGTGTGATTTTTACAAGTATTTTTTTTATGTTATAATAAGCAATGTGATACATGTATTTCAGAGTATAATATTTCAGGATTATTTCCAGAATAATATTTCAATAATTTGATGATGCTTCATTATTAATCATATTTACTCCGTAATTCATACCTCAAGTGATCGAGTGACCATACACTGATGATCTTACAATATGACATTATTTATATACACAGGCTAGGAATCTTGAAGCTGTAAGAGCTCACGTAAGTTTCTTTGTGATTTTCTCTTGTAATAATAATTCGTAAGATATAATTTAAACTACATTGTAATTATCATTGCTTTTAATTGTGATATGTTTATTTAAGCACCGCCCACGTCCAGTCACCTGAATACTCGAACTACTTAAAATGCTTGACTTTATCTCTAAAATACCATTAACGTGCCAACCAAGGTATCTCTCAATCTTACATGTATGAGGCAATCTTCTGAGAAAACACATACAAATTTAAGCAAATAATATATACATGCATTGAACAAATTATATTCTGGAAGAATAATTTATGATTTCTCTCTCTCATCCTGTCCCTATATATATATATAAAGATAAATTCATCAAATAACCAGTATCTCATAATCTTTGCATACAAAACATTTAAAATCCCACAGCAGTATCATGTAAATTTTTAGCTAATCCGAAAGCACATGCACAATAAAAACCTAAATTTAATTTGTCATCCCCAAAAGATCACAAGATATGTATTTTGCTCACAACAACGTCAAAATTTTAATGGTAATTCAGAAGGAAGTGCATTATTTATCATTTCTTTTATTTCGCTACATCAAAACTTGTTCAAATTGAAACAAAAGCTCTCGGACTCCTAAACACCCCTGTATTCCGAGACATCCGTGATGTTACTGCACAGTATAATTCAGAACATGCAACGCCTGCTTGCCTATCAGAATTAGCATAAAAGCCCTGTCTGTATAACAAAGGATTCAGGGGAACTCCCGTATTTCTTAGATATTTCATTATGTGGACTTAATTTAGTATTTAAAAATTTATTAAGCTTAATTTTCGGCTTTGCCCTTATGAAACATGCAGACAAATAATTTTCTCCTGTAAATTTTCAAGCTAAAACATACGGGGACTTTAATATCAGCCTGAATTATTTGTAAATGTGACAAATTGATATAATTTTGCACGCCAGGGGATTTAAAATGATGTACAATACGCCTCTGCGCCAGTGAAGCTTTTAGAAGGCATCAGTATCAAAGTATTTGACTTCCGTCCTTGATCGCATGAAACCTATATATATATGAAAAGAACAATATATTGTTTTGTGAGATCTCCGTTTGCTACCTTAGTAATCTGATCGATTGACTGTTATTTAGCTACTTCAGAGACTTAACTAGCCTCTGAAAAGGAGAGCTATTGCAAAATGGCTAAAAATGGAAGTATAATAGACAAATGTCGCCCACGTGCTTCCCTGACTCTCCTTCGGCATTATTTATTCGAGACGTTTATGCTGTTTAAGCAGGAAAGAAATGGTAGCTGTGTAAATGTTTATGATCATGGTTACTTTGGTTCGTGACAAAATGAACATAAATGCTAAGGGTTACGTGTGTGTTTTAAATTCAAAGCTTTACCTTGATAAAAAAAGTGCAAGCATTTTAATTTATAGACAATCTAATCCGTTCTTCGTAATAAACGTAGGTGCAATAATGCATATTTTATGCAATAAATTAGAAGTTATTTCCTTATTTGTTTTAAGCTTTTCCTTACCGTTGTTAACTGAATATAACTTTTATCTTCAATACACAATCATAATCTCGAATATACAACCTCACAAATGGCTCGACCTTGCTTCTCTGCGAATTGTTAAAGCTATGATAACGATAGAATATTGTATTTTTCTTAATAAAATGCAGAACTATTAATGTCATTATTGATTTCGACCGAATATCTTGGGCAACAATGAATATTTAGATCCCATATTTACAGTCTCTTTATGCTGCTGTGATTTTTGTTATTTCAGAAAATTTTATGACAATCTAATCTTTCTAATAATTTCCTAATGTCTAGTGAAACTTTAGATCATAGAACACTACTAGAAGTCTCTCAGAGAGAAATTCTAAATGATAAAAGTAAAGAATGGTATGGAGACGTGTATTTGTTTAGTCGAACACTTTTTAAGTTCAAGATGTATTTGATCTAATATTTATATCTACTAATTCTTGAAAGAAAGTTGTTTGTTGAAACACTGTATGGAAATATAGCGTGCAAATATATATATTCCCAGAAAAGTCGAGAGAATAAAACAGACAAAAATTTATAAGAGAAAAACGAAAATCCAAACTTAGTCTGAAACAATCCGACCGCATTTGAAAGCGCTCAGAAAGTCGGCAAGACCCAGGCTGCGTGTTTTTCTTGCCCATTTATATTTAGATGGGGGTGGGGAAGCTTTACACCGACATTAGACACGTTTGTTTGTACATAAGGCAACCATGCAGAGCTCCAATTCAACGTGTTTCTTTTTCATTGTCCGTTGCTTCATCAAAGAAAAGCATGAATGCCACCAATTCCTCATGCTTATTTTGTGATTTCAGTTATTATTACAAAGGGAAAAGGTTTGCAATCTTTATTTGTCTTTTCTATGTTTAGGCCTTTCTCTCCTTTTCCGTCGCTGTCAGAATATTATTCAATTATTTTGTATCGGTGACCTTTTGCGCCGTGAACTTACGGTACTGTATATATCGTAATCGTAATTAATTATCAACGAGCATTTCCAATAATTGCAAACGCATTTCCGTAAACTCCCGTGACAAGATATAATAGTGTCACCAATACATAATCAAAAACTTTTTATAATTTAAAAAATTTTGAGCCGAATACATCATTTAGAAACGTTTTGATTAAGTCATAGTGCTACAATTGGTGAACATAACTGAAACCAAATTAAATTAAAATCTTTGACAACATCAGTGTATAGTTATCTGCCCCTGGTTAAAAATATGGTTGTATTTGTTTGATTCTGAGTTGCGTAAACTTTTTACCATCATTATACAAATGAGACATTCTTCTATTTCACATCCAGAGATACTGGCATTTAAGTTAAGAACAAACGCCATGTCATGCAACATTGTGCCTGCCTTTCAGCAAGCTATTTCCAAGGCTGAGTCTGACAGTTTATGAACAATACAACATTTTAAAGGATATCATTCGACTGAAGTAGAAGTCTGAAATTTAATTGAACATTTCAAACCCACAAGCCGCCTAGCTTTTGTTGGAGGCTTCCTTGTAATGCGTTTACATAATGGACTGTAGAATCATGACATGTAACGCCATTCCCTTTGTTTATAGATTTTGAAACAAGCAGTCAAAACATCCTCAGACATTGTTGACATTCATATAGCGCAAACAGAGAGTCGGGGGGTTGGATCTATACACAATGGAATTTCTTCTAAGCTTGACATCTTAAAAATAATTATTTCAGTATTGATATTTGAGCCCAACATTATTCATAACACCAGATTCTGATGTAAATGTTTACAATGGTGGTATGAATTAACTTCAGGCATACAGGTCGCTCTTTCGACCCCTGTGTTTGCACCGATATGGCACTTGTAATCAGCAAAATGGAAATGATCTCTAAAATAAAATAATAATAATAATTCTTGTTATTTTCATGACAAAGAAAAATAATTATGAGATAATGCCCAATTCATCTTAAATTAAAAATAAACATTGTTTATAAAATAGTTCATATATATCAAGACTCTCTCATTACTTTTCACCATGTACCACTAAATCTTTGGAAATATATGGGTAAACTGAATAACATTTTATGTAGTTCTTATTAATGCATAGTTTTATATGGTGTGCTGCGCCAAAACTTATTATCAGTAATCTACATTATAAATAATTTAATTTAACATAAAAGGTTAAAAAATAATGTCTTTTTTTTTACGATATCTGTTAAATCACAAAAACAATACATTAACAAATGCCGTTAAAAGTCAGTATGTTTTGTCCATAAATGGAAGCTGATATTCACATAAACAAAAATAAAACAAAAAAAAGTTATGTTCTCTCCCTGGATAATCTTGTTTAAGTTCTATGTGTGTCCTCTCTAACCCACTCAACTCGATCCACGTGTCACTGCGGTTATACTTTCTTCCAGATTGAACCAGTTGTTGAAACGAGAGAAATACGTATATGTCATGCTTAATGACACAATTTGTCAAATGCATTAGCTTCATCTGTAGCACTTACCCACAAATAATATTGCCTCCAATGGATAAATCTGAAACCTGAAAAAGAAAAGAAAAAACATCATATTTTCTATCTATTTGTAGCAGTCACTGAAAGTGCAAATCCAAAATAAGATAAAATATATTTTGATGTCAGTGTTTCCTTATTAAAATAAAAAGTATTGTGCCCTTACAGAGCCTCATTCTTAACGGATAATTGAAGATGTTGGAAATGATATTAACAGACAATGTCGTTGATTTTAATGTTTGTCCATATGAGGATACTTCCATTCATCTGTGTCTCGATTTGGAACAGATTCCATAATCAGCTGTGCCGATTACATGCTTACATTTGTATGTCGTCAAAGGAAATATTTAAGTATTATATAAAGACTTGAAAAACTTTTTCACAAAAAGATATACTGTAAAATCATATATTTTCGTTGACATTAAATTTCGTACCTAAGCTTATTTCGTGGGTACTTTTATTCGTGGATCTTTGTTCTAAAAAAAACGTGAGGTCTATATAAGAGTAAAGTTTTCGTGGATAAAACCCACCACGAAATCGACGAAAATTAGCGTCCCACGAAAACTAATATATATATATATATATATATATATATATATATATATATATACGAAAGAAGAAAACACTATATGGCAAACACTTAGGCAGTTGAGAACATCTTTTGAGTTCCTTTGTGGATAACCCTGTGAAATTTGTCATTATTAAGTGAAACCAGCCTTGAAGTTCCCATTGACTCGACATTATAACATAATTTAGAAACAAGGTTATACATTATTTTATTTCATGCTGGGATCAACTTATTTACTAACCTCGAACAACCTCGAGGTGTTTGATCCCCTTGGTACCAGTGAAACAACATAAACAAAACAATACAACATAAAATGACAACAAATACACCGATGATACAGAGCCACGACCAAGATCAAAAACACGATTATCGTGTTTGTTTGGTCTAGAATTCCATTCTCATGGGTAAATAAAACAAAATACTAAACCATTTTTGTTTCTGTCTGCTATATTTCCCCGAGATATTTACACTTGTAGTCTAGCATTCATGTAACGTCTTCGATTTCTAGGGCCATAGTTCTTTCTAAGAAAAAGATATGCAAGGATTTTCCTTTGGTGGTCGGACAACGTTTCTCTGCAATATAGATGTTGAATGCAAAATGATGACTGTTATTTAGTTAAGTCTGAAAATGGTTTGCTAATAGGATTTCATCTGTGTGTTTTTTTTAGAGTAATTTGTTTTTATTCTGAGTTACATGTATGTATTAAACTACTTCTTCGTGATTTATTTGCATTCTAAAAACAGCAATTGTCCAAATATGTCATTTCAAATGGTCCAAGCTATTTAATACGCTACTGTTTATATCATGTGATTGGCCACATAATAACAAGTCATACAAATTGCAAAAATAATGTTAATACAAACTATAAATACAGTTGAACCTGTGTTAGGCGGTCAACCTGCATTAAGCAATCAGTTTAATATATCAAACTTATTTTATTATAAATTTAACCTTATTTTAGCGGCATCCTCTGTTAAGCGGTCACTTTCTCTTGTTCCCTTGAGCGACCGCTTAAGACTTAAGGTTTAACTGGATACGATACTGAATAAAGTTTGTTTTTCTGATAATTAAAAAAAAATATAAGACCCATCACACCTATCCTGACTCATCTAAGAGTAAAATATGTCGTATTGAAACTGTTGACGATTACTTTGATCTCGGGCCAAAATGAGAAATGAATAATTAAGGCTATGTGAGTTTCAAATGTTAACCACGACATGGAACATATAAACATTCTTAGATATAGACAACTAATCGTGTTCTAAGGTATAAACGTTATGAAATTATTCAAGCTTCAAATAATGAATTGAAAAGTTATAATATTGATTTATATATAATTTACTTAGGTCGTTCTCATAATGACCACTTTTGAATATAATTTCTGGCTTCAGATATCACTTTTCAAAAACTGTTGAAATAATTCGACTGATCAATCTCAATAACGGCACCCACTTGATGGTAAAACACAAGATAGGTTGAATATGATATATTTGACATTTCTTGAGACAATAAAACGATAACACATATATAACATGATTGGTTTCAACAGACAATTCGGAATGTTTATATTACAGCAACTGTTTTTGTTTCATCACCATAAAACTTGCATCACAATAAATATATTTATTACGCTGCTGAATAAGTGTTTTGTTCATACGTAACAAAACATATTAGTGATTAAATTAGTACAAAAATAAGCACACACACACACACACACACACACACAAAGAAGCAAAGGAATTAACGAGTCGAGTCTCTCAGGTAGTAAATGATGAAAATTTAAACACAATGAATTGTTTTTCAGTCTTAACAGAGTATCATAATATAGAACGGAGTCTAACCTTAGATATGTAGGCTCTGACATGGGCTGTCATTTCATATCTTACTTTACTAACGAGTTCATGAGAATGTTATTTGGCGAGAATGGACTGTGAACGACTCATTATATTTGTACTAAGGTAAAAAAAAATCAACCAATAGCTGAAAATAGCGATGTCATGTGTGAATGTCTCATATATTGTCAACATAAACGTAAATAATACATAACTTCAATCAAAGTTAGTTGCATCAAATACAATTAAAATCTAGCTGTTTTCGTGCAGCACCATATACTACAATAGAGTACACGTGCATGACGCGGAGTAATAAACAGATAATGGCCCATTATTCGTCCAACAGCAGTGTATATTCTTCGAACTGAAAAGCAAAGTATGTGCTAAAGATCTGTACACACTCGTTGACGACAACCTTTAATGCATAAAAAGGAAAAAAATATTTTGCTTAAGTTCATTCAATTGTTTACAAAAATAACTAATTTGCATATTCCGCATATCTTCGTCAATTTTCTGACGTTTTCCATAGATCTGTATAGCTCCGTTAACGAGTGCATAAATTGATGACTTAACTGATAAACAAATTGTGCTTAGACGACTTTTTTTTTTTTTTTTTTTTTTTTTCAAATTCAAAATATTTCCGATTACAGACCGTCCTCGGTCATACTCGCCAGTGCAAAATGTAAACAATGAGAGTATTTTGACATCCATCCAAAACACTTAATTGCATAATATGATCAACATTTTCAATGCGTTAAATGTTATTTTACAGCAGATATTTGCACATATGTACCATTTGTGACAGTCTACATATCGCTTATGACTGAAATACTGTCGAAGCGACGGTAAACTCAAATAGTCAAGTTAAGCCAGTCTACATTATGTAACATTCACTGTATATTTTTTATGAAAAATAAATTATTATGAAATGTAATAGACCTTTTAATGAACGTGTTATGTATTAGAAAATACGTGACCGGAAACAGTAGTTTAAGCATAGTGTAATATGATAAAAATGCGAAATTCAGATAATTCTTTTTAATTTAATTTTAAGCGACATCTAAGTCACGTGGATGTTGTAAACAAACAATTGTGGATATCATCTTATTTCATAATTAAAGGAAAACGTCCTTATTGTTAATTTGGCATTAGAAAATTAATAATCAGACATGACATATCATAGGAATTGTTTTTTAGTAACTAGGTATACTTTAACAAGATTATTTGTCATTCCATTTAACGCAAGATATCGGACAAAATAAAATTACTGGTCCAGTGTTCTCATACACTTAAAAATATTCTCAGGATCAGATTTGAGTATCATACTCAAACACCTATTGAAACTAATGGGCATAGTTTGAGTCTGAAAATGAAAACCATACTAAAATGCTATTTTTCGAGAGCACGAGAACTCTCATAAATTTATTACTATTCAGTTTGAGGTGAATGTGGGATATATTGAAAACGTAAAGATTTCATATAGTGCTCCTTTAATACATGTAATTACACATAAAACACAATGACACTCAAATATTGTGATCCCACATACATGCATAAAAATGTCCATTGAAAAAAAACATCTGACTAGGAATGCGCAAAAGGTTTGATACGCAGGCAAGATATCGGACAAAATAAAATTACTGGTCCAGTGTTCTCATACACTTAAAAATATTCTCAACAATAATCAACAAACAAGAGATTGAATTTCTGAATAATTTGAAGCTCAATACGTTGTCATGGGTTTATCAGTATTTGTAAAAATGACATTGTGTCTATCCTTATTGCTATTGTTATCTTCGTCATCATCGTTGTTGTTATAAGCAGCAGCTGGTTAATGTCGCCTATGTTATTGTTGTTGTTATAAGCAGCAGCTGGTTAATGTCGCCTATGTTATTGTTGTTGTTATAAGCAGCAGCTGGTTAATGTCGCCTATGTTATTGTTGTTGTTATAAGCAGCAGCTGGTTAATGCTATGTTATTGTTGTTGTTATAAGCAGCAGCTGGTTAATGTCGCCTATGTTATTGTTGTTGTTATAAGCAGCAGCTGGTTAATGACGCCTATGTTATTGTTGTTGTTAAGTAGTATAACACGAGACTGGTCAGAAAATATTAGACGTAAACAAAAGATAATTTTCTATCCTTTGTAGAGTTGTTTCTTTTTTCAGAACCACGTGTTGTATCCTCTGTGTATAACCTTTTCCCTCATCTTTGTAATGACTTTTATTCCAGACTGAACCGACTGTTGAAGGAGGAGAAATGCTGTAATAACTTATATGCGACTCATTAGTTTTATCGCTAACAAATGAGAACAAAACCTCCTCTTTCACTATAAAAATCTGAACTTTCCTTTGATTTATTAGATTCTATCGTCTATAGTTAGATGCCATCAATAGTCCGGAGCAGTTATTTTCATATTAATGGATATTGTTACTATAAAAAGCGTTGTAACTTTCCACAGCCTACTCTGCATGGTTAATTCCAGATGCTGGATATAAGATTCACATGATAATCCCAGGGAAATAAATGGAATATTAAATTGGCTTCTAAAGCCCAACAACCACCTAAATCTATGACACTCGTATGTGTCTGTTTTGAGATTTAATCTAAGTTGATTATGGACAAAAATATTAAAGCGCCACCTTATCTTTCTTTTTCTTAGATAAATATTCAAACAATTTACATCTGAAATATCGTTTGGTAAGAAAAAATACAAAACGGTTTTTAGACGGCAGCTTGCTGTCGTCTTTAGTAGCTACAAACGCTTACCAGGCATCGCTGACCTTGCTAATTTGCCTATTTTCCATGACAAGTTTAACTGTACCTCTCCGCGCTTAGTGCGGATCCACACAATGCGATTCTGCACTTACGAATACGAATGGAATATGTTACGCAGACCTTTTATTCAAAACCGTAACCTCTACTCATGTGCTGTTATTTGTAAACGTGTTATTTTGCTCTGTAAACATCCATTTTAAGCGCGAACAATATATTCGTGACACTTATAAATCAGAACAGCAACCCATTTTACATACTTGAAGATCTACTCCTGTAAAAAGAAAAAAAAAACGCTTCGAATGTCTATAATTAGCGTAAAGTAGTTCACGCGTAATTTTGCATGAAGGCGAGTTAGGTTTCTCCGAGAGCATTTCTTAACTTTGAAATAGAAACAAACATTCAAATATCTAAAACATCAAGTACCTTGCCAATTCTACACTTAAGTAACATTGAATGACAAATTACAGGATTTATACAGGGGTGACCTTATTTTTCTTAAATATAGAAAAGAAGCGAATGGCAAGAAATAACAATGACAACAACAACAACAACAACAGAAGTAAAAATAAAACAAGCTGATCGCAATTCGGCAAACATGTCTAAGGCGGCAAGGGAATCAGAAAACATGGCCGTTGCAAAACTGACGTAATTGAATCTATATACTTAGTTTTATTACTGAAGCCGGTCGCTGAAAACAAGTTAGCCGCACAGTACAGACTAATACAGGTAAATAATGATTATAAACAAATATACAATTCAATTATAAATAGGCTACAAGTATGCTGAATGATCTAAATGTTATTTGTATTATTTTAAAGGTGGGTACGTTTTAAATTCTCTTCCCACTATCCACCAGGGCTTACCGCATATTATATTTCTCCAATCTGTACAGTGGGGAAGAAATCACGTGTCAGCGTTAGGTAGTATCGAATCACGTGTGCAGAGACACGTGAACAAACTTTAGCATTGGGTTTAGAAACAATATGTTTATTAGCAAGATAATTGCAAAAATGATAGAGAAAATGATACAGCGTCACAGCAAGGATAAAAATAAATCATTATTCTGTTGTTTGTGTGTGTGGTATTTATTATTATTATTTTTTCTTCTTCTTTTTTATTTATGATACATTCCTAAATGCTGTATATATCTGTCACATAAGAAATCATACAAATGTTATTTAGCCAGTATAAACGTAACATTTAATGCAAACTCAGATTATTTTATTCATATGACCTTAAAACTCAGTAAACTGAAATTATAACAACAGTACAAACATGAATGACTGAATGACGACTATGTGGAATCGTACTCTTAGAAAATAGATCCAAACTTTAGCTGAAAAACAACCATTTATCGTGAGCATTCTCAATAATACATAATTTCAATCAAAGTTAATTGCAGAACATTAAATCCAGCTGTTTTGTTCAACACAATACATGTATGCATATAAACAACACGCGTTTGACGCGGAGCAATAAGTGAATCGGGAAAAAGTTGTATGTAACGTGTTTAGTATACAATAAGATCATATGTGTTGATTATACGAAAACGGAAACAGCTGGTTAAGCATAATTATTGCCATGTGATAAATAAGATCGCATGCAATTTTCCTGCCCGATAAGTTACTTGTTTACTAAATATGTGTGGTAGAATTAAAACAGTGTCAGTGTATTCGATACCAACAGATATAGTGCCGGGTACAGGTATTTGGTGATAAATCAAAAGGCAATAAGAGTGTCTCAATAGCTCAGTGGTAGAGCGCAGGAACGGTAGTCCTGAGGCCCTGGGTTCGAGTCCCGGTCGAGCCATGATTTTTTCACCACCTGTTACATTTGGCGCCCAACGTAAATAACCCACTGTTTGAAATGGCTACTGCTTCGGCACCTCAAGAACTTTTCACAATGTTCTTTGTCTCAAATAATTCGGGACGAATTCTAAATTCGGAGGGGGGAATATGTAGCCGGGTACAGGTATTAGGTGATAAATCAATAGGCAATAAGACATGAGTCTCTCGATAGCTCAGTGGTAGAGCGCAGGAACGGTAGTCCTGAGGCCCTGGGTTCGAGTCCCGGTCGAGCCATGATTTTTTCACCACCTGTTACATTTGGCGCTCAACGTAAATAACCCACTGTTTGATATGGCTACTGCTTCGGCACCTCAAGAACTTTTCACAATGCTCTTTGTCTCAAATAATTCGGGACGAATTCTAAATTTGGAGGGGGAATATGTAGCCGGGTACAGGTATTAGGTGATAAACCAATAGGCAATAAGACATGAGTGTCTCGATAGCTCAGTGGTAGAGCGCAGGAACGGTAGTCCTGAGGCCCTGGGTTCGAGTCCCGCTCGAGCCATGATTTTTTCACCACCCGTTACATTAGAACAATGACATGCAAATTAAGTTGACTTTTGCAGTCAAATGACTAAGACAAATGCATGTACCAGCTATATGAATATGAACAAGATTGGTTAAACGCAAGCGTAACAAATGTAACAAAGAAGCATAAATTCATATCATTCAATCGCTTTTAATCAATGGGACCAGATGGACCAGGTGATATAGGTACAGACCACGGAATTTACAATCCTGGGACCGTCATTTTCGCATGTCCCTATGGTATATGTTCGAAGAGAACAGTCTTGGGACAAAGATTAGATTTAAAAAAAACTAAACTCACAGAAAATTAATTTTTTTTTAAGTTTTCATTTTCATATTTTTTACAACATGTTATAATATGGTTCACCAGTGGTTCTATAACTGCAGATCCTTTGTTGTCGTAAGACCGCAGTAAGACATAAGACATTTGAAAAATAATACAAGAACCGCCTACCTTTGACAAGCTAACAAATAAATTTGACCAGGATTCTTAAAACTTTTCGTTGGACTTCATACAAATTCTTGCTGTAAGTGAACAATTTATAAAATTACATTTATGGGATCTCAACCTAATAACCATATTTTATATCTGTTCATTACCACTTCGGATGGTAATATTTTTATCCTTCTTTAAGAACATTTAAGCATAAAACATAGAAATGTTTACTGATTTTTATTTCAAGTTGTGTTAGATTTTAGGGAGATGATCCATATCAAAATAACACTGAAATCTCTGAGAATAAATAAAATCTTTAACTGTGAAAAGAATGGCACTGAATCTTAGGCATGATGGTACTATGGACGGCATTTTTTTTTATCAAAAGTAGGTCAACTGTCAAGGTCAACTCCATTATGAAGAGGTCATCTTAAGAAGTTGTCCAAATATTGAAGCAATCCATTGAAGCGCTTAGAAGTAACTGCAGATTAACAAAAAATTAACCTGTCCAGATCCTGCTCTTTTCATAAAATGTAGGTCAAAGGTCAAGGCCGAGGGAACAAGGTCCACTGAAGGTCATAGAAGTTATAGCAGATTTAAAAAAGTCAACCTAAGCGGACGCCAGACGCCCGATGACGCCTAATCGGACATCATCAATTTTAACACTCACTCAGTCCCTCACCGCGTGGGTTCGAATCCGGCAGGATCATTCGGATTTTCATGTGAGGAAGCTTTCCAGCTGGCTAGCGGTGGGTCGGTGGTTCTATCCGGATGCCTCCGTGCATTCGGGGTCTTCTTCCACCTGTAATTAGCTGGGCGTCGCTATTTGACTGAGATACTGTCGAAGCGACGGTAAACTCAAATAGTCAAGTCAATCCAAGCCAATTTTTAACGACGGAATTTTTCATTAAAATCCAGCCCAAAATCTCATGGTAGAAAACCACACTTAATAATTATATTCCCAATTTCATAGAAAAAATCAAATTTCATCGTAATAAATGGAGATAGTTACTGTTTTCATTGGGAGATAAATCATAGTTACCAGAGAAAATAACTTTCAGGGAGTGGTCTTTAATTTTTGCCTGTTTCATTCTCGAAATATAGGATATAGACTGAACATGTCGTGTAGGCCGTGAAGCAGTGAGGTCATGTTCAGACTTCTTAATGGTGAAATAGACAAATTCGTAGCCAAGAAACGCCGTTTTGGGAAAAATGAATATGATCTGGTTATAGATATAGTCACGTTCATGAAATCCATGAAGAAACAATATCAAAAAATGACTGACTACATCTGCGTTTTCTGTAAATTTGACGAGTAGATGTGGTTTTTATGCCATATTAGAATCATAGTATTTATACTTTTATTGGAAAAATAAATAGAATTCTGTGACAATATTAATAGAATATAAAAAGTATGACTGGTAATTTTCTTTTCTTTCTTCATTTTTTTTTCGAGACCACCTCCGCTTTCTGTCGAAATGACTGCTTGTTCTTCGGATAATTCAGAGACTTCTCATCTCCACAGCTTTTGTGACCCTTTAATAATCTAATACCGCCCATGTGATTCTCAGACCTTCGTCAGTCATTATTCAGTCGAGACATTGCTGCTGTTTATTCAGGAAATAATTGGTAGTTTCATAACTCTTAATGGTCATGATAACCTTGATTTTGTGACAAAAGAGAATTAAATAATTAAGTGAATGTTGGTTTTAATTACAAACCATGACATAACATATGGAGAGTGCAATCACTCTGCTGAACATACGTGATTACCCGATAGAGATATTTTGACATTTTACTGGCTGTTAAGTTTCGCCTGTGGAATAATTATTCAGTCATTATTCAATACCAGGATTATGAGGTAGACAGTCTCATAAATGTGTGTTAGTTATTTGCCCGACTTAAGTTTTCATTTTTATTTAAAAGAATATACGATAACAACAATTATATTATGAAATCAATAAATGACAAAATAAACTGATATACGAAGCTTAAAATGCTGTCATGTTATTCTGTAAGATACCATTATTTATTTCCAAACATAAACCTTGATTTTTACGACTATTTCGGTTCCGATATTTCCGTAGTTGCTTTAATCTTTGATTTTGAGAACAAAACGGTGAATTTTAATATGATAGATACAGGAGGAAATCGCTCCTGGTCCAACTCCCACTTTGCAGCATTCTTTTAGATAACGAAATATAGAAAGTTTGTTTTTTTTTTAAGTTGGAACATCCCGGTCCGCAGGTCGCAGTGGAATACATGAAGTCATATAAGTCAAAACGAAACAAAACTCAGATTATAATAGATACTATAATTTAATTAATATTTGACTTCAAATATGTAAAGATTTTCCTGATGGAAATTCGTCAAAGGACAAATATTTAAACTTATTAAAAAATGAAAATCGGAAGATATTGAAGCAACAGTTAATTAATGTTTTGTCATTTGCCGATCACACCTCTTCGGGCGGGGTAAAAAACAAATCTGACAAAGCCGATTTAAAATACGCATCATGCCTGTTAGAAAATGAAAATACAATTACTAAACAGTCATGCGTCGTGCCAGGGGCTCAAATATGAGAATAACTTACACATCGAGCTATTTTAGTTATTATTAAAGGTGAGGTTGTCCGTTTATTCAGCGGCTCACTTAACACGACATTACAGAGTCTACAGTTTAACAGAATGTCCCTACCTGGAATATTACGACATGGTTTTGCCAATACGAATGTCAAGTGAATATGATAGGTTTTGACACATCTTGTGAAGCTTCAACAAAGTATGTATGCCTGCTTTTGATTGTGTAAATCTAGAACATAACGATCTTAAAGGTCTGTTGTTTACAATATTATTTCAATTTCGATTTATAATGGTACATGCATCTCTAAGCGATTCAGTTCAAATCCTCTTTGAATTTAATATACTTCTTTTTTGTTAGAAGGCACCCCCACAAGCGTTGCCCTACCCCATAAACAACTATCCTTCAAATGAAAATGTTGAAATGTCATAGATGTTCATACCATATATATAAGACATTTTAGTTTCTTTTGAAAAAGAGGGTATTGATATTCCTGATAGAAACAACTGTTGTAAACAACAAACGCTTTTAAATGTAAAAAGAGTCTAAAACCCATTGAATTTATTTTATCAAAACACATGTCACTCGTAATTACCTCCTGGTCTTAAAGTTATTTGTTTTATGTACTAGATATAGGATATGGATGAAACACTCCTCATAGGCAGTAAATCCGTGATTCTATTTTCAGATCTCTTAATGTAGAATTAGACTGACTTTACAGTCTGATGCAAGAAAAGACCATTAAGCTAAGAAAGGGGCTGATGGAAAGATATCAATTTAAATAAATTAATTTTTTTTTTTTTTAAATTAGCGAAACTTTCATAACATGTTATGTTATTAAGATATCAGAATAAAATATAGGACCTATATGATCATAGTTTTGTCTTCCGTTGAGAGAGATTGTTTGACTTATAAATGAAGTAGTCAGTTTAACTTAAAATATGTTGATGATATAAAATGTTTTGTATTCGGTCTTATATCCAATTAAATTACATTCGAGATTATTCATTAGTTTAATATGTATATTGCATATTTCAAATGTTGCATTTATCTTTTTCAACACTGAGAAAGGCAACGGCAATTAATTAAAAATTTAGTATAAGTTTTAATTTTATCTTTTATTATTTATTGTTCGTATTATATTTATTGTGTATAATTGAAAATAAAACGAAAATATAGAAAAACCGTGAGACGGTCTCTCTCTTTCTGTAATGTATGGAGTGAAGTGAACGAAATCAAATAATTATTGCCAACAGTGGTATTTTATGTCAGCATATTCTGTTAATGTTGCTAATTGATATTATTTTGTATGCTGGGGGATTTTATATTATATACTTTTTTATAGATATTTTCTTTTTCTACCGATCATCTGTAACCAAGCTGCTTTAAGAGTTTATCAATTTGAACAAGCTAACTGTTGTAACATTCCTTCTTTCTTAAGAGGTGCCATTTGATGTTAATATCGATGTTAATAATTATTGGCTTTGTTCTCCGTAGATTTCAGGGAATGTGAAAATCTACAGCGATAAGCTATCTCTAAATAGAGACTGTGGCATAGCAAATTACAAGTTTTACTTTAGTATTATAAAGTTAGCATGAATATAATAATTAAATATCCTACGTTCACTTTCCTAAAAGAAGGGTTGAAACATATGTCGCGTTTGGGTAATTTGCAAACACCACACCAAAATACACTTAACTGGTTTACATGTACCAGCTATGTCAATGTTGAAAATTATGGTGGCATTTTTTGTCAGTCACTGGCAAGTAAAAAACTTTCGTGTCATCCTATGTGGTATATTAACAGGACAAAACTGTCTGTAAGTGCCCACTACTGCCAGCTATATATTCACTAATGATAAAATGATATCTCGCCTTTTTGTAAGTTAAATTATGCGGATAACAAGCATTTTTTTCACATAATTATCTGGTAAAAGCATGATATCCAGTTAACATAAGTGAATACGTGATTGGTAGTAGTGGTCTCTAAGAGACAGTTTAGTCCTGTTTAGATACCAAAGTGGATACTTTTAAATTTTTCTACTTGCCAGATAATAAATGAATATGTGACAATTTTTCAGGAAAGTTCGACATAGCTAAGTGGATAAGTGACTGGCAGAAATAGGCCTCCATAGAAAATAACTTGACGGTGTGTTAATTCATTCCATTTACTATACTTATCCATTTCAGTGACAGACCTGATTTAACCATACTTCATCTAGTGATTTCAAACAAGCCATGGCACATAAGTACAGAGCTGTAGCTAACTGAAGTAGCGATATGGACAAAAATAGAAACAAACTTCTTGGAGTGCCGCCCACGTGTCTTCGGAATCTCCACGGTCATCATTTATTTGAGACATTGCTGCTCTTTAAGTACCACCAAGTAACTCCTAATGGCCATGATTACTTTAAATTTGTGACAAAATGGTAAATAATTGATTTTATGGGTGCTCTAAATGCAGCGCGTTTAATAGATTATGTACAGTTAAATCGTCCATGCAATCTAGCGAGCATGGAGAAAAAAAAACGTTATTGCAGTTTGTCGTGCTTTATACTTGTAAGCAAGTTTTAGCAACCCAAAAAGTTATCCAATAGAAAGTCTTAACAAAATAAAAGGACAGGCTTATCGATACTGTAAAATATCAAAGATCTCGTCAAAAGTATACACGTAATCATGCAACAACAGATAAAAATCTTACGCTCATTAAAGAAATTCAGGTTGTGACCTACAAAGATAATCAAATGTTATGAAACAAAGACACGTGTTGGTACGCGTGATTATAAAATATTATCAATTATTTTCGCGCGTGACATTTTACCACCACATATACGAGATTTATGAAACCCTGTTATCGAGTACAAGAAAAGCATTGATGCAAGGTCTCAAAGGCGATGAAAAAGGTGTCTGAACAAGAAGTGGTAACTGAAGATATGAATGGAAGAATGAAAAAAAAATAGATGAACATGAATACCAGAATTCATATTCATTGTCAGGCAAAATCAACTCCCACCATAGTCGCATCAATGGCATTACATAAGAAGCGAACGCTCCCCGTTTTGTGTCAGATTTGTCCACGTATGGCCGACGTGACTTAAGACAACTGAAAAGAAAGTCAGTCGTAGCAAAGCGATTTTTGGTGTCTTTTCCGACAGGAAGTAACAATGTCAACTTTCGATTTTGAATTGTTTATAAAATCCCCCTTATTGAATATAATTTCTGGCTTCAATTAAACCTCATAGTTAAATAACCTTCATTCAATGATATCACCTACGACCCACTCGATTTACAGCCTGTTGGCACCAGTATGCATCAGCCAGTAAATATGATATGTTTGACATTCTCTTGAGAACATCCAACGATTATAACGCTTATTGATCTGGACAGGGAACCAGCAATAATTTGTATACAAAATGATGTTATTTCAATTAAAGTTTCTCGTGTCACTTGCTGCTATGCTCCTAAAAAGTTGTTTCTGTTAACTTCACAACATAATATTTCATTTTTCATGAAAATAATGAAAACTGAAGTGAAAAAAAAAAGAAGTTGAGAAAATTATGTAATTAAAAATTATAATTATTTAAAAGAATTATTTGACAAAACTCCCAACTGCTCCTAGGTTTAAAATGGATAAATATATTGCGCCTGGGACGGTCTTGAATAAGTTTTGAACCCAGCAGAGAACGTATTCGTTGACTTTGCTCAGTTACCAATCATTATTGCTACCTGAGCACTTTTTAGTTTCCTAAATTTCTACAATATTGAAAGAAATTGTTACCCAGTCGGCGTATGATGAAATAAGTTTAATTGTATATCTACTCAACGTGTACCACTTTAAATGTCTTCATTCGAATGTTTCTTAGATGCTAGGGTGCTAGTTATTATTTACGCTTGCATTGATATTGCCGTTAAACTTGCCTTCCTTTGATTCTTCTTTTTGTTTCGTGAATAAATAATGACTGTTGACCTTAAACTAAACATTTCTTTGAAGGAAACATGGCGATATCTGGAGCAAAAATTGCGCAAAAATATGTACCCATCAAATTGTAATGTACACCGAAGATAATTATTTTCTAAAATGATTATTATAGCAAAATATGTCAAGAACAGTAGAGAGGAGAAACAGACCTACAAAAAGAACAAGTTCCATACAAAGAAAGAGAGAACATGTATGCTCAAGTTTATGCTGTTTTTAGCTCATAAATATTTACAAAACCTAAGTAGGACAACGGCAATTGTCACCAGTGCGTCATAAAAGTAAATTATATTAGGACTGTAACACCGTATAAATTTATTATTGAACTAGATATGTACAAAAACGCCAGTGTTTACTGTTTTTATGATTTTGTATCCACGTGGTGGACATGTCGGGAAGATATTAATAGTTTTCTAATGACACCAAACGTTACCCAGAGCAAGCCGCTTTATGATCGGAAGTGATCAATTTACGACATCTGCAGACAAGTATGTCGTTAAGTGGCCCGTAAAACAACGCATTTGCCATAAAGTGTTCATTAATGATGAATGTAATACATAGATGTGATCTAGTCGAACGATGAGAAGGTTGTCATCAACACAGATCAAACTTGTAAGGGTAGGCGTATACATCTACGTTTGACAGATCACGTTGGCGAATTACGTGACTGAAAGCCATGGATTAATGTCTGGAAAATGTATAATAAGAACTATGCACATTTAATTTGTTTGTTTTTTTACCCAAAATAATTATATTTGACAATTTTTTTTTTATATATCATATTTACTCATATAGTTGACATTGTGTTAATTTAATATGCATGTATATGTTTGCATATTCATGTTTAACATCATGATGATTATTGGTTTTCGTATGATAATCGGGATTATTGCAGACAAGGTGATTATCGTGTTTTGATCGTTGTGATTATCCTTATCAACCTCTTTACCAACAACACCGAATCACATCATCTCTGACCCCGTAGTATTCATGTGAAAATGTACTGCCATATCTTTAATCTTGCATTTCGTTTCGGTAAGATTTATCAATCTTATATGGTATACTATTTCTTGGCAGGTAACTATAGTTTCCACATCATAATTACATTGAATTTTGCGACAACATGGCCGTCAAGGACCATACACGTGTGATGTACTTAAATGGAGTCTACATATCTGATTGTCATCGAATAATTGACTGGATGCCTACTATTGATTAATAAGTTCTCTGACTGTTTATTTTTAATGAAAAAAATCCATTCTATCGTTTTTTAAATTATTATGTATGATTCTTTTTGGTTACGTTTCATGACGTTACTTCCTATTTCTTCATTATATATATATATATATATATATATATATATATATATATATATATATATATATATATATATATATATGCACAAAGAAAAGTTCAATTTTTAGTCTATTTGTTCCGGTTGAGTTTTAGTCTTGTTTTTCATAATTTCCCACATGTTTTGTTTCATTCTCTCCCTCACCGTTTAGTAACATAGACCTAACATGTCAACACAGCTTGTTCCCGGTAATCTGATCTGATAGTATAGCGATAAAAAGGATAATCAGTTATGTACAGTAAGGAAATGAAAAAAAAAATAACGTACCACGGGGAATCGAACATGTACATGACTGTAATAAAAAATAACTATCGCCAGAAGGAGGTGCAAATAAATGGAGACAGGATATTACATAATTTAGAAGAATAGCAACACTTACCGCCTTGCAAAAGTAAACCGGGTATAAGGGAGTATGCTTATTTTATATTTTCTTCGATAAAAACATTTGAATTTCACATATGTAAAGTAAATGTGCTGAAAATGAAAAAAAAAGATATATCACCGTTCTCGTTTTTATGCTAGTACGTTTTTATGAATATCCAGTGAAAAAGTTTAATAAATGGCTAAATTTTACATCTCTCGTCATGAGTAAAAAAAATAAAGAATTATAATTTAAATATCCTCATGCACTTCATTTATTACAGAAATGGAAACAACATGGACTATTTGGAAAAGGATGAGAAAAATATAGCTTCATTTCCTTTTCTTTTACAGATAATATAATTTTATTTTTAAATATTCTTTAATGTTTGCTTAATGAAAACAGTGAGAAAAACGTATAGGTTACGGAGTTCATTAAGGAGCAACTGAGCTGTTTCTTTGGCAACTGTCTGATGCGAAACAAGAAAACAAAAATATTAATATGCAGCATACTCAATTTATTTCACATTAATTACCTGTTTAAAAATACAAACAGATTTCCTTTACTGACGATGTGGCAGCTTATATCCGAAAATTTGGTGCATCCGAAATATGTTGTATTTAAATGTCCCCGAAACAGTGTGATGTTAAACTGATGACTGTAACTATTACACATGAAAATCTAATGGGGAAAAATGGAGAAACTTATGGAACATCAACATGTACTGAGAGCGTGAGTGCTAGTCCCGGAACCGGTTAGTTAATATTTGACGGTATAGAGCAGTGTAATTCACACTGAACAAAACTTCTAAACGTCCAATTTTAAGACGACGAGCGGGCAATAGCCGTCGGTAGATTGATACTGGTACAACGATACGACAGGTTTGACTCAATTGTGTAAATAAATTGATCAATTCCGCCAGAATATGAGAACTTATATATACATACTTTATTTTTCACAAATTACGCGCAGTAAAAATAAATTCAGGACTTGCAGCTGTGCAATAGGCAACGTTTTTGTATCCGGCAAGACGAAGTGGGCGTTTAGAAATAGTTCAGTGTAGTGTGAGAATTCACATATGGTGATCGATTCTGGATGTGAATTGAGTTATGCAAAACGGATTCCCGTCTGTGAACTTTAACATGAAAATGTAACGTAATTCCAACATGCCTTGTTAAAATCCAAATATGATTTAAGAGAGAATCACAAACATCACACCTGGTTTTGACCACAAATCTTACAAATGGCAATTTAGGCCTTTTGTTTTATTATCGTTATTACATCTTAATATACTAAACGGACTTTTGATCAAAGATCCGACAGCCATAATCTAATTAATAATTATGTATTTTGTAATTATATCGAATGTAAATATCGAGGAAGAAATTTTCAAGTTTAACCAATACACCCAAATTTATTGGCCCGCTTTTACATGCGTAACAAGAAAAAACATTAAAACAAACATTGTTGCATGAAACCCTGTTCAAATTTGTAACATTAAACTTTGGTTAAAAATCCGTCCTTAATGAAATATGTGTAACTTATGAAGACAAAATATATATTAAAACTAAACAATTACATTTTTCTATATATGTTGTATGTATCATTTGATCATTTTCACTGTTTACAAGTAAAAACGTTACTGTTTTGATGTAGACAAAAAGTGACAGGAAAAAAGCTTACAATTAAGGTGTTACTAAAACCTCTACTCTTGTCTTAAGTCATAAAGTCCTTATAAGTTGAGGATTATGAAGGCGCGATCCTCCTTAACGATTCAAGTCCTTATAAGTTGAGGATTATGAAGGCGCGATCCTCCTTAACGATTCAAGTCCTTATAAGTTGAGGATTATGAAGGCGCGATCCTCCTTAACGATTCAAGTCCTTATAAGTTGAGGATTATGAAGGCGCGATCCTCCTTAACGATTCCTCGGCGAACAACACTAGTATCAATCTCAGCTAAAGTTCAATGATAGGACATCGGTGGATCTAAACGGCTGGTCTACATAATCTGCTTTTCCAGTTTGATTGAGAACAATTATAAAAAAAATAGGTCATTACAATAATGGTCCAATAAATGTTAGGTCAGTCTTTATATAAGTCTGATCTTACAGTCGCCTGCACTGTTAGTCAGCCTCGTACAGATGTGGGTTCGAGTCAAAGCTGGGTCACTTGGATTTTTGGGGGTACTTTTGGTGGTTCTGTCCAGTTTTATCTGTGCACTCGATGTCCTCTTTCTCTACCTGTATTTAGCTGGACGTCACAGAAACAGTAACCTCGAAACAACAACACATTATGCCCATTCCATATCATGCCATGTACAAAACAACACGTGGAATCCGCCATTAGACCTACTCGATCTTTTATATAGCTAATCAAGCAACGTCTAGACAATCAAATGACCAGCAAGGAAGACATGCAGTCGCCATTAACTGAAATAACTGTATCTCTCTCGTCTTGGATAATGACCGATCCTAGGATGTATGACGCCAGTATATCTTGTTTTCTGAGAAATATTTTGTTGTCACGTGATCTGGCAGTTTCTGAGATAGATGATGTCCTCTGTTTATTACTAACTAGATATAGCAGTGTTCATGTATAGTAGTTGATCGACCCAAGAATGTCAAGGTCTCTCAAGCTGATAATATACTATTATTTTCAAGTTGAATATCTCTACACTTTGCAAAATACCAGTAAATTACGTCCGGAGCCATTTTGTTTGAGTCATTATAAGATACGTATGTATTTACAATTGAAGAAAAAAAAACTATATGTTTTATTCTCATTAGAGTTAAGCATTCATCATATATTTTTAAAATGACATATTCCACATTTTATTGTCTTTTGTGAGACGTTTGTATGAAACATTACAGATAATGGGTTGAGGACAAATTAGATCGTCTTTGTCGAAGAAATACATTTTGCTTTAACGATACTATACTTTGTAATATCAGTAAAAAGTAATAAGTCGAACAATTTTTAAGTAAATGTATTGCCACAATATTGCTACTCGTGTACAAATGACGGATTCAGCAGCTTGTTACCAATGGTATTCCAGAAGCCAAGGCGTTTTAATACAGTATTAATGAAATTATATCTTGCATATATTTCTTCAATTTAGAAAAACCTCCATTGTCCCCGGTGGTCCACTGGTTATAGCATCCGCATCGGGAGCGGGAGGTTGTGGGTTCGAACAAACAAACAAAAAACAAACAAACAAACAACCGCTATTTGATTTATATTTTGGTTACACTTTTCATGTTGATATGTCAATTATACATACATACGACTAGACCACAGTTTCAGAACACAGTGTCCGTGAGACAGATAGCGTGTCACATCTGACAGTCGGGCAATGCACGTTTTATGTGCACGAGATTGCGGTTCGTAATCACGAAACTGACAATCAAATTAGAATATTCATTGGCCAATATCTAGAGGAAAGCCTTCAGTGACCAGTGGTCACTTGACATCACATAGTGAGTGCGGCCTCTTGGCTGAAATAATAAAGCAAAACTAGACGATCATCACCCTTCTATTCCATTCTGAGAGTTCAGTTATCTAAGACATCAAATGTGTATTTCAATAAAATAGTTTAGGTAGTGTCATTTAACAATTAAGTGCTGGGAATAACAATGTGTCGGTTACTTTGGACAATTTTTGTGTTCTTGATAATACAGCATTCCACTTCCGGTTGGATTCGCTTCCGGTACCCACCTTCTCGCCGGGAATTTCTAAAGCAAGCGACAAGGGAGCAGCTTCAAAACTGCGGAGGCAACACGGTAATGTGACGTCATTATCATTAAAATTGTAGAGTTTAAATATATATATATATACTTTTGATACGCATTTCTTACATTTCTCAACTCTCCCTTACTAACATCGCTAGAAAAAAAATCTGTCAATTTCTGCAATATTGCCGGAATAAACCTGTCGTTTTTTCAAATATCTCACTTGTGTTTTCAATAAAAAAGTTTGCCAATTACTTCCAAAGGCTCCGTCTGGTTCACCCAGGAACAGAGGGTTATGATCACTGAAAGCCAAAAAAAATCGAATACGCCGTACAAACAAATATCAATAACGAGGGCTGTCCAACTTTATAAGAGGCAATGCTAAAAAAACATAACAAACGTGTATCAATTTATATCAGAACTAACAAATTACGCCATTTAATTCATTTTAAAACTAAGTGGTTTACATTGATGACGAACTGAATAATCATGAAAATAATTGCATAACAGAGCACATCAAAAAAGGATATAAATACATGTCACTTATATTAACAATGTCCACTCACAGGCTACCGGCGTGGGACCCCCCCAATGATACAAAGTAACAATTCAAAATACATTTTTTTAACAAAATTTCACAATTCAAGAAAACAAATATTGATATCATAAAATCAGAGAAGGTATGTAACTCTCCGTTCAAAATCTATAGGAAAACTGACATGGTCGTATTCTGAACTTCGTAATTGTTAATAAACTCAACATCTTATTTTGCCAGCATGATATTTGCACGCGTGTGATATAACCTGTATACCTATGTATATTATCACTTACAGCGTTATATCAGTGGTAAGCATTTATGTACACTTTGATTTGATTACTACATTCCTTATCCTCATGTTGATTGTTTGATTACCATAATGTTGACATTTGATGCCCGCAACGTGACAGATGACATGAAGATTCGCAAATATTGTACACGGCTTTGTTCAGATACAGATGAACATGTACAGGAAGAGCAATAAATGAAAACGTAACCATGTGGCTGTATTATTAAACGCAGAATAATTTATAATAATAATGATACAGCTGAGACTCGTTATGTCGACATCGCGAAGATACTTAGAGATACATGTATTTGACATCAACTTCAACAAAACTCAGTATGTGCTATGATATATAAATACATATAAATACATACAAAAAAGCTATTTATGGAAGCGTTTAAAGATAAGGTATATTAGTAGACAAGACGTTGTATTTTCTCCTCTATGCAATGATATAAGACGAAATGTTTCGATAAAATGTGACGAAAAAATGTGTCGACTTGCTCATCACTTTCACGTCAACTCGTCGGGGAGTAGAGAGGGGGAGGGGGGGGGGGGGGGTCAATTAATGCTTCCATACTTTTTTTAGTATGTACATAGGGTCTATATAGTCGAATTGTGCAAAATACGTGTGTATTTCACGTATGATTGTTTAAATATGATCACACGGAAATCAGGGACCTTTAAACAACTGTATTTACGTCTCTTGGTAAATTCATAGTTCAACATATTTATATCTCGACATAAAAATGATGATTTCATTGATGTAGAGATAACGAGAATCACCTATAATACAAATGAGTATGAATACTTAATTTAAGATTGAATAAATACAAGAAGGAACGCCAGGTTGAAAATGTTTTAATTTAATTTCAGATTGTTGAGTAAACTTTATGACATGTTTGGTAGATATTGTAATCGCTTTATTGTCCACAAACAGTACCGATGGCCGTGTGGTTTAGAACGTCTGCCAAGTGATCGGGGCATCGTTGCATCCACACACCGATATCGTCAATAATAATACTAATACTGATTATGTCTGCTCGCTTGCTGGAAATAAGCATCAGTATGGTGTAGGTCCAGCACTTGTTGATTTGATGTATGAATAATTAAACTGGATATGGTATCATGGCAAATGTCTTCGGTGTTTTATCCATTTCAAGTCAACACATAACTGACATACTCTCGGTAGGACGTAAAACGAACAAATCAACAAGTAAACAAACACATTGAATCATAAAACTGTAGATCAATGAATTTATAATAATGTAAAAAACACGCAAAAATAAACGGAATAAATAAATAATAATAATAAATAAACGGAAGTTACCTTAAAATGTTGCTCTAATTCAATGGATATAGAGGACATTTGTTTTTAACTACGCGCTCGTGAAAATTTTAAAATTGTATCAATCCTTGATGAGATATATTCCATATTCACTCAAAACAAATAAATTCTCTATTTATCTTAAAGTAACTGCTGCTTTGTGAGAAAAATGTAGTTATGGCAGATCTCGTATAGTTCTTACAGCGTGTGATTTGGATTTTATCTCACTGATAGAACACAATATTAAATCAGTTCAAATATATCAATTCCGTGTATATTAGCTGCAAATACGAACTATGTTTAAATAATATATTTTATCTATTCGTTTATGTTTCTAATCTTATCTTTACGATTACACAGGATATTGTGACCATATCCGAATGTGTCATAAAATACTTTGAGACTTTCAAAACATATATGAAACGAAATAAAAAAAGTGAAAGAAAAAGAAAAAAAAAAAAAGAAAAAAAAAGAAAGAAAAAAGAAAACAAACACATACATACACACACAAATGGAGATTGACTGGCATAGTATTGCACAAAAATGCCAATTATCTCTTCTGATTGCAAATACATATCATAGCCGTCTATGGACATTTTTCCACATCGCGATACAACATTTTCGGATATTAAAATCTATTTCCTTTTTTTCTTTCCAGACCGGAAGTTGCGGCATGTGCGGGGAAGGTTCAGGGGAGGTACGCACCTCTGTTATACCAGACGACAAGTTACACCGTGCTAGCAGGCAAAATACTCGCACGGGTGGCATTCAGAATGAAGCTTAGTGGCAAATTTGAGTTTCGAATCTGTGAAGTTGGGATCAATAAATCCGAAAACTTGAGAGCTTGCATGGATAGCCCTGTTATTGCATCCCTTAAACCGGAAGCAGGACGGAACTTCGCGCATGTGCAGATGGATCTACGTAATAGGACTCCATGCGATAGATGTGTTATTCAAGCTAAATATGTCCCAGGTAAAATCATAAAAAAAAGATGATAATAAATAAATACATAAATACGAGTTACGAGTTCTCGTATATACTAAAAGATGGTCCCCGTCAAAATGTTTGTTGTATTTTAAATATATCGTATATCGTACGTGCATATCAAACGGATCATTTATCAAACTTTCACACCTGTAAGGATTTATATGCAATCAAACGGATAAACTATCTGTTTCAGCTATCCCTTGAACCTTTTGAATGCATGTAAAACAGTATCTATTTAATCAAACCTTTTATTTTACGTTGGTTGGGAAACTCTTTTCTAAATCCCTCTGGAGGCTCCTTGTTTGAACCAGTACGTTGTGCCTTAAAAGTCATGAAAAATATGCCACAATTGTGGTTCGAACCCACAACCTTCGGAGGTGCAATTTGACCACGGCGACCGTCAACACTCTTAATGCGTCAAGAAGTATATCTACTGTATGATAAGTTACGAAAAAATAGTTCAGTATGTATACAAAATATGAATTAGAAACATTAATGCTTTACATATAATGTAAGTAGCTCCTGCCTTGCGACGTTGACTTTCTTACGATTCGATATAATTGAATTCATCTGATAGTTCTCAAAACAGAATGTGATTTATCTAATTGCAATCAATTCTTCCTCTAAAATTGCTTCCTAATAATGTTTGTAATCCTTTATAAGAAATAAGTGCATTATATTATTTAATTAGTAACAAAATGAATATATAACGAGAAAAATATTGAAAAACATTTATTGACTTAGAAATACCAATTATTCCTACAGAAACATCTGACGTCACGGATGTCCCTTTCTTCGACTGTTCCCCGGTTCGGATTGTGTCTACTCAGGGCCAGGTATCGCTGCTATCCGAAATGTCGGACAATCTGCCGGCCGGAAATCAACGATCGTCTTCTGGAAATATTCGGGCTTCCAATATACAAGATAAAAACCAGTTTATTCGGATGACCCCTGATATCTCCGACAAGCAAAGAGAAATGGAAAGAAGGGGTTCAATAGGAGTGATCGAAACTTCAGTTCCGGGGGTTAAACGAAATTTGAGTATAACAATCGAAAAAAGGCAAATTGAGACCACTTTCACCAACTCCAATTTGGATGTATTTGAAAATAACACTACCAACATTTTGACATATTCGAACAGTACGTTTGACATTACTTTTAATGACAACAACCTTACACAAACCACACAACCATACGATTATAAATCAAATTTTACTGGCAATGTGTCACAACACGCAGAGGCTTCATTCAATTTGTCAGTAACAAACAGTCTGTTATCTATCAAAAAGAGCAACATTTCACACAGCGTGAATAATGGGCCACCTTCCATACTTCACAGTACATGGAACGATTTCCGTTTTAACAGAAAAGGTTATTGGAAATTTGGCGAAAGTTATATTACAACAGTTGATCCCATAAACTCTTTATGGAACGTAAGCGATTCATTGAGCCCTAACGATTGGAATGAAACTATCTCTAATTCAAGCATTGTTTTGGAAAAAGATATAATATTCCCTGATAAATCTCATAATTTGTCTGCGGACAACGTTTCCAATAATTCAAACAATGACCTCGATATAAGGGCAAATACCAGAACAGATCTTTGGTATTACAATATAAGTGATGCAGAACAGACATCAGTCGCTCCTACGCCCGACTACCGCTGGTACATAATAAACGAAACGACAACTGTTGATTGGACTAGGCAACCACCGGTAAAAAAATTGGGTGCATTAAACAGTCCTGTAAAAACGCATGATTTACAATCAAATTGGAGAGAGCCAATAAAGTCAAATATCGCTGAACCGATACAAACAATAGCCACGTCTTCAGGCTCAAGCACCTTTAATCAAAATGCTGTAAGCGTTCAGAACACTATATCAAAAATACCCAACCTTGATACAAGATGGCAAAAGACCGCTAGTATCGATTTAACGGGTACAATAAAATTTCCAAGACAGAAAACTGTCACAAACACGAATACTAATTTTGCATTACCAGCCTCGACATCTTCAGAAGCAGTTCCGTCAGCTTATGAGACACAAACCATCTCTACATTCATTGACACGACTGTCACAAAGAGGCCAACGTCAGCATCAGTCCAGTTCACGCTTAATCCAATGCGTCAATATGAAACGAGTTCCTATGGATCTCCTTTTTCTGGCGAAACTCTTCTCAATGACACGCCAATACCGAGAATTCAATATGAAACATCAACTGGAATACCATATTACTTTCCCGACGAGGCTTCAACGAACTCACCTTTAAACTATCAAACTAAATTCCCCAAAAATGTTGGCGTTACACCTGAAAATGTACCACATACATTATCAAGAGATTATGCAAAGGGAAACATATTCCAACCATCTTTCTTCTCTGATCAAGATACAACCAATGATACCATTGGAGGAATACCGGTAAGGGGAAAGGTCTCAACCGCCTTTGAAAAAGTAATACCTTCCGTTCCTGTTTTGCAAACGAAAAAGAAATACTTTCTAGATGACACAAGGAATGAACAAGTCATAAAACGAAAAATGAGAGGTAAAGTTTCAACCGCATTTGAAAGAAAAATCCCTTCAATTCCTGCTGTACAAACCCAGACGAAATATATCCCCGATGAATCAAAGAATGCACAAGTGACAATACGCCCAGTGAGGAGAAAAAGTTCGACCGCTTTTTCAAGAAGAGTCCCTACATTCCCTGTTATACAAACCACACAGATATATACATCAGATGAAGCAAAGAATATACCAGTCACAAAACGCTCCAGTGATGGGAAATGTATCAACTGCTTTTGATATAAAAGTTCTTACCGTCCCGATTATTCAAACAACAAAGAAAGATATACATGGTGAAACAAAACGGACCTTATTAAGAAAAACAGACCAAACCAAGCTAGAATCAGACATATCTGAAACACTACATGTGCCCGTCGGACATGGATTTCCAGGTAATGGTCAGTTTGATCTATCGAACGCCTTTACCACGCTCGCCGATCAATTTTATGAAAAGCTATGTTGAACCAACTTTAAGTCATTCTGTAATGTCAAGCTTAAAAGCAAGTATTCGTCCTATTGACCTCGTGATTAGTAAAGAATCTAATAGTACCGGATTTGTTTACAGACAACCTAATCTTGAAAACAGTGGGGTAATATCTAGACCACCAGAACCACGTGCTCAGCAAAACATGGAAGTAGTAAAAGATATCAGTTCAAATAAGAATCAAATTTTAAATCAAATTCATTCCAATGAGATTGAATCTAAAACTCATAAAGAAAACTACTTAAGAACCCCTGATATTATGCCGCCAATTATAATTAATAACACCAATAAAAGAAACAGTAATCAGCAAACACCGCCGACTAATGGCTTTGATGGTAACAGTAAGGGGAATATAAAAAACACATTACAGACAAAAGGATTAGAACTTATAAATATTGTAAATCGAAATATTGGTAGTAAAACTGAATTCGAGTTTTTCAATCCTCATGACATAACATCAGTACATAACACAAGACACGGAACCAGAACAGTCGAAACAAACGAGCTGAATACCATTTGGAATGGTTTAGGGCTTGCAGGATTTGATACAACACAAAATAACATTCATTTCTTAAACGAGCTTATAAAGCACAGCAAAAACGATGTACCTTTATCACCGAAAATGCTATCCGGTAATATAAGATCTACCTTGACAAATGCTGCTGCCCCATTGAAAAAAGAGCCATCTTTTAGACGCACAACCGGAAATTGGGAGAGAAAAGATGCTGCATTTAGTATTAGAGATAACAGAAATAAAGCTGATATCGTTCCAGAAATATTAAAGTCAAATTTTAGCTCATCTCCTATTTGGGACATTAATAGAATGAATGTAAACCTTCCTCAGACTCCAGAGCCGGAGCAAGGGTTCGCGTTGAATGACATGCCAGGTTTAGCTGGGATTGACACGAAGAATATGTTAAATGTTCAAAACAAAGAAGTAGTGACTGGTTTGCTACGCGATCTAAGAACACCTGATGTAATGCCGCCCGTAGACGTTAGAGTGAAGAATAATGAGGTGGTCACAGAAAAAGGTAGTGCAGAAAATCTAACCTCAAATGAAATAAATTTGCGTATTCTAAGGCTTTTAGAATCACTTGTGATGGAGCTCAAAAGAAATAATAACCAATATATTACTTTAGATTCTTTAATTCCGTTAGAGTCACATGCATTCACAAGTACAGGTGGCATTGATATGAATATGGCGAAAAGTTTATTTAATGATGGTAATTTAAATTTGCCTTCAAACTTGATGGCTGCTCCTCTGTTTTCAATAAATTCTGACATGTTACCAAATTCAGACGTCAGAAGCAACACAATACCTGAGAACAACTCTCGGTTTAAAAAATTAAATATCAACTTACAAAGTTTAACTAATGAAATGACACACAAACTAAATGATCAAAACTTGACAGAAATAAAAACCGAGAAAACTGAAACGACTATGGATTCCAAGGTAGCTAAATCGAATGTTTCATCTAGAAATGCAGATGTAAATCCTCAGCCTGGAAAAGTAAAAAAAATAAACGAAAAATCGAAGTTACGGGTTCAAACAGGACCGATTATCGCCAAGAGTCCTGTGCAACAAGCAGTGATCAGTGCGTCCGGAAACGAAGTAGCAAACCCTTTCATTGGTACTGATATTCCTCTTAAATTTAAGCCACCCATTATTAAGATTAAACAAAACAATTCAGATTTAATAAATCCATTATCAAATACGGGTTCTATTCCATCAAGAATAACCGATGATAGAAATATAAAGAAACCTTATGATTTTCCGGTTTTTGTCAACGAAAGAAAGTGGCAGAATACGGAAGCATCATCGAGACATGTGAGTCAAAGTAGATCAGGCAATTTGCCAAGCAATTTCGACGTAACCTTGTCTGAATTTAATAATATTGCTTCAACAGATAAAGGTTTAAATGAAGTTTTAAGGCTCGACCCAGGCACATCAGTTGTGAAGGAATTTATCGATATGGAGACAAGTCTGATTTCTATAGAAAACATAACACAGGAAAACAGCACCAATAACAGCAGCGCTCAGAACACTGCGGGGAAATTAAACACTACAGAAAATTTAATCACCGTAGGGGGTTTAAATACTACAGAGGAATTTATCACTACAGAGAATTCGAATACTACAGAGATTTTAAACACTACGGACAATTCGAATACTACAGAGGATTTAAACACTACAGATAATTCGAATACTACAGAGATTTTAAACACTACGGACAATTTGAATACTACAGAGATTTTAAACACTACAGACAATTTGAATACTACAGAGATTTTAAACACTACAGACAATTTGAATACTACAGAGATTTTAAACACTACAGACAATTTGAATACTACAGAGGATTTAAACACTACAGACAGTTCTAACAATACAGAGAGTGTAAATACCGCTCCTGTTTTTGACATAGATCATAATATTTTCATAAATTCTGTTTTAACTGATGAGGCCATACGGGAATTGCTACGAACCCTTAATGATACTCTGGAAAAAGAATTAAATCAGTTAAATGCAGCTAAGAATAAGAATCCAAAAGATGCAGTTGAGAAAAACACATTTAATCCTATTGTTGTATACAATGAAGAAATCAAGAGCAGAAACACTGAAAATAACATTTTAAATACTTATGATAGTACAATAACTGATTCGAATCAAATAATTTCTTTAAAGGAGGTGAACAAGAAAACGCCCTCCTCGAATGATTTGAACAGTAATGTTTTGAATTCAAACGCTATGGCAAATGTAAACAGCCATGCAACTGCAAATAACCGTATAGAATCTTTTAATAGTAGAATTGCCGCGTCCTCTCTAGATATCCAACAATCAAAAAATATCCAAAGTACAGATTTTCGATTTTATCTGCCTCAAGTAAAAGTATGCAGTTCTAATCTTACTTTTGTTTGTGAATCGGTCGGTTTATTCCGTGACATTCCTGGAATGGTTTGGTGGTGTTTCTCGCATTGCAAGTATGGAGAGTGTCCTGAAGAAAAATGCAAATGCTCGTGTCAAGATGTCTCTCATCAGGAATATACACGAAGACATGGTGTCACTGAAAATATGAATAACGTAAATGATCGAGTTATTGTTAGGAGTCCAGCAAATGAAGTGATTGCCGATATAAATAAAAATATTGTTCCAGTTGGAGAAAGTTTTTCTGGACGAAAACTACCATCTGGATCTGATTATAAAGAACATTCCTTTGAAACTCGTCAAATTAATGATTTGGTTAACTTACCGGGTGCAGGTAACTTTACTGATGAGAGCAACATCACAAATACGGAAAGTCTTGTCGATATTGGCATAATTGCTGATATTGGACCTGCTAGTACTGGTGTGGGTAACTCTTCTGATCCTGGCAATTCAACTGATTTTGACTATATGACTAATGTTAGAAGTAGTGTTTCAGACGAAGCAGGCTCAATAGGAATCTCAGCTATAAATGGGCATACGATGGTTCAGGCAACTGATAATGTTGGGCCTCTTAACACAGGTGTTGATTCCCAGTTATCACTAGATTCATTTTTGGATGAGGGATCCTTCCAGGTACTGAATGGGGACATGAAGCTGCTTCAATGCAGAGGAATCAATGAATTCTTAGGACATCAGGCGATGGACAAATGGTGTACCACAATGTGTCGACGTAATGAGTGTCCCGCGGATATTTGCGAATGTAGAAGACTAGGTTAATGCGCGAGTGTTGTGGTGACTGATAAAATGTTTGCATTGAAAGCCTATTCGTCGGTATGTCCATACCGTGTGGTTTATGACGTCATTTTAAGTTATCTCATGCAGCATATTTTGCTTCAATTCGGAAAAGAAAATTAATATATTTTATATCTTAATCAATTTTAATGTAATATATAGCGCATGCTAAGTGCAAAATTGTGCTCTACCAATAGACCCTATTTTACACACAACACTTAGAGAGCTCATACCTTCATCAGAATATATAGTATTTTATTTTAAAATTCCCTTTCCATCTCGTGAAAGGCCGTTGTAACCCGACATATCGATATCATTTAGGTTTCAGTACCTATGTCGTTGTAACGAGATACTTAGGCTTGCAATCTAATTATAATAACGAATTGTACAAAATAACCGGAGAGACGTATAGGCTTCAATGTTGAACAAATATATATATATATATATATATATATATATATATATATATATATATATATAAAAGAAGAAAACATTTAAAGATGTCGTTTTGTGTATGATAAATGTACACATATATTTGTATTTCTTTTTGTTGTAGGAAACGTGTAGTTTTCTAAATGATTGATTGTCTTCGTGTCATAACACTTTCCGTGATATCAACGAAAAATGAGTCCATTAAAACAATAATAGTTTAGAGGAATGGTTAACCTCATACATTTACATATAAATATGCTGTCAAGTTTTTAAAAAAAAGAGTATAATGTCTGAAGAAAGGTAATCGAGGAGAAACAGCTGTGCATATGCAAAAAGATTTATCTACCTTTATTTTGTCTGGTACCGATGCTCTAAGTGTGTGCTACTCTAAAATATATAAACGCTTGCGTGTATACATATTTTTCCTGAATGCATGTTCTTATGTCTCGTTTTTTTATTATGTATATACATGTATATTTCTGATTTCATTTTTACGTGATAAATGCAAATAAATGTAATAAAATTTAATGTTTCTTTTTGTTTCTTATTGAATGTTTTTCATTAAAGACGAGCAGGCACATCCCAAAATTGAATTATAAATGTCTGGGGTATGAATAATGTGAATGAGTGTATAATGGCATGGCAACGGAAAAAAAAGAAGCTATGAAAACTTTAAGAATCATCTCCTTCAAAACTACTGGCCAGATTTCAAAATATTATGGTACAGATGCTCCTTGGGTAACTCTCTACCAAGGTTGCTAAAATTATTCCGATCGGGAAAAAGAAACATGGTCGCTAGGGGCGGGGCTAATTTGCCTAATATTTATATAGTGAAATCTTTAAGCGACATCACCTCTGAAACCGCCGGGCAGAATTTGATTTAATTTGACAGGGATCATCCTTGGGTGAAGCTTCACAAAATTTGCTAAAATTATTCCGATCCACAAATAAAAAAAAAAATAAAAAAAAAAAAAAAAACAGACTAATTTGCCTTGTATGTATATATGTATATTGAAAACTTGAAATGACCTCTACTCTGAAACTGTTGGACAGAATTTGATAAACTTTGCAGGGACCATCTCTTTTAAAGCTACTGGGCAGATTTCAAAATGTTTTAATACAGACTGGTATTCCTTTGGTAACCCTATACTCAGGTTAGCGATCCAGGGCCATCATGACCCTCTTGTTTTGTTTGCGCTTTTTCTCAATAATTACTGGATGGATTTCCATTAAACTTCATAGGAATTTCACTAGCAAGCACAGATGTGTATATTTTACTGATGTTAACAGTGTTTGATTTTCTCTGAGTTTTGGCCCTTTGATGATTTTTTCTAAGCATTTTTTATCTGCACTATTTCTCAATCATTACAGGAAGGATTTCAAATAATTACTATCTTCTTGATCTTATTTGTCTGTACTTACGCTAAGCACGGATGTACATAAGTATACTGTTGATATTGTTAAATGATTTTTCATTAATTTATAACCATGTGTAGAGTTTTCTCCCTTGTTTCATTTCTCAGAGCAATAGCATATCCACATTGTTATCATTGTTAGCAGAGTGTACCATGAGGCAAATGGAATGTGAGCACATTTTAGGTTGCTTTGCAAATTTTCTGTTTGATCTATCTGTTAGTGTCATAGTTTTCATTAGCTGTGTCAATTCTGCCACTTTTTGGAGAGAAATTTTGTGACAAGAAGTGGTGTGGGGATATTCATCACCTTTAATGATAGCTCTAGTTAGTTTTGTTGTTTTGGAGGTAAGTAATGTGGAGATTCGGACTTATATACACAACAGAAGTGTCATATCCCGCTGCGTCTCATCAGGCTCGAATTCGACTAACAATATTATATTTAGTGCTAAGTAATACTTAAATTCTTAACATAGGTAGATACACGTTCCACCATAACTATTTTATGAAATATACAAGAACATGACAAAGCTGAAATGAATTGTTTCCTTAATAATTAACAATATTTGGGTATTTTTGTTAGAAAAACAAGACTAATTTGCCCCTAAGTATTTAAGTTTTACTTAGGCTTAGCGCTAAGAATGTTGGTGGAATTCGACCCAGGGCCCCTTTTGATATTTCTTTGTTTCTCAGGCAAACAAAATCTAACTCATCTTACAAACTCCAAACTAATCTTGGTGAATACTTTGTTTTCTGATAAATAAAACTTAAAAATGGCTGGTGTAGGTCTCATTGCATGGAAAACATTTTTTTTTTTTTGGTGACACACTTCATGAAATTCTGATCAAATATAGAAACATGTGCTTTCTGTACCATGTGACACATACCTCAAAATGGCATCTTCATCAGTCCTGGGTAGTAAATAGGTATTTGTTATTAAAAATTGTCAGTGAGTGCAGAAAGCTGATGCTTTTTCGGCTGTTAGGCCGTTTATTTTTACCCTGACTTCCTGTGAAGCACACAGTAATGAAGCGGAATAAAATTAGGCTTTTCATTGGTTATTATATACTTTGCTAAATTCCCATTAGTCATTGTAAAATTAGTCAAAAGAAAAGAAACGAGTTGCAGAAACGAGTTCTTTAGATCTGTGTTTGTTTTAAAAGTTGAAGTTTTCTTCCCCTGCGAACGATTTGTCCCGAATAGTAAGACACTGCACTTTTTTAAGGTAAACTGAAATAGTAGAACGCTAAAAAATAGGAAACACATAGATTTCGGAATTGATTGTTCGACCCTGACAGATATTATATTCAACAAAAATGTAATATCTTATTTCGTTTTGTATCCCGCGAAACGAATGTTTTAAGGCTGTAAGTGTCTACCAAGATTGAACAAATTATCTGGATCTGTGGTATTTCCTGACACAGGAATTACACAACTGTTCTCTCTCTCTCTTCTAATAATTTATTTTTAACATATCAAATTGTGATAAGTAACATAATGATATACAGCGACAACGATAAGTCTTTATGTATATGCCTGTTCTGATTTCCCCTTCCTCTTTCTCTCTCTCTCTCTCTCTCTCTCTCTCTCTCTCTCTCTCTTCTCTCTCAAGACTTACCTGTTACCCCAAACCGGAATGGAATGTTTTGTTATTAATACATCATATTTGTACATGCCTCCATGTTGTATACTTTGTATACCTGGAATGTAATAAAGTTATGTTCTGTTCTGTTCTGTTAAACCAACAACAAAATATATTGCATGTTAAACCATTCATACACTAATCATCAAGCTGGTTACCACGGCCGAGTATCTTTTTTTTTACAGATATTTCTTGTTCATTATCATGTAATGTTGCATTTGGTGGCCATGCGTCTGTAGATATGTATTGATGGACTTAATGCACGCAGATAGTTTTAAATCATTTCTTGGTCAATGACCATCTGTTAACAAGTTTCTAGAAGTCATGAGAATAATAAAAGGGATATGGCACAAACTCCCAACAACAGGTATATATCAAATTTAATCTCCGACTAGTTTCAGTCTTTCATTAGACCTTCGTCAGAATTCTTTAAATCATTCATAAAACATAAAATTAATATGATATGATATGCAGGGCTGACAAGTTCAGTGGCAAATAGATCTATTTTATAATCATCAACATCTATCCTACACAATTGTGTCCATGGCAATTGCAGTCGTACACTTGAGTGCCACATGTGGCCGATCCTGGCTGACAGAAACCTGTAGATAGAAACCATATAGAAAACTGTTTGCTATATAAGAGTAATTAAAGAAAGTAACATAATGCTAGAACAACATGTTAGGTTTTTCATGAATATGTTATTGTCGATAGAAATCATAGGTTAAAACTGTATAAAAATCAGCAATGTTTGAAATTTTAAAAGTCCGAAAATTACCCTTTACCCCCACCCCACCCCCCCTCCGACAAAATATGTTATTTCTAAAAAAAAACTGTTCTTAAATTTATTTTTCGAAAACACTGGTTTTATACTGTGCTCTACATAAAAGACAAGAGAGTCATACTGAGTACATCATCGGATACCAACGGCTGCCTATTACATCTGTCAGCCTTGGGAAACTTGGCTTGCACTTTATAGTTCTCTGGATATTTATAAGAGGTACGTTGACCAATCAAAATGCTGCTTACATAAATGATTACTCTTCAGTTGGAGATCTTAAATCGGTAAGTCGGTAAAGGTTTGTCTAAGTACCATACGTTTTAGGGTTTCCATTGGTTCAAAAATCCCCACTACCTAGAGGAGATGCGATTAGTGGCGCGGCTTTTCAAATAATCAATAACATGCAAATGCTAAATAATAATCCCACGGGCGATGTATGGAGTAACAGAATGAGTGTTCGTGGGTTTCCGACGCTGTACTGAGTATTACTTTGAAATCTTTAAACAGATAGATGAATAGAACTTTTTTGTATGAACATTGTTACAAGGCAAGACAAATAAATACATTTATCTTAAGATTTTCAATGAGATACAGATATATATCAATGAGATATAATTCATATCTGTTTGAAACTGGGTGAGATATAGACTTTTTGTTTCCGTTCTGTACATTTGAAATATATAGCAAAACAGAACGTTAAACGGACTTCCATGATGTTACAGTTACATCATATGATTGGACGTGATTTGGCACCATTTTTTGGTAATGTCTGACTGGTTTAAAGCAAAAACTATAAAAAAGGACATAAGTGATACTCAATTGAGTTATAAAGTGCCATCTTGGCCCTCTTGTTCAATCAGGGGTTTGATACGTTTAAGAATTTTGATTTACCTGGATGTCCAGTGGGGGATGCAGAGGGTGCACTACCTGCAGTCCAAGCACAGCCTGGGTCTCCCAGCTCCTGGCCATTTGTCTGTCCGTCCCCATCACTGTCCTTTTGACATAAGCTTACGGTCCATGTGTGACCAGCGGCAGCAAAATCCTGCAAACAATATAACTTGTTAAAAATGGGGGTAGCAAAATCCATTGTCTGTATTGTCTTGGTTGATCTATGAGCTTGTACTGCAGAATTTACTGATTGTAAATAGATTTTTTAATGCTTCAGAATAATCAACAAAGCCAAACTGTAGGTAAATACTACTTGAAGAATAGTAATTTACTGAACTCTGAATGGTAATATATATATTGAACCTGTATTAGTGGTCACCTATTACCAAACTAGCTTCTTGTTTTATGCTTAACCTTCATGTAGCGGTCACCTTTGTTTAGTGGTCACTTTTTCTTGTTCTCTTGAATTACCGCTGAAGACAGATTTGACTATATATCATTTTTTGCTGTGCATACTGTGTAGAATTTGAGCTAAAATATTGTTTGAGCAAACACAGGAGATGTCTGTCATTGTCTGCTCTGTTTTTCAAGGCATCAAGACATGCCTTTATGAGGAAAAGGGTTGAACAGGTCATAGGCAATTACCAAATGAAAGAATAAGGAATGACATACAGTCCAGTCACAATTGAACGAAATGCGATAGAACGAAATGACAGTGTAATGCGAAGTAAGTCTCAGGTCCAGGCAGAATTTGTTCTTTATTCAATGTAAAAAAAAAAAACATGCGATGGAACGAAGTTTTGATGGAACAAAAGATGTTTAAGAAGTTTAAATGGACCAATTAACAGTTAATTAATAATGCGCCCTAACGAAGTGTCGGTCATTTTTTTCCACACCTACCAGTGTGACACACGTCGCTTTCAGGTGTCAGCCATTATGATGTGCAATTAGCCAATCAGTGTGGCATAATGCCACGAATTGTTTGTTTGTTTGTAGCAGGGGATATCTTGAAAGATTATATGTAAATACAGAACAGAACAGAACATATACTTTATTTAAACTTGTACATACGTACATCGTTTATATTAACATCACAATAAACAAAATAAATAATATAATCACGTGAACAATGGTGTTGCATGAAATACTTAAATACGACAACAATTCATTTTAGTTTAATGTAAAGTACTACATGATGTAAAATAATGATTAAAGTATCTGAATGAAGTAAATTACTATGGATCACTATTTCCATACTTGTTAACTATATTTATTAAATAAATATAGCCTGAGAAAAATAAATAAACAAGGCTGTAGAAAGTATTATGTCGTTTTCAAATCCCACGGATGTAAATCAAACAAGTCTTCCTAGCAGTAGTTACAAGACAGGTTAAAGAATAGTATTAATAATATTATTTCTAATAACATGTGCTTGTTGTAGATAAAGTGTAAGATTTATTAAAATTTTTTTAAAATTAAAAATTTTTTTTTAATATATTTCCTTCTAGCATCTCTAAAGCAAGGACATTTTAATACAAAATGAAACTCGTCTTCAATATCACGAGAGTTACAAAGTTGACAAAAACGCTCATTCCTAGGAATAAAATTTCTACTATATCTTCCTGATTGTATCTTTAATGAATGTGCAGAAATACGTAATCTAGTTAATATTGGTCTTATATGTGATGGTATTAAATCAATATATCTTTCATAACAAAATCTTATTTTACAAAGACTATAAATACTCAACATACTACTATTTTCTTTATTTACATACCAATTTTGAATGAAACTATCAAGAACTCTCTGTTTAAATGTGTGTATAAAACAATTAGGGTCATTCCACACATATGTAAAACCAAAATCATTTAACAATTTTCGTACATTTGACAACCAATTAATATGACCTTTTTCACAATCAGATAATGCTAATGTATATATTTTTCTAAAAATAATGTTATCACTTGCTAAATCTTTAAACCAGTATTTTATAATTCTAGTAAAACGAGTTACATACAACGGGTATCTACCCAATTCTCCATATATAGCTGTGGAACACGCATTCTTTCTTACCTGTAATATCTTCTTACAAAAATTTAAGTGTATTGATTCCAATTTTTTAGACTTAGTATTACCTCATATCTCTGCAGAAAAATTAATTATAGATCCTACAAACGAGTCAAATAATTGACACAACGTATCCAATTTAAATGGAAGATTTTTACAGTTATTTAAAAGAACATTTATTGCTTTCGTTGCCTTACCGCATAAATAATCTTGGTTTAACAAAAAACTTCCAGTATAATCAAAAACATTTCCTAGATCATTAAATTCATCAACTACTTCTAAACTTATACCATTATAAATCCATGATTCATCCTGACGAATTTTGCCCCTTTTCCTAAATACCATCACTTTTGATTTAATCGTTATATCATCTAACTGTATACTTGAGTTAACATCATCCTGTAAATAAAGTTCAAGGTCATCTATAAATAGAGAAAATAGGATCGGCGAATTAATCTCTCCTTGTCTTAGGCCAAGAGCATATTGAAAATATTCTGAAAAGGAATTACAATTTTTTACACAAGATTTAACATTATTATACATATCTTTAAATATACGTAGTATTTTACCCCTTATACCAACTCTATGTAACTTATATCATAATGCTCCTCTATTTAAAGTATCGAAACACTTTTTTAAATCAATAAAAGAACAATATAATCTCATATTATTATTTATAAAATGTTGTATAATATTTAACAATACAAACTGTGCGTCAAGGTAGATCTTCCTTTCCTAAAACCAAATCGAGCATCAGATATAACATCATTGCTTTCACAAAATGATACAATTCGTTTATTAAGCACTGTAGTGAATAACTTAGAAAAACAACCCCGATAATTATTTACATCATTTTTATCACCTTTTTTATGTAGTATATATGTAAATAGGTTATCAACAGTGTAAATGTTGTTGATTGTCTTTTGCATTTTTAGTACAAAACACAAAAAAAGAAATTCAATAAAAATGAAGAATACTGTGTCTTGTAACATCATGACAATTTAACGTAAAACGACATTGCCTACTTACGACACTATTGACTTTTATACGGTATATACATGTTATTACAATGGAAATATATATATATCTTTACAAATCTTTATTTCTTCCAAAATATTGAAGATTACAACTAAAAGACATACATATAAAAGGAATAAAAACTATGAGAAGCAAACAAAAACATACATACAATGAAGAAAAAAACAAAAAACAAGAAAGATAATTTGAATAAGTCATTAAAAAGTGATGGGGAGCAAATAATTAGTTCGTTCAACAACTCACTTATCAATAAATTATTTGGTAACCATCGGAGATAGACTGTATATA
>CM037787.1:33872402-33922402 GCA_021229015.1 Solen grandis
GCAAGCCAGCTGGAAGGCTTCCTCACATAAAAAACCCGAAGTCCCTACCGGAATTCGAACCCAAGCATTGAATTGAGTAATGCAATAAGTCCACGTACAGATATAAGGCTTCTGCCTTGCTTGGCGTTCAGCAGGATGAAAATAGTAGCAGAAATATATTAACACAGGTTTACTGTCTTTAGTTCCTTTAGGAAGTTTATAATTACCATTTATTGATTATAATTGCCAAATAGTGAAGGCCCTAAAAGTCAAGGTTTAGTGGGGCTTTTGTATAATTTTTCTAAATTTCAATATAAAAAAGTTAAGTTAAAAAAAGAAAGATTTTTTTTTATATCAGTGGATTAAAGCAGATAAAGGAAATCTGTCCATATATATAATTTCATAGTTTTAGGGTATTTTTGGCATACATTTTGGTTCTCCTCACCCGAAATTTATGCTCGTTTTGTATTTACAATGCATGTTTATTCTCATTTATTCTTACTTTCACCTGCTACTTATAGAATACATTATAAGTTACAAATTGTCATAAGTCATTTTAAAAATATCATTTTAATATGCTCTTACAGTATTTAGAAATGAAATATTTCTTTTTTAATGCCTTGTTGTTGTTTTTTTTTCAACAAATTTGAGCAAACAGGAAATGTTCTACCATAAGCTTAATCTCTTAAAGAAGCATGGTGACTCCCTATTTCCAGTTCATATACCTTTTAGTTGGTATCTAAAGTACTTATATGCACTTATATTAATGTTTACAAAAAATGTTCGCTTGACGGGGTTCTCTGTATGATATTAGTGGTCTCCAAATATGGGAACGCAGGATGTAATACAAGTATTGTCTTCACATTGAGTAAATTGAGAAGACTTGGCGATTTTTTAAAACTCAACAACGTTTTGAGTTGTTCTAGTGTTTTTGTTTTTGTTTTTTATTTCCATAATTAATATCATATTGATATGTGATATTAAGTGCTTTATTATTTGATAACTCTAAACAGTACTGAAATTCTAAAGTCAGGAATGTTTTCGTCTGCTTATAGCACCACAGCCATTTAGAACGATAAATACTGTATATAATAGATGTAGATGTAAGCTGTCTCCGTGACGTCAGTATTGATGATGGTGTTAAAGTTGCTTTGTAAGTATCATTAAATATACATACACTTTGGTCTACGTAGCTTACATTATTTCCATAAGAGGGTTCCTTTAGTAATGTCAACTTGATGAAAAAAGACACAAACCTTACAATGAAAGATATCTGTGTGCGTGCACGCTCGCGTGTGGAAATGTAAGTGTGATTTTGTTCCCACCTTCATTTTGAATCACCTAATGATGATATTTGTCACCGGAAATCTGACATGTATATGACAACACTTAAATCTGACATGTATATGACAACACTTAAATCTGACATGTATATGACAACACTTAATGCATTTAATGTACTTAAAAACTGCCATTTGTTTCATTCAAAGAACGTATACACGTCCTTTTGGTATATATTGGTAAAAGTGTAAAAGAAAATCGGAAATGGTTGAACATTTTCGATTAATTCTCGTTGTACGAAAAGGAAGCGTGGGCGGCTGAGTTATGGTAAATTCATCATCTGGTAATGGCTGATGTGTTCATATTGTGATATATTTTATTGCTCTATAACTCCTGCATTGTTACTATATAGTCATGGATGTCACTCTTGCCGAGATAAAACGGCCGCCAGTAATTTGAATATGCAGCCAGGTTAAGCGATTTCAGGCTTTAAAATGAATGTCGCGTTTGAAGATATAAATTCAATGGAATTCATTGCTATTTATATGAAAGGATATAAATACATATAGAATTAAGATGAGAAGGACAATAAAAATCAGTCTACATTTCAAACTAATAATGCAGATGAATAGATCTCAGATTTAAGTATTCTGTATGGATTCAACAGAGAGGGAATTTTATTGCCAGTTCCTTTGTAAATTTGATAAAAAGTGATTTAAACAGTGGCGGCTTTTGTATACTTAGTACGTGAGCTTACCTTGAGCTAAAATATATTATGTTTGACTCTAACTATCAATCTATCTATCCACTTACGCGTCCTTCTGTCTATCTATATCGTCCTTTTGTCTGTATGTCTATCTGTCAGTCAGTCTGCATCTGCGCGCATGCATGTATTTACATTTTATCATACCGTTGATTACAAGGATGACGACAACTACAACAATAATGATGATGATGATGATGATGAAAGTGATAATGTCTTAAAACTGTCAAAATGGTACTGCTAAGCATGCTTTAAAAGTGCATTCCATTTCATAAATGATGCCCGACTGCATTGCACTGTGGTGTTAAGATGGTCAGTTCGCTATATGAAAATAAAATTCAACAAAGTTGGGATGACACTATAGTATGTTCCGAGGAAACATCAAATTAAATCAATTCTGAAAATGAAGATACCACAACTTATCACGTTCAGTGAAATCTTTGAATTGTGGGTAATTTGATATTCAGCGTTATTTGCATTAAACGCATTTTCTTCAGCGATCAATATTCGCTGTCAAACCTATGATATTTAACGAAGGACACGTCTAAGCTGAACATCAAGTTCGTTGCCATAGAAACATTTTCAATATAGAAATCATGATATATTCTTTTCTATTTTTTCAGTTTATTTTATTACATTCTCACTTGAATGTTATTAATTATCGGAAAAAAAATAATTATTTATAATTAGAAATATTATACTTTAAAAAAGGAAACGTCTGATTGTGTATTTAGCGTTAATTAAATATATGACATTGAACTCTTGTATCGTCAATATGTTTTGTTGATTAATTAGTTATGCAATGCTGAAAAAAGACAATCAGTAAGCTATCAAAGCACTATTTCAGTTCGAAACATGTTTTTACTCACCGATTAAGTGAACTTTAAACATTTCTAGAGTTTATTGTTTGGTCAGTTGTTATTTGTTCATTCTATGCCTTCACTTTATTCATCCCAAAATATCGATACATCGTCGATATGTATTTCATGAATTATTTCGAAATCATTGATATTTCTACGATTTTTGTCTCATAAATTATTCAACAGATTGAACCTGGTAAGAGGGGACTCCATATTTAGATTAAAAACATTTTGTAAATACGTTATATTAATTATAACAATACATAATTCCTACAATGTATTGAAAATGTCACTTTCTCTATATAAATTATATCGAATATATAAGGGCGCCTTGGTCCAGTTGTAACGTATTTACGGAGGTTGTGGGTTTGAACCCTGTTAGAGACAAAAACTCTTCTTGACCTTCCCGGGTGCAAAGTACCGTCGAGAGGGATTAGTATAAGTTGTAAGGACGTGTTTCCCAGTCGACGTAAAATAAATAAGTTTAAACTAAACTAATTATATCGAAACCGTCAATACTTCCCGATACAGTATGTATTTTATAAATTTTATCGAAATCGTCGCTATGTGTTTAATTGAACCAGTGACATCTATACATAAGAAATTTATTATTAAACTCCAATATGTTCAAGGTGAGATTGGAGTCCAATTGATACCCACTTCTCCTACCAAGTTCAGTCTCACAATATTATACTGCTATAGATGTTTATGGAGGTTTCGTTAATTGTTGCTTTTTTTTTTTTTCGTTGTTGGACCTCGCAGTCTTACTGCAACACCTAGCAAACAAATGATGGACTAAGACCCCGAGGGCACGGAATGGCACCACCTACAGTAATTCAGCAGGACGGCTTAATCGCCAGGTTTAAATTATAATGTCCATTTATCATTAGCAGCATCGGCAGCAACAGCAATTCATATGTTGGCATTATTTTCTGATTACTTGGCTTAAGAAATTTTTACTTAAGTTGTTCAATCCATCATTGTATTTGTTTGCTTGTTTATTGAGGTAGACGACCCACCGACAGTATTTCAGTCATTTTGAGACTATATCTACTTGAGTGATGCCACACTTCAATATTCCGCCGTAGTTATATGGCATTATACCACACCCAATCACATTATCCTGACACCGGGCCAACAAATCCTGAATCAATCCTTATACATGTATACTTAGTGAATCAATCCTTATACATGTATACATAGTGAATCAATCCTTATACATGTATACTTAGTGCCAAGAAAGGGAAGTATACCCGTATATGTTGCGGTCGGGGTTCAAACCCACAACTACCCGTTTCCGCCTTTACAATTTCAGAATCGGGATGTCTTAGGTTCGATCTCCGACCCCTCTATGCCATTCAGGTGAATTCTAAGCCGCTTCATTCACTTCAGTGTATGTCTAAATAGAAGATACATGTACAATATTTTAATAACATATTGGCATATTTAGATCTAAAATATTTTGTAAATTCTTTCTAATATTTATAACAGTTTTCATAAAATACAACAACAAATTATGCACATTTATAAGGATATCATGAGCAAGAAAACATCTAATAGGACATATCATTTCTATTGTGAATTCCCTTTACATTCGTAAATGGCTCTCAAGGAATATTATTCAGTTATTATGCAACCTTTTGATGAATGGCATATCTTAACTAACATAATCGGTGCCTTCCACAACACATACCTATTCTGAAATAGCATCACACCAGTTTATAATTTAAAAAGAAATCTTTTAGCACAAACCCACATAGAATAAAGAAATAACATCGCTGGCGTTATTGTAATCTAGTTGTCACTCCAGTAAATGTGTTATGTGTTCCCTACGTGACAATTAGTCACTTACAGATGTATCTAGTAAATTAGACATTGCCTCATATGTAGCATGTGTGAACCGTGACCTATCTCCCCATATTGTTAAACAATTTACTCTTTTTGTCGAAATGTAATTGGTAATCGGTAAAATGCCGATAACACTGCTGTAATGCTTCACAACATAATCCCACGTGAAATAAACACTGCGTTTGACATGTAGCTAAAATACGAGGATTTAAAATGCTTATGTGAGGCTTCTGTTATCTAATTATTCGTCTAAACTTATTTTTAAAATGATTCAAAGTCGATTTGTTAATAAGTATTTATATATGTCACTCGATGGTTTCTAGAAAATACCATAATGTTTCGCCTCGTAAGGTCATGAGGAATCCTTGCCCAAATCAGCGGTTCGAATCCACAACCTTCGGTTCCGGAGTCGGGTTTGTTACCACTGGACCAAAGTTCCCTTAAAGTAATTTACTGACTGTGTTGTTGAATAAAAACCAGCCACTATTGTGTTGCGTTATCGTTGATGTTTAAGAGAAAGAGAGAGAGAGGGAGAATAAAAGAGAAAGATAGATACAGAGATGTCAATGTTAGATTATCCAAGTAAAGAAAAATATCACAATTTGTTTATGGGTAATTCAATAATTTACTATTGTCTAACCCTCATACTGAATGAGCGTACCCACTGAGAGACACAATCGCGACTATATTACATAATTGGGATGGACGGTGAAACGTCGATATGAATAATTCAGACACTTCCTCTCTCTAGACAAGTCAACATGTGACGAAGCGGTGGATTTTTCCCCGCATACCTGCGATGCTTGTTAATTTACTCCATTTGTTGAACAAACAGAGAAGTTTTATAGTCCAATGATCGAACACCCAGGTGTACGGTGATACTGAATTGTGGAACAAAGGTTTATTTAAGCCTGAATAAGAATGGTTTCATTACAGAGAAAATGAACCTTCGAGAGCTATACAGTCGCATACCTTTATTCAGAGGACAAGTGATGTAGTCATGTGACTACAGTATACCAAGACAGGTCGAATATGTCTTAAGCGACCAGAATTGTCCGCCTATCACAGGTGGCCTCTATAGGGATTATGCCTGCATATTATGGTCGCTTAAAGCATGATGTCTATCTCCTCAGTATATCCATCAATACAGGTTTTATCGTAATTGTTCATTTAAAATCATTCACGTCAGAAAATACACGTATACAGTGCGAAGTTTTAGAAATGTTTATATGTTACAGGAAATGACCTCGTTCTTTTTCATAGTCTTTACCAGTCTGTTACAGTATTTTTTCTTCAATAGAATTTTCTGATTTTCGCATATGTTATGTAGATAACTGCGCTGAATAAGAAAATTGAAAAAAAAATAGATTCTAGGTCACCGTGTTTTTATGTTACTTTTGAATATCGATGGTAACCGTTTCTAATTGATAGCTAAAATAAACAAACACTGATTAGAATTTTGGTAATATATATATATTTGGAAATTCTTATTTGTTTTAAGAAGAAAGTTTAAAGAAAATCCATATTTTTTTATTCATGTTTTAAAAACGTATAAAAGTATATTGCCAAGTTTTGAGACTCCAAAAATCACATTTCAGTAATTTTATGCAAATTGGCTAAACAAATTAAATAAAAAAGCAGTTTTAGTTAAAAACAACATGGTGATGTATATGTATGTATTTTTATACATTTTCAGGAAGCCCCTTTATATCAGTGGATTGAATCTGAAAAAAAGATCTGTCTGTTGGTTTTTTTTTTTTTCATTAAGAATTATATATATAAAATTTCATAGCTATGGTGTAGTTTTTGTGTGCATTTTGGTCCTGTCATTATGTATATGTTATGTTTGCTTTGTATTTTCATGCATGCTTGACAGTATTTTCAACTGTAATATATAAGATACATTTATTTAAAAAATTACAAATTGTGATATTTCTTTTGGAAATATCGTTTTTATATGATTAAATTAAAGTCCACTAAAGGGTGTATATAATAGTATTACCGATGATGGTTCAAATATCTCCGATTAATGGTAAGAGAATGAGTCGCTCGTGCATTTACCCCTTTTTATACGCTTTATTAAATTAAATGTGAGACTTTCAACATTTTTAAATTTCACACGTACAGTTTCGACCTCCATGACTTATTCGTATTTAGGTAGCAAAGAATCAAACACTTAATGAACAAAATTTGAAAATATTCCTCATAGGAAATTTTGATTTAAATGTTTCTAAAATAAGAACGGAATAAAGTCCAGTGCAAGAATGTGTGCTACCAAAGAAATGGGTTACTAGCCACCCTGTTCAAAATGATTCATACAAGAGTATGTCCAAGTCCTAAACTGTCTTTCTGACACAAGAGTGCTAACCAGACCAAACCAGGAATCTTTCATTCGTTTAAATAATTGTCAGATTTCTGGACGGTGGTTCTGTAATCATCATAGCACAAATCAATGATTTACGAGATTCTGAAAAAAAATGAGTAGAGTATAAGTCATTCCTGTATTGGTAAAACTGACGCTTTTTTTTAGTTTTCTCAGGAGATTTAAGTACATAATTTTAGAGAACAAAGTCTGGATATGATCTATTTTTATCTATTTTAACTTTTTGTGAGGCATTCTGTACTTTCCGCCTTTTACGTGTAGTTCTGCGACAAGGAAAATATAATTATAATAAGTGCATTAACCTTTTGTTATGATGGCGGTATTTCAGAGAATAAAGGAATACATGAATATTTTATTTTCTGATCATTCAAGATGGTATCTAAAATCTGATTATGACAATGAGAGATCACCCGAAACATCAGTTACATCTAATCCGAGATATTGTATCTATCTGTCTGTCTGTCTATCAAGTGTTGGGTAGAAAAAATATATTTGGCAAATTATGACATGGCGAAATCAGGAAAACGAATATATATATATATATATATATATATATATATATATCTATATATATCCATTCAAGAAATGAAATCCATACCAGACGTTACCAGACGTAACACGAATACTCTAAGCAAAACAAATTCGAATTTCAACTTCTCAAGTGTCCATATAAATTGGCGTTGCATGGATGAAATAAGACCCATGTCAATGAACTTTTCATGAATGTACATTCAGGAATATGCTCTTCTGCAATTTGACGCGAGAGTCACGAAAATGTAGACAGTGACGCAGTGTTAGTGATTCTCCACTCCTTGGCCAAACAAACAATATAAACCAGCTGGTCATTTTTCTGAGTGCATATACACATAAAGACGAGTCGAACGACAATCGTTATATATATATATATATATATATATATATATATATATAGCAAGTAGTTTCTACTTATCTTCATAGGGAATGTAGCCTTTGTAATTACCCGAAGTATTACTGTTGCCGTTATTTTAACGTATAACTTATTGCGTCAATTTGTATACAATAAAGACCTAAATCAAAAATATGTGCTACTCGGTGAGATATTGTGAGATATTCTCAGCTCGAAGTCTCGAAACATACTGGGCCTTTAAATTAGCTAAGGTATGGTATATGTGTTATTCTACTTTTAATGTACACCGACAAAAATTGTAAGTTCAGGGAAAGCCTATTGCACAATTATTGGGATTACAAATAAAAAAGATATTGTTAAAGACCCCAAGGACTTGTTTTATAGTAGTTACCATAAAATTCTACCAAGACAATTCACACTGTACATGTTATTTAAAGATTACCTACATGTACTTACCAATTAAATGTATAGATGACTTTAAATAATAACAGACTCTAACGGCCTTTTTGAAATTAAAATTACGTCACTTTTCGCGGTGGCGGTGAGAGTATTCGAAATTTCCTTCATACTAGACTTTTTTTTAAACAGCACATCTCTTGGTTTTAGATCTTTGGTTACATGTCCTTCTTCTTATTATTCTAGAATATCTCTAATCTGGACTTAGCTGCGCCTGGGCAGGACCGGATCCAGGGGTTCAGGTTAGCGGGGGCGCTATATTTAAAGGAAAATGTAGGCAGGGACAATGAAAGTGGCTTGCCGCTTTCCCAAAGTCGTGAGAATGGTATAGTTTGGATGAACTTGGGTCCGTATTTTTTTTAATTTAAAGGTGTGAAATTTTTAACTTTTAGAGCAAATCTTTAGAGGGTGTCGATTTCGTCAATATTTCACTCATATGCGATAATTTTTCCCTCATATGGCGACAATATGGAAGTCATTAAGCGATAATATTTCAGCCATATAACGACAATTTTTCACTCACACAGCGGCAATATTGCACTTACAGCGACAAGAATTCACTGTTAAAGTGACATCATGTCAGTCATATAGTGACACCATGTCAGTCATATAGTGACATGTCAGTCATATAGTGACATGTCAGTCATATAGTGACACTATGTCAGTCATATAGTGACATGTCAGTCATATAGTGACAACATGTCAGTCATATAGTGACACCATGTCAGTCATATAGTGACATGTCAGTCATATAGTGACAACATGTCAGTCATATAGTGACATCATGTCAGTCATATAGTGACAACATGTCAGTCATATAGTGACACCATGTCAGTCATATAGTGACACCATGTCAGTCATATAGTGACACCATGTCAGTCATATAGTGACATGTCAGTCATATAGTGACAACATGTCAGTCATATAACAACGTCAATCTATTTCAGGTGGAGGAAAATCCTGAGTTTACAGAATACTTCAGCCCTATTGCAAGTCAGCTGGACGGTTTCCGTGGTGAACATTTTGAGCGACCCTGTCGGTTCTCGATTCTACGACAATGAGGAATTATGTGACAGTCAGTCATTAACTATAAACAATCGACACCGGAGATCAAATGTTAATGCAATTCATGTGTCTTTAGGTTTTATTGTATCAAGCCAAAAACCTCTACACGTGTTATTCCAAATCACGATTTTGTTTCGAATAATTAAAATTATTTGTATTGCAACTTATATAACTACACTACAATAACAAATACTACTGTTTAATGTTGATGTTTTTGTTGTTTATGATTTTAACCTGAGTATTTTTGTATCACCATCTAAGTCATTCGTCATAGTTCGTTTACAATAATTCATGGGCCAGACAAGCAACACATATCAGACAGTGTCCCAGAGTTAAATCAATATTTGAATATACTCGGACATGACAACAAGGTCACGTGATATGCGGTGTGCACCAGTGTAGGTGTTAATACAGTCGTCTGGGGCGTCTGACCCCTGTCATCCAGTAGATAATGGAGAATCAGATGGGCTGAAATGACGGTCATTATGAAAATGACTCATAAGGAAATAAATGTTTTTCTTGACGTTGCATAATCAGTAAGGAACTGATCGTAGACAAAAATGCTTGAAAAAAAAATGCAAAAATGCCGGAAAAAATGCTTGAATCATTGTTCGATTGTCTTGTTTGATGAACCAAGGATGTGTTGTGAAAAACTGTTCTATCTAACAAAAAAAAAGAAAACCAAACAAAAAAAACAACACCATTTTAGAGATTGTATTTTAAGCAAAGTGTCTCAAATTGCCTATATGAAATATGCGAATTGGGTATTTTATCAGACATGTTTCTTCCCTCTTCAAGTAGTTTTGTAAACACTGTACGGCTATATTTCATTTTAGCATACGCAAAAGACAGATTCCAACCATTAACAAACAATCGTTTGGTGTCAAGAATAGCACACTGTAATTTGATCTGAAAAATATCGGATGTCCAATCAAATTATTTTTTCGACGTAGATGTTTGACATCAGATACTCGTGATATTTTTTCTTCAGATAAAACATTGCCATCATTAATTTCATATCGTGTGTGAGCCGCTGTTGACATATCACCATAACTATATATATATATATATATATATATATATATATATATATATATATATATATGAGCCGCTATTGACATCTCACCATAACTATATATATATGAGCCACTATTGACATCTCACCATAACTATATATATATGAGCCACTATTGACATCTCACCATAACTATATATATATGAGCCACTATTGACATCTCACCATAACTATATATATATATGAGCCACTATTGACATCTCACCATAACTATATATATATGAGCCACTATTGACATCTCACCATAACTATATATATATGAGCCACTATTGACATCTCACCATAACTATATATATATGGGCCACTATTGACATCTCACCATAACTATATATATATGAGCCACTATTGACATCTCACCATAACTATATATATATGAGCCACTATTGACATCTCACCATAACTATATATATATGAGCCGCTATTGACATCTCACCATAACTATATATATATGAGCCGCTATTGACATCTCACCATAACTATATATATATGAGCCGCTATTGACATCTCACCATAACTATATATATATGAGACGCTATTGACATCTCACCATAACTATATATATATGAGCCGCTATTGACATCTCACCATAACTATATATATATGAGCCGCTATTGACATCTCACCATAACTATATATATATGAGCCACTATTGACATCTCACCATAACTATATATATATGAGCCACTATTGACATCTCACCATAACTATATATATATGAGCCGCTATTGACATCTCACCATAACTATATATATATGAGCCGCTATTGACATCTCACCATAACTATATATATATGAGCCGCTATTGACATCTCACCATAACTATATATATATGAGCCGCTATTGACATCTCACCATAACTCGCTATTGACATCTCACCATAACTATATATATATGAGCCGCTATTGACATCTCACCATAACATATATATATATGAGCCCTATTGACATCTCACCATAACTATATATATATGAGCCGCTATTGACATCTCACCATAACTATATATATATGAGCCGCTATTGACATCTCACCATACCTAATATATATATGAGCCCTATTGACATCTCACCATAACTATATATATATGAGCCGCTATTGACATCTCACCATAACTATATATATATGAGCCGCTATTGACATCTCACCATAACTATATATATATGAGCCACTATTGACATCTCACCATAACTATATATATATATGTGAGACACTATTGACATCTCACCATAACTATATATATATGAGCCGCTATTGACATCTCACCATAACTATATATATATGAGCCACTATTGACATCTCACCATAACTATAATATATATATGAGCCACTATTGACATCTCACCATAACTATATATATATGAGCCGCTATTGACATCTCACCATAACTATATATATATGAGCCACTATTGACATCTCACCATAACTATATATATATGAGCTACTATTGACATCTCACCATAACTATATATATATGAGCCACTATTGACATCTCACCATAACTATATATATATGAGCCGCTGTTGACATCTCACCATAACTATATATATATGAGCCACTATTGACATCTCACCATAACTATATATATATATATGAGCCACTATTGACATCTCACCATAACTATATATATATGAGCCACTATTGACATCTCACCATAACTATATATATATGAGCCACTATTGACATCTCACCATAACTATATATATATGAGCCACTATTGACATCTCACCATAACTATATATATATGAGCCCGTTTGACATCTCACCATAACTATATATATATGAGCCGCTGTTGACATCTCACCATAACTATATATATATGAGCCGCTGTTGACATCTCACCATAACTATATATATATGAGCCGCTGTTGACATCTCACCATAACTATATATATATGAGCCGCTGTTGACATCTAACTATATATATATATATATATATATATATATATATGCGCTGTTGACATCTCACCATAACTATATATATATGATGTAACAGTATTATGTTTCCTGGTTTGACAATGGAATATACTTTTTATCACTTTTTTGTTGAAAATTCATTCATTATAAAAGATGATACCTCCAAATGATAAGGATTAACCTTCATTCCACGATATTTTATTGTTTTGGAATGTTTGTCAATATTAGATATATATAGTGCTCTCTCACTGCGATATCACACGGTAGACAAATGGTATGATACCACAAACCACAATGGGAACTGCTCCTGATGAGTGCCTTTCACCAGGTAAACATATCTTTTTCAATGAATTTTGATTGTAGCGGTCGGAGCTCTAAACAAGGGTCTAATCACTCGACCACCAGGACTGTTACCGACTACATACACTGTAAAACTACAAAGTTAACGAATTTCGCGCTATTTAAAGTAAGTTAAACATTTCTTACGACCGACATGAATCCGCGAACTTAAATTGCCGCTGTCTATGCCATGTTGATACTTATGTGTTACTGCGCGAACACCACATGTCTGCAAAAAGCCAATATGCTTTAAAGCACATGTTTGTCAGATTATAAGACTATAATATAGAAAAAGACTCAGATTTAAAGTATCGACGCATTGTTGCCAGGGAATACAGTTCCTTTATACAAATTGTAACTGAAGCAAAAGCTTTACACCTGATGGACTGTTTATGCCTTCTTTTTCTCTTATTTGGACAGGAGTTCTACCCTAGTGCGATATTTATTTAATGTCACAATTAAATAAAGACAAGTTACCTTTTTAATAGTGAATCAAATTTCTTGCAATGTACAAAAAAGCAATCGCAAACATAACATTTTAATATTGTACACAGAAACAGTAAACGCCTTTATGAAAATAATCTTCCTAAAATTTTAGCACTGCTTATTAAACACTGCATATATTAAACATACGAAATTCAATGAAGATTAATAATGTAGTATATAAACATGAAACTAAGAACATTACAGATAAATTATGAACAAATTTGATGTCTCGGAAAGACAAATTTGAATTTTTAGAAATGTATAATGCTTTGAAGTTTTGTTTAAAGCTTACAAGGTATCGTTGTTACGTCGTCATTGCCTAAGTTTGAGTATATACGCATATACTTACTCTGTTCACCATTTGCCATTTTGACGAAGTAAAATCAAGTTACAACTAAAATACTTGTCCGCGTGCTTTGTAATAACTAACACTCTTTAAAACACAGGCAATATGAATGTAGGATTTAATTAGACCACCCAGCAATTCAATGACCGATCGATCTGGTACCAGAAACAAAACTATTAGACAGGAAGCTGGCCTGTTGCTTGTCAATTTACGACAGGATACCTCCTACTCTACCGCCTACATTGTCGTCTGTCTTGATGTAGAGAAAAAGTGTAAGTTAGGACAGTCACACGTAAGTACATGTACGCCGAGATGTAAAATGGTACTTCAAAAGCAACAACCCTAACCTTTTAGGTAATTGTATCATCAGTTGTCATAACAATCTCATTACAAATGCTTATCAATCTCAGTTTAACTCCGAAGTGCGTTAATTGTAATGTCGGTTTAGCCGATAGATATTCTCATTTCTGACGACCGCGTGTTATATCATTTTTAATTTTTAATATTATTTAAAAAACAAAACAAAAACAACAACAAAAAAACAAAAAAAAACACACACACACATACAAATCGCTTCGAATTTCATGGCCTTTAACGTAAGCGTTAAGAAATTACATTTCCCCGCAGAAAGATAAAAAACCTCAGTACATGTCAAGAAAATATAGGTTATCTTACCAAGAATGAAAAGCAATCAAAGAAATCCAGCCTTCATTAAACTGTGAGCATTGTCCATCCAGTGAACGTAGGAATTCTATAGTAATTGCAAGACTGTAAGAACTTAAAGCAAAAGAGCCTCGTTGTTTTCCTTGTGTAATTAAGTCATTTTATATTAACATAATATGGAAATAACGTGTAAGTACCTAGGTAAACGTACCGAAACCGGGCGGAAATAAGCTCTTTTTAACGTATAGGTAGAATAAAAAATCAATATATATGTTAAATCAGTAAAATATTTGAAAATTATCTAAATAGTGAAAATTGGAGTCAAGTTAATCCTGGTAATTCAGTGAAAATATTGATTACCTTTCACAACTTTACAAGATAAATATCCCCAACTTCCGCAGACGAGTACAGCAGATTTATCGTTCTTTACAATGAAATCATCGCTTGAATTACAATAACGAATTGTGTATGCCTTTTTTGTCGAATTTTCAAGAGGTAAAAATTTGAAGAAAAAAAGCAAGTACCTCGTTTCGCGAGACGGGACTTCGGTCCATCTGGGCCTTAACAGATACAGTTTAACCTAGATCGGGCCTTGAACAGATACAGTTTAACCTAGATCTGGGTTTTGAACAGATACAGTTTAACCTAGATCTGGGCCTTGAACAGATACAGTTTAACCTAGATCTGGGCCTTGAACAGATACAGTTTAACCTAGATCTGGGCCTTGAACAGATACAGTTTAACCTAGATCTGGGCCTTGAACAGATACAGTTTAACCTAGATCTGGGTTTTGAACAGATACAGTTTAACCTAGATCTGGGCCTTGAACAGATACAGTTTAACCTAGATCTGGGTTTTGAACAGATACAGTTTAACCTAGATCTGGGCCTTGAACAGATACAGTTTAACCTAGATCTGGGTTTTGAACAGACACAGTTTAACTTAGATCTGGGCCTTGAACAGACACAGTTTAACTTAGATCTGGAACTTGAACAGATAAAGTTTAACTTAGATCTGGGCCTTGAACAGATACAGTTTAACCTAGATCTGGGCCTTGAACAGATACAGTTTAACCTAGATCTGGGCTTGAACAGATACAGTTAACCTTATCCGGGCCTTGAACAGATACAGTTTAACCTAGATCTGGGCCTTGAACAGATACAGTTTAACCTAGATCTGGGCCTTGAACAGATACAGTTTAACCTAGATCTGGGCCTTGAACAGATACAGTTTAACCTAGATCTGGGCCTTGAACAGATACAGTTTAACCTAGATCTGGGCCTTGAACAGATACAGTTTAACCTAGATCTGGGCCTTGAACAGATACAGTTTAACCATTATCTGGGCCTTGAACAGATACAGTTTAACCTAGATCTGGGCCTTGAACAGATACAGTTTAACCTAGATCTGGGCCTTGAACAGATACAGTTTAATCTAGATCTGGGCCATGAACAGATACAGTTTAACCTAGATCTGGGTTTTTGAACAGATACAGTTTAACCTATATCTGGGCCTTGAACAGATACAGTTTAACTTAGATCTGGGCCTTAAACAGATACAGTTTAACCTAGATCTGGGCCTTGAACAGATACAGTTTAACCTAGATCTGGGTTTGAACAGATACAGTTTAACCTAGATCTGGGCCTTGAACAGATACAGTTTAACTTAGATCTGGGCCTTGAACAGATACAGTTTAACCTAGATCTGGGCTTTGAACAGATACAGTTTAACCTAGATCTGGGCCTTGAACAGATACAGTTTAACTTAGATGTGGGCCTTAAACAGATACAGTTTAACCTAGGTCTGGGTTTTGAACAGATACAGTTTAACCTAGATCTGGGCCTTGAACAGATATAGTTTAACTTAGATCTGGGCCTTGAACAGATACAGTTTAACCTAGATCTGGGTTTTGAACAGATACAGTTTAACCTAGATCTGGGCCTTGAACAGATACAGTTTAACCTAGATCTGGGCCTTGAACAGATACAGTTTAACCTAGATCTGGGTTTTGAACAGATACAGTTTAACCTAGATCTGGGCCTTGAACAGATACAGTTTAACCTAGATCTGGGTTTTGAACAGATACAGTTTAACCTAGATCTGGGTTTTGAACAGATATAGTTTAACTTAGATCTGGGCCTTGAACAGATACAGTTTAACCTAGATCTGGGTTTTGATCAGATACAGTTTAACTTAGATCTGGGCCTTGAACAGATACAGTTTAACCTAGATCTGGGTTTTGAACAGATACAGTTTAACCTAGATCTGGACCTTGAACAGATACAGTTTAACCTAGATCTGGGCTTTGAACAGATACAGTTTGACCATTATCTGGGCCTTGAACAGATACAGTTTAACCTAGATCTGGGCCTTGAACAGATACAGTTTAACCTAGATCTGGGCCTTGAACAGATACAGTTTAACTTAGATCTGGGCCTTGAACAGATACAGTTTAACTTAGATTTGGGCCTTAAACAGATACAGTTTAACTTAGATCCGGGCCTTGAACATATACAGTTTAACCTAGATTTCGGTTTTGAACAGATACAGTTTAACCTAGATCTGGGCCTTGAACAGATACAGTTTAACCTAGATCTGGGCCTTGAACAGATACAGTTTAACATAGATCTGGGTTTTGAACAGATACAGTTTAACCTAGATCTGGGCCTTGAACAGATACAGTTTAACCTAGATCTGGGCCTTGAACAGATACAGTTTAACCTAGATCTGGGCCTTGAACAGATACAGTTTAACCTAGATCTGGGCCTTGAACAGATACAGTTTAACCTAGATCTGGGTTTTGAACAGATACAGTTTAACCTAGATCTGGGCCTTGAACAGATACAGTTTAACCTAGATCTGGGCTTTGAACAGATACAGTTTAACCTAGATCTGGGCCTTGAACAGATACAGTTTAACCTAGATCTGGGCTTTTGAACAGATACAGTTTAACCTAGATCTGGGCCTTGAACAGATACATTTAACCTAGATCTGGGCCTTGAACAGATACAGTTTAACCTAGATCTGGGCTTTGAACAGAACAGTTTAACCTAGATCTGGGTTTTGAACAGATACAGTTTAACCTAGATCTGGGCCTTGAACAGACACAGTTTAACCTAGATCTGGGCCTTGAACAGATACAGTTTAACCTAGATCTGGGCCTTGAACAGACACAGTTTAACCTAGATCTGGGCCTTGAACAGATACAGTTTAACCTAGATCTGGGTTTTGAACAGATACAGTTTAACTTAGATCTGGGCCTTGAACAGACACAGTTTAACCTAGAGTGATGCACTTACTGACCCTAACCTTATCACCACACAAGCAGATATTCAGTTACAGCAGAAATATGGTGCAAATGTTTTGATTCGCAAACTGCTCTAGAAACACTTCTATATTACCAAACGAGAAGTTTCTCTCGAAGATTCATTATTAATTTTCCTGTTTGATTATTTAATATCGGATTGATGATTAATATTGTTTATACAGATATGGAAACCTAAGAATTTCATTTCAATTCCAGCGACAAAAAAGAAAAAAAAAATCAGAGCCATTTTATTTTCTTCATCTTTTTCCAGAATGTGTTTATGCATTAATTCATTTTCAAAATTAATTTCCATTTTTTCCTCGAATATTTTACTTTTCCGAAAGATGGCGTAATCCAGTAACTTTGTAAATAAGAAAAATAAAAAAGAAGTTGATATAAAGCGGATTTAGCGGTGACTAACAGAATAAGGAAGGACAAAATAAAAAAAAATCCCAAATATACTAAAAACTCCAGAAGGTAAATGGTTTAAAATCTAGACGAAGACAGGACATTACATAATATGGAGAAATTCCAGCAGTTACTGTCTTGAAACGGTCAGTCGCCGAAAGGAATATTGCGGTGCATAAAGCAGGTTTCAAGCGGTCAAAACTGAATGTATTTTTCTGACACTCCCTAGGGAACGTATCACTGGATTGTATCTGCACTCAGAAGTTTCTAATGATCAACATATAACGCAACGCCACTATAAATTAAATGACAAACTCGTGCATGTTTATTACACGCTCGCTGTCACCAATCTACAGTGTATGATTTTATTTGATATTCAATCTTATGACTCCACTCGTAATTTAATAACATAAAAGCCGTATTCGAAATCGATATCTATAAACATCTATATGTACATCCTAGATGTATATCGCATTAGATATGCTGTAACAAATAGACGATTAATTCTCTGCCCACACCGTGTCCCGTGAAATCATTGTTTGTTTGTTGGGTTTAACGTCCCACCGACAGTATTTCAATCATTTGGAGACGATGTCTACTTGAGACAGATATAGTGCTGCCACACTGCAGTATCACGCCGTAGACATGTGACATGATACCACACCCAGTCACATTATCCTGACACCGGGGCAACCTGTCCTGCAACTACCCTAATATGCTGAGCGCCAAGCCCCGTGAAACGCGGCGTTTTATTGTAACATAATTCTCTTCGTATAATATTTTATTAAATTACGTTTTATTATATTCCAAAATAGCATGGAAACCTTATTTTATCAGAAAATTGGGTAGGTCCGCGTGTAATAAGACTAATAAATATGACTAAAGTAATGTCTGCATTACTTCTATAGGCAATTAGTATCGTGATTCTACAAAACTTTCCATTGTTTTCACAAGTATTTGAAAGGAGTGCGTGTAAGTGTCACATTAGTAACATTAGTATCGACCTTTCCCTAATCGAAAAAATGTTATCTGTACTCACAATAATATGTCCCCATTGGGCTTAGTTGTATTAAAAAAAATGAACACAACTAGATAACGTCTAAGATTTATGCAAATCGCGTGCATATTATGCATATGGAATTAAGGTAGATTTAAAAGTTTAAAAAGGAGTTTCATGAAGCCGAACCCACGACCTTCTGATCCGCTGTAACGTACGTTACTACTGCATCATGGCGCACTTTACGCCGTCGAAAACAGAAAATGGAAATGCACGCTTATTTCACGAGAGTACATGGCGTATTTTCCTGTACACTGAATATGTACAAGTACATTATCAGCACAATCATATAGTTTATACTGTAAAAGATTAATTTTCGCTGGGTACTTATTTTCGCTGATTTCTCGAATGTTTTTTTGCGGATATCAACCTCCCGCGAATACAATGGCTAGACTTAACGTCTTCTGTGACATGAATACAGGAATGATTGTACCTACGTCATTTACATTATTACATAATCATTGAAATTTAATGTCAACGAAGAATAATGATACATTCCATTGAGTACGTAATGACAAGGATGCAATGACAGAATGGACGATAAGAAATCATTCAATATCTGATAGATAAAAAGGTTGAGAACACATTGAAGTAGAATGGCAGAAATGAATTATGAAGATGAAAATGAAAAGCTCGGAAAAACGAGATATTCTTTTTCTAATTTTATTTCCTTCTTAAATTTAATATAATTTCCCTGGAGTGTTTCTGCTGTATAAATATAAAAAATGGTGTCTGCGCCGGAACTCCGAAAATCGAATTAGCCACTACGCTCCGATTATCGTTCCTCGGATACTACATGTTTACTGTTGTACTTACAGAACCTATATCCTTTAAGTTAGGAACAAAAAAAAAATGTTTTAGACACCCTACAATACGAGATGGTAATCGGATTAATTTAATGTTGTTGTTTTTTATCTCAGACAAACTGCAAGAATATCAATGTCTCTTGTTTCTTTCCAGTAAAGTATAAAAAATAATATGGAAACCAGTGGGAAGATTCTTGGTGTGTAAAAAAAAGAAGAGGAAAAAAAAAGGTGACGACAACCTTGATATTTCGGATTTAAGTTGATCTTTTTGAATTATAACAAGTGGAGGCGAAATGAGAGAATTTGTAGGAGGTTCAAATATGGATGGGAAATGCATTTCAGTATTAAATGTGGCTGATTTATTAAACTGTGTGTGAAAATGTGAATAATCTGAAGGTTGATTTATCAGTGTAATATCACCATCAGAGGAATAAAGACTTTACCTACGCAAAATATTCAATAGCCCTTTTTGATAGTTTGAAATAATCTTTGACATTTTGTTATCAAATTCAATCTTAATTGACATTTTGTCATAAAAGCTCCTTGCAAACTCGTTTAGTTTGATCGCTAATAGTAATCCATAAATATTTATTCATTTAACGACAAGAGTTAGTCAACGTGATGTTTATTCTGGTATATAGAAAATAATGCAGTCCAGTTTTTTACATTTTCCCCATTCACACACTGGTGTCGATTCATTTGACGCTCTAACTTTTCATACTCACAAGGTGTATAGCTGATCACGAGATATTAAAATTTAACAGATTACTGGTGAGTAGAACCGATTTAAGTGTCAAATAATGTCATCTGCCTCCTACAGTCTGTCTGCTACATGCCACGGCGTCCCACGGGTCCTGGAAAAGATTTTTTTGATTGTATATAATTTATTACATTATTTTCCTGACATCTCGTTCCTTGTTGCCTTCTGAAAAACACCATTTCTTTTATATATAGTATTTAAATATTGCAGTTTCTTCATAAATGTCTAATAAAGAAACCCTGGGGATATTTGCTGAAGTTGCCTAACCATTGTTGCTGTGTTTGTCTTGAATACCTCGCTGATAAGCCCTGTGAAGTATTTTCACCTTTTGCTACTGTTGAAGTATTTTATGTTTTGAGAACGTTAAAATCTGCGCAATTTACTGTTCCAATGCACAGTCCTTAGCGATATTTGATGCAGTTTAGTAGTCACGGTAATTTTAAAATGATAATGAGATATATAAATTATATAAAAAAAGATAAATCTTAGTCAAAATAAACGATTTCTCCGTAAAAATTACTGAATATAAACATTAAATCATCTAATTTCACGAAATTAGAAATAAAGTCCGTTTTAAATTATGATCATAAACAAATCACATTATTTTTTTTTCTATATTCGTGATGTAATCCTATAACCAGACTGTGGTGTTCGTCCAATTATATTGTTGGATAGATTGTTTCTTTTTATTTCAGTATTTAGATATAGATGATTCATTCCTCAATAAAACTTGATGAAATTATTCACAATTTGTATTTTATTCTTAGTTTTTAACTGCAGCGATAAGCATATTTTAGAAGTTCGTATGAAATATAGCGGAAACATAGTTTAGTCCATTTTAACTAAAATAGTGAAGAATATCTTCAGATGTTTTCTTTTTATTCTAGGAGTACAGCCTGCAGCCTTTCCAAAAGTATTTTGTTTTACCCAAATCGGTCTAGTGGCAACCTCTATTTAAAGTCTACCTACTTAAAGTGACTTTCAATAATACTTCAGAAAAAAGTTAGGTTTTTTCCTACATTTTATAGTCACCTACGCTAAACAACCTTTTTCAGATTAAGATGTGTTTAATTGTACATGTAATGCACGAATTGTTCTAGAATTGGAAATTTAATTTAAATAATGTCTACATAGTGAACCTTTAGCTATTTTAGTTCCATGAAATAATAAGCTAAATGATTTTAAACGTGCAGGTTCATTATCACCTTTTAAGCATTATCAGTATATTCCATGGAGAAATGACACTGCCGATCCTGTTCCTCTCTTACGAAATGATTTAGAATTATATATAACTCGCGGTCCCCATACAGGTATCGCAATAGATCACAACACAAAATATGAGGATGTATCATCCATTTTGTCAGAGGCAAGAGTCATTTTTTTTCAGGACTGGCGGCGAAGTAAGTCATCAGGAAAATCAAAATCATACATTGTTTATTTGTATAATTACCGTAGCCAATTTAAATGCATCATTCCTCTCTCAGAAGTGTGATTCTGTACACCAGGTGCACTTGATTTCTCGCTCAATAGTGTGATTCTGTACACCAGGTGCACTTGATTCCTCGCTCGCTCGATAGTGTGATTCTGTACACCAGGTGCACTTGATTCCTCGCTCGCTCGATAGTGTGATTCTGTACACCAGGTGCACTTGATTCCTCGCTCGCTCGATAGTGTGATTCTGTACACCAGGTGCACTTGATTCCTCGCTCGCTCGATAGTGTGACTCTGTACACCAGGTGCATTTGATTCCTCGCTCGCTCGATAGTGTGACTCTGTACACCAGGTGCACTTGATTCCTCGCTCGCTCGGTAGTGTGATTCTGTACACCAGGTTCACTTGATTCCTCACTCAGTAGTGTGATTCTGTACAAAAGGTGCACGTGATTCCACGCTCGGTAGTGTGATTCTGTACACTTGGTGCACTTGATTCCTCACTCAGTAGTGTGATTCTGTACACCAGGTGCACGTGATTCCTCGCTCGGTAGTGTGATTCTGTACACTAGGTGCACTTGATTTCTCGCTCGGTAGTGTGACTCTGTACACCAGGTGCACTTGATTCCTCGCTCGCTCGATAGTGTGACTCTGTACACCAGGTGCACTTGATTCCTCGCTCGCTCGATAGTGTGATTCTGTACACAGGTGCACTTGATTCCTCTCGCTCGGTAGTGTGATTCTGTACACTTGGTGCACTTGATTTCTCACTCGGTAGTGTGATTCTGTACAAAAGGTGCACGTGATTCCACGCTCGGTAGTGTGATTCTGTACACTTGGTGCACTTGATTTCTCGCTCGGTAGTGTGACTCTATACACCAGGTGCACTTGATTTCTCGCTCGGTAGTGTGACTCTGTACACTAGGTGCACTTGATTTCTCGCTCGGTAGTGTGACTCTGTACACCAGGTGCACTTGATTTCTCGCTCGGTAGTGTGACTCTGTACACCAGGTGCACTTGATTTCTCGCTCAGTAGTGTGATTCTGTACACTAGGTGCACTTGATTTCTCGCTCGGTAGTGTGACTCTGTACACTAGGTGCACTTGATTTCTCGCTCGGTAGTGTGACTCTGTACACTAGGTGCACGTGATTCCTCGCTCGGCAGTGTGACTCCGTACACCAGGTGCACTTGATTTCTCGCTCGGTAGTGTGATTCTGTACACCAGGTGCACTTGTCCTGCTCGTAGTGTGATTCTGTCCACCAGTACACTTGATTCCTCACTCAGTAGTGTGATTCTGTACTCCAGGTGCACTTGATTCCTCGCTCTGTATTGTTACTCTGTACACCAGGTGCACTTGATTTCTCGTTTGGTAGTGTGATTGTATACTCAAAGAATTTGATTGCTCGCTTGGTAGTGTGATTCTGTACACCAGGTGCATTTGGTACCTCGCTCAGTAGTGTGATTCTTAACACTAGGTTCACCTGATTCCTCGCTCGGTTGTGTGATACTGTACACTAGGTGCACGTGATTCCTCGCTCGGTAGTGTTATTCTGTATACCAGGTGCACTTGATACCTCGCTCGGTAGTGTTATTCTGTACACCAGGTGCACTTGATACCTCGCTCGGTAGTGTTATTCTGTATACCAGGTGCACTTGATTTCTCACTCAGTAGTGTGATTCTGTACACCAGGTGCACTTTATTCCTCGCCCAAGTTGTGTGATTCTATACTTCAGGTGCACGTGATTCCTCGTTCGGTAGTGTGATTCTGTACACCAAATGCACAAATGCTTAAAAATGGTGCAATTAATCTTTTATTAGCATTGTCATATACGATTGTTATTGTTACTTGTGCATTGCAAACATATATTCATAAAATGAAAAAAAATATGCAAAAATGAACAAAATGCCATATTTAACTATATACAATTACATATACCATATAGCTTACACCTATAATAACATCACATTTGAATTGTCATGAGTTTTCATATTACTTTTACTTAACTCGTTCATGAATACATTTTCACAATCAAAATTAATTGAATCAAATATACTGAATCCAGCTGTATGACTTGACTTGACTATTTGAGTTTACCGTTGCTTCGACAGTATTTCAGTCATATAGCGACGTCCAGCTAATTACTGGTGGAGGAAGACCCCGAATGCACGGAGGCATCCGTGTAGAACCACCGACCTACCGCACGACAGCTGGAAGGCTTCCTCACATGAAAATCCGAATGACCCTAAGGAATTTGAACCCACGCGGTGAGGGGCTGAGTGAGTGTTAAAGTCAGGGACTTTACCCTCTCGGCCACGGAGCCCCTCCAGCTGTATGAGTTCAACACAATTTGCATATATCTACACTCGCATGACGCGGAGTATACAGTAATTCGGCCAAATACATAAATGTAACGTGTTCAGAAAACACTTGATGATTTTACGAAATCAGACAGAACTGTAAAAGCACTTTGTTTTATGATAAAATAAATTATAATTTATAGTAAGTTCATTGTCACTGAATTTTTCAAGTACACTACCTTTTTTTCCGTATGCTAATTGGTGAAATATTGTGTTCTTGATGTCTTGAAGTGAAATATACAGCTCGGTCATACGTTTTACTCGTATATTGATATGTACGTAGAATTCCATTATTTACTAGTTGTCTCCCTTTGTTTTCTTTAAATGGCAAACATCCACGTGTTAACATTATTGAATTCACGAAATAGTTCAATTCTTTCGTCAGCAATTAGCATAATATAAAAAGGACATTTGTTTGTTTTGAGTGGATAAAGAATGTATTTCATCTCGAAGTGAAACAAGTTAAATAATCTAAATCACGATATGCGCTCGTGCAACTAGATATCTGCATCAATAACATCAATGTTAACTTTGGTGACATGGGTAAAGGCCACTGTACAAAGAACTCGTATGAGATTTGCTTCATATAGCAATACATCCTGCTTTAAGGGACACGTCAAAGAAACAATCGATGTTGCCGCCGCTGAGCACGGGTAGGTGTTAAAGGGGGGTTAAATATAGATATAATAGTTTTTTCAGGGATTGTAAAAGTTTTCTGTTTTATACTATTGGCTGTTTAGTACAGTCAGTTTAGAGCGAATTCTAAATAATCCCTACTAAAAAAATAAATGTTAATAAATCCAATCATGCAATATCTTTATGAAATGAGTAAGGTTTGGTGACCTATCAAAAATCGTTTAAAATAAATTTAAGATTTCTCGAACAACATTAGCAAATTGCTTTTTTCAGACAAAATTGAATTTTCCAATATAGTTAGTTGTTTAGACAGAAACGGTTCTGAAATCAAACTGAGTTAACTTTCAAAAGTACATCATGTTATTGCAGCATGCAAGGTTTATTGGTGTTTTGGTGCACGTTCATTGATGCTGTAAACATATACTTAATGGCAAAAGAAAGCGAGAATGCACTCAGAATTTAATGGCAGTATCTATTTCAGAAAATTCATTGCTTTTCCCTTAAAGTATTAATATTTTCGGTAGAAAATACACAAAATAACATCAACAATAAAAAAACACCTTTTTACGTGGAATACTACATTTTTATTTTGCAAAATGAAAATGCAAATGTCCATTGTATTTCGAAAGATGATTTAAAGTAATGAAACTCCCAGTGAACAATTCGTTTTTGCAAACGAGTGTATAATGGATCGTTATATAAGGATTGTCTATATCAAAAAATGAGTAGAAAATTGTTCATTATTAGTTTCATAATTTATATAGAAATATCAAGTTTATACATAATTGTTAGATATATAAGACAGAAATCTAAGCTGCGTCGATAATCACATACATCAGATATAGAATGTAGTCTACAAAATGACATGGAACGGCACGGTAGATAATGTATCTTTGTATTTTAATTGATATCAAAGATGAACTACATTTTGTAAATTACAGGATGTGTTATTGGCAGTGATGGTGGTATATTACCTATTTACATCTAGATTTATCAATCCATTTTTGGACGTATATACATTAGTATTAAAAACTGACAAGGTATTCTTAAAATGCCGTGTTCCATTAAACCTATTTACTTTACGTCGATTTGGAAACAAGCTCACACTGCTTATACTAATTCCTCTCGACGGTTCCTGGGTTGGATCAGTACTTTGCGCCTGTAAAGAATGCTTGTCTCGAATGGGGTTCGAACCCACAACCTTCGGATCCGTAATCGGATACGTTACCACTGAACCACGGCGCCCGTGTTTCATTGTTAAAGCTGTAAACAACGTTTTAATTTACTTCAATGGGGTTTTCTTAGTTCCACATATATTGTGTAAAAAAAAATGTGCTGGATCGAAAACTGAAAAAAAAAAAGAAAAAAAGATCACAGCTTTTTTAAAAAAAACATCCTACAAACTGAAGACTCGTTTACTAACTGATAAGTCATGATAGTGTAATTCATCTGATCAAATGTTTTAAATGTCCTGGTGCTTTATGTTTGGAAATTAAAACTGGAACAGGGAGAGAAAAAGATAATTTTCATTCTCAAACATGTTTTTGATATTAAAGAAAATTATTCAAAATATTTTTTTTTATATTTCATGTTGATTTCATTAAGAGGTTGCTTAATCAGAACAATGCAAAACATATATAAGTCACCGCGTTCATTTAAGAGATACTTGGCTGTTTCTATGGCAACATGATGACAGTTATAGATGATGTTTTCTGGCGAAACCACCCTTAAAGCTATTAGCGCTGTTAGTGTGACAGTTGACATCCGAAAATTGCCAATACCAATGCACTTTACCTTCTGGGTGAAAATCTAACTTTATTTGTTTCTTCCCTTTCATGTCTAAAAACTGTAGTAAACACTATTAAAAATAGCCAAATTCCGTGCTTGTTGATGTGGAACGTCTCACCGACAGTATTTCAATCATAGGTGGAATGTATTAACATGAGGCTTCACGATGTCGACAAACAGCCTGATATATACCCGGTTACACTATTCCGAGACTTGCCAGCCGAGGAACTACCGTAAACTGCCGAGCGACAAATTTAGTACAATTTGAAAAAACTTTGGTATGTCAAAGCTTGACTACTCAAGTGTTAGGAATAGACAAAAAGGTTGAATATAGATTTATAATATCCTTGTCAGTGTTTAGGTTTCATAATTATATAAATGTTGAGTTTAAGAAAGGAATAATTCATTCAGTGTACTTCTTACTTTACTCTTATACTAAGGATGCACATCTTTTACACTAATGCTAATTTATTTATGTGAATGTGAAATTATATTATGACCATCATTTCTATAATAATTCCTTTGATCTTGTGACCGATGTTAACGTTTAAAAACATTCAAGTTCTTGTACCCTCTGCACCGGAAATACAGTCAGCATATACTGTATAGATGTAAATAAACATATATACTCTTTTATATATAGACTCTTTATTTCCTTATTTCTAAGATTATACATTTATAAATAACATGATGAAAAAATGAACACAAATAAACAACATGTAATTACAAAACAACAATTATGACATCATAAGAGAAGTGAAGAAAGAGAGAGTGAGAGAGAGAGAGATTTCAGTATATTGGAGAGACAAAAGTTAACTGTGGGTTAAGCAGATAAAGTAAATATAGTATATATACATATTCATGAATAAGAAACAATGTAAACTGTAATACATGAAGATGCGGAAAAAGCAACATATATACACACAATGCCAGTACAAATTTGGATGTTTAGACCTTAATTACACATGTATACATCCCATACAACAATTGTCTTGTCTACAGTATCGAACCTTTTTAATGTATTAATTTTTTTCAATACTTTTTATTCAATATTTAATTTGGGAATACATGCATATCTCAAAAAGAATTTTACCCGAATGTCAACAAATTCATTTAATATATAATCACTTTTTATATTTTATACCAAGTTGCACGATTCCAAGAACCAACGTTAACACTGTTATTTGAAACAAGAACAACTCCCTAGAAATAAAAGTCCTATATAAGATAATTTGATTCAACAATAGAATTTCTGTTCTGACATTGTTACGATGAGCGCAAGTGAATAGAAATATTATTGCACCGCGTCAGTTTTTGGTCCCAGAGTAATGGTACCGCCATGATGATTTATTACAGTAAATAATGTTCGTCAAGTATTAGTTGTTAATGGGCCATTTATTGATCCATAATGATCCATAAACGTTCTCTCGCACATTAATTTCTCAACTGCACACGATTGTATAAATAACTTAATAATTCAAATGATAAGCTTCTCTCTCACTCTCTCTGCGTGACTTAGTCTCTCGGATGCGTATATGTGTGTGTTTATTAGTAGCATAATTTATCAACCAGATTTATTGTTAAAAATATATTCCCGTTTTTATCATAATAATTTATATGGCGTTTTGGAAGATGTACTTATTCTAAGAACATCAGCTTATAGCTACATGTGATTCTTATAAAATGTAGACGAAAGGACAAAATCGAAGATGTAATCACGGGAGAGGACAAAAAGCAAAGAATTTAATGCGTGAGTTTAATCTAGACTCTCGATCCCCAGGGTCAGTGTCAATATACGAGATGGTAGATCCAATACGAAATAGCCCGGGGACGTGTGATACTTCTACATTATTCAAAGAGAAGCGTGACTGTTTGATCAAGTCGTATATACACAGTATTGTATACTTTCTTGACTTGACTGTTTGGTATTCTTTCTTCCTTTAAAGGTTTCGAAAATACACATCTTTATTCTTAAACGTTTAACAACATTTCAGTTCTGTTTTGAATAGCCAACGATTTGCGTTTATTTCATAATATAAAGTCTTAAATCGAAATATATTATGTTACTCGATAGGTTTGATGGCATCGAAAATCGTCAATACTTATAATTTAGATAAACAAATTTATACAAGCCATTATGCAATTAGTTCAATTTGACATACTTGCAGAAAATCTTCTTAATAGTAATTATGTTAATGATTGCTTACTATATTTTCATTCCATGGCATGCACACATTATCAGGGTACTCTTAGGAAGCATTTGCGAAGACAGTCATGATGTTTTGCCATGCTTTATGTACCCAACACTTACTCAAGTGAATGACTTTAGTAAATATACTGACTCATAAAGATTATCATTAACATTTTAACAATCGTATAGAACATTGGAAACTAATGACAAGTTGATGATATTTCGTAAAACTGCTTCTGTTTTTCTTCCTCCTGTGTTAATCTGAGTCCTATCAAAATGGGTGTACTAATGTGAATAAAAGATATATGAGATTCTCGCAGTATTTAGCTAGAATTATTACATTACTAAACTGTGTAATTATAGGAAAAAACTGATAAAGAAACCTGCTATTAGTAGACTTAATAAATGTCTTGAGATCACTTTATAAATATTCTTAAGCTTTGCAGATAGATGAATTAGATTAAAAGTGCTACAACTACTGTGAATATATGTAATCTATGGAGTACACATTACCTGCAAGATCCTGAATGAAACAACACTGGGCATTTGGTACGCAGGCCAGACGTACCGTGTGACTGCAATCAAAGGGAAGTATGATGGTAATGTGGCACGATATTCTCTCTTGTATAACAAGTGTGAGATTGCAGCTGGAATTTCGTGACCAGACACTTTCTCCCGAAGACCAAGGCTGAAATATAAGTAAAACAAATCAAACCCACTGTCGCATTGCCTTTATTTGTATAATTTTTCAAACTACTTTCTTTACAGTTACACAAGACACTTTGCAATCACGTATTGTTACGTCATCGCCAGTGGCTATGAATATTCAAACAAATTGTCTAGACAACACCACGCGCTGTAAGCGTTATTGTGTTACAAACAGAGAGTCAGTATTTTGAATCTAAAAGTAATGGCATTTCAGCCTCCGTCTGTTATTTCCAGTATTGAAATTCTTTGCACGAAAGTAATCAAATCATTAGATACTAGTATAAATGTTAAGGTCATATAGGCTAAATTCGGGTGCCAACTCATATCAATGGGACAATAACTATGATCTTCCAAAACATTAGTTTTCGTTAAACTCATAAACTATTTTACACGATAACGTGAAATAGATCGATGAGGGAAAAAAGACAAATAATATTCGAAGATCATCATCTACCTTAACTTATACAAAGCAGTCGACCTGTTATAAAAGGGGAGATTCAATATTCCAGCAGACACAGTCTCTTACCTCCTTCCCCCAATTCATGTTCGTTTAAGATAATTCCGACTGTGAAACATATTGTAAGAAAAATTAATATATAAAACTGTGATGAAAGTATATGAGCAGTGTTTGTACGGCCTAGAGATCTAAACGTCAAACACCACCTTTACATTTAATATTAAACGAAAACAAAATAGAATGCATACTTATCATAATATTGTTATATTAATGAAATTTACACAAACGGTAATTTACATCGTTAAATATTTCATGTCTTCTTAGCATATCGCTATGTATATACTTAGCTTTACTATTACTCCAATGTTCATCGCATTATACTTAAATAATAAGCAAATGTAAAGAAGGAATTGATACATTAATACAATGTTTTCAATCAAGATATAACAACTGCAGCATTAATGATGTTCAAACTTTAGATATAACACTATACATAATGATATTCTTTCAATACTCTTCCATTTACAATAACTAAATATATTAAATAAATATTTATTTACGGGTCTTTGTTTTGCTTTGTCAAATCAAAATTGTTCTAATTTCGTGTAGAAATTTTAATATTTCATACATATATTTCACGATGGAAATTACATATTTCTCTATTTTAAAACAGTGGCCCGATTTTTTCATTATTATTATCAGACATCGCAATTTACTAAATAATTTAATCAAAAAAAATATTATTTTTTGTTGATTTGAATAATATTTCAAAGTTCATTTTAACTGTTGGGTTAATGAATGATAAAATTCAAAATTTCATTCAAAAAACTAATTTTCCAAATTTGAAATTCCATATATAGATTTATTTTCATCGCAATTTGTCCTCTGAGGAAGAATATCAATAAGGTCTGACATGCAACTCTTAAAGTCAACAAATAACATTTCAATATGAGAACATGTTCTTCTGCGCAGAACCTTTGGGTTACATCTCAAAATAGGTTATATTCAGTAATTTTTTTTTTTTTGCATTTCGTATATATTAAAAGGAAAGAATTAGTATTAACGATGTGTACATTTCATCATTTCTTATCTGAAATATCAACATATCAAACTTAAAAATAAAATAAGATAAAAATCGGTATAATATAAACAGCACATGCTATTTTGCGCTATATGCAAGTTAATAGACTGGTCTACTAAGGTTAGGGGCCGCCGTGGCCGAGCGGTTACAGTCGTGGACTACAAATCTCTCAGCCCCTCACCGCTGTTGGTTCGAATCCCGGTAGGGACTTCGGATTTTTCATGTGAGGAAGCCTTCCAGCTAGCTTGCGGTAGGTCGGTGGTTCTACCCGGGTACCTCTGTGTACTCGGGGTCTTCCTCCACCTGTAATTAGCTGGACGTCTCTATATGATTGAAATACTATCGCAGCGACGGTAAACTCCAATAGAACAACAACAACAACAACTACTACGAAGGTTAATATTTTGCCGCCTTTCAAGGCAGGAATTTTACAGATTATTGTATCTATTGACATTTCCCTTAAATTTTCTTTAAAATTAACACGAAACACATCTATACGAGTTTTGAATCAAAAAAGATATGATAAATAGTCGTTATTGGATAAATACGTCTCAATAATAAAAACATACACAGATTTACTACAGGAATCAAAATGTCATTATTGTGTTTATCTACTTTAAAATGCATTCCACAGGAGAACGTATATGAAACAAAACAATATTTAGTCTTTTTTGTGATAAAGTTCTTTTTTTCTTTGCAGTCGAACATTCTGGATCTGTCTCTGATTCCAAGGGTCGTTCTTCCTATGAAGAAAATTTATAAATCAAATTAAACACGGGTTTCTGTGAGGCGTTCAAATCCTTTACATACCTCCCTTACAACAAACCCAATGTAAATACAAATTATCTACAAAAATACATTTAACAAATCTTGCGTTTTTTGTTGATTATAAGATTGTTGCTTACATGTTGGGTTTCACGTCCCATCGACAGTGTTTTAGTCATTTGGAGACGATGTATACTTGAGACAGATCTAGTGCTGCCACACTGCAGTATCACTCGGTAGACATGTGGCATGATAACACACTCAGTCACATTATCCTAACACCGGGCCAACCAGTCATGCAACTACCCTTATATGCTTAAAGCCAAGCATGGGAACTATAACACTACCATTTTTTTACGACTTTGGTATGTCGAGGGAAGGGATCGAACCTACGACCTTCCGCTCTAACCACTCGGCCATCGGAGACGGTGCATTGATGATAAGAATTGTCAAGGTAAAGACCAAAGATTATTGCATGTAGACAGTCTAAAATCCTTTTATTTATTATTTCCTACAGGCTTTCCTTCTTGTCTTTAATTAATTTCTGTTTTATTATCGATATCAAGGAAAAAGATGTAACACTCCTCGTAGGAAGTTAATCTGTGATGCTATTTTAGACTTCTTAATGGTGCGAGAATTTGTGTTTTATTGTCAGATGCAAGAACTAGCGATATCACTAGCGTAAATGAAGGAATGAGTAATGTTGGTCTTTATATAGAAATAATAAGTCTATATACTAAGATAAAAAATGTATAAGGATTGTGTTTATCACAGAAAATCACACGTCACAGGTTAGTATATACATTACAATCATTCATACTTGTGTGTACTTTATATCATGTGACATTTTGACTTTCCTGATTTACATTTTTAAGTTAATGATAATTGTTGTGTTAATGGATCAGATTTCTTTTAAAATCAACATCGTTCAAATGCTGAGATTCCAGATATAGATTTATTTCCATTCCAAACTATCTGATCGGCTTACGATCTGATACTCGACTATGAAAGTAAACAAAGGAAATTATTTATATTTCTAAAATGTTCGAAGCACAAAACATCGTCATATCAAATCGTCATATCATCTGCATATATTTTGTATGTGTCCACGTTTAAGACGATGGTGTTTTGATTATTATATATCAATTCTCGTCACCAACAGCATCAGAAGTGTTAGCAGCAACAGTGTTTTTGTTGCTTTTGTTGCTGATGGTGTTACATACCAAAATTTGAAAATAAATATATTGACAAAATATGATTAAAACCATTTGAAGTTTTTAACACTTCTTTTACTGTTACTTTTACTAGAATCAGGCTCACACATTGTGCATTTATTAAACACAAACCTTAATTTTACACATGCACAGTAAAACCAGCAATCATCATGTCCTTAGAGTGATACATTCTTCCAGATTAAACCACCCATTGAAGTAAAATACTTGAGAGGATATAAAAAAAAATAATATTTTCAACGCATTAGCTTTATAGATAACAAATACCCACAATACCTCCAACTCTAAATAAGAAATCCCGGAATCTCCTCGAATTCGTCTTTCTATCTGTAGGAGTCCTTAATGTTAATTATTCAGAGTAGTTATTTTTATATTAATGGTTTTTATTGCTATAGAATGTGTTTAATTTCAGGGGTCTATTTCTGAACGGTTAATTCCAGCTCGTGGAAATGAAATTTAAATGACGAGGCTGCGGATTCAATGGCGTTTCCATTTGTGGATACTTTCATTCATCTGTGTCTCTTTTTGGAGAAGATCTGGAACAAATATTTAAATTTTCTTATTAAAATGTAATAAAATCAAACCGATATTCTAGACTTATACAAATGTCATTGTTGTACTTTCACATCAGTTATTGAATAAACATAACAGTGCGTCACCCTCTCTCAATTTCTATAAAAAGCAAACTCGCAATGCAATACTCGTACCGAGCATTTCCAAAATAATAAGACATTTGCCTATTGATACCTTATTACGTTTCGGAGGAGTAAGATACTTGCAATGAAACACACGAAGTGGCCATTGTGTGTTTCGATGAGGCGATTCCGTAAAGTTAATCCAACAAGAGTGATCTCTGGAACACATGTATCACCCGCTGAAGCGTGACGGAAAATGTGTGAGACAGACAGACGGACGGACAGACAGACGACGAAAAAGTGATCCATATTTGTCACCTCTGCTAACAGCAGACGACACAAAAAGGTTCTCTGTACGAAAAGCTTACAAAATCCGGGGGTGGGGGGTTCGGCAAAATTAATTGCTGACTTTCTTTTGTACCATTATATTTGAAATTAAAAGAAATGCAGTTAAAGTTAATAACCATTATGACATAGGAGAAAATTATGACTAAATAAAATATCGCACAAGACGTATTGTAGATACAAAGATACAAATAACATAGATACAAAGCAGATATTGGATTAGCTGTGTGATTAATATGGAATTACAGTCCATTTTCGCATTTGAAATTCCTTAAAGCTGAAAAAGTATCTGTCAAAAACGACACCGTCTTAGTTATTCTTTGACGTCTAACAGACATGACAGTTGTAAAGGCTGCTGTGGAACAGAATGCCCTACTGTCGATAGATGATATAGAATACAATTGTGTTGCATGTATTTCATGAGACAGCATAGAGACTAGTATAAAGATACATTTGCATATGAAAAATGTTATTGCCTGGTGAGTCAATCACTTCCTCAATAAGGGGCAAAAAATAAATAAATAAATGAATAAAAATAAAAAAAATGAAAAATAATAAAAAAAACTCTTATAATTTTGTCCGGAAACGTTTAAAATATAGTTGTTTTAGACCGAATTTTCAAACTAGATAACAGGTGGCATGGTTTATTGTACGTGTTCGAGCCATAGAGAGAAACGAGAATTTCAAGTAAAGTTCAAGTATGCTCACGTATTGACAAAAACTATCCGTGCGATTAAAGTGTCTTTGATTCAAGCAGACCATTTCTTCGAGAGAATTGTCTTTCTGGTCATACAACTAGAGGAAACGTTGTTATTTCCAGACTTTGAGACCATATGACTTATTTTTTATTCTTTTCAAAGCTGAAGAAATAAGCTTTGGTAAAAAGTTCATGTCTAGAAGGTATATTTGAAGCGCATGATAAGAAAGACATATAGCTGCATTTTCACAGCTGGGTAAATATTTTGCAAAAGGGATCGATAAAGGGGGATACGCGGAATGTGAATTAAAAAAAAAAAAAAAAAAAAAAAGAAGAGAAAAAAATGCTTCTCATATAAATGTCCATCCTCAGTGACAACGTTTGTTTTCTTGACCCCACACACTTCTTTAATATCACACGATGCCCGAGTGAGATGTACAACAACTACTAGTCCTATGATAGCATAAAGTCATAATGTGTATACTATCATTCCCTGCAACTAATGGGAGCACCTAGCCACGTGTCCTCGAAAATACTTAAGTACAAACTCAGGCTCAACTATGAGTATTGTACTGAAATCCCTATTTAAACTAATGAGCATAGTTTGAGTATAAGTATGAAAATCATACTTAAGTACCACTTTTATTTTCGAGAACACGGGGCCAGATATCTTTCTGTGCCAGGAACATTACCAGCATCGGGATGTATATCAAATTGCTATTTGTTATGCATTGTGTTTATTAAAAGGATTCGAATTATGCCCGACTACTTAAGTAACCCTTATAGTGTTTTTGGACTACGTTATTTTCTGGTGCAATACATTTTTTTTATTTTGTCATTTGGAAATAGGTTAGCCTAAGGTAATGATTATATATCAATTAATCAATTTAGTCTTACGTAATTCTGTACAGACGAACCCTACAAGTTAATAAGATGCTGTTTTGTCACTTCAGTTACGTCGTATTGAAACATAATATAAGGACATCGTTCAATACCATTTTGTTGCTTCCGTAGTCAAGGGTAAAAATGAAAGCATCCTTTGTTACAAAGAACAATGTGACCAGCTAGAGAAACACAATAAAGTAGAAAAAAGTATGCGATAGCAGATTTGTGGCATCGAAGTGAAATACACGAAAAAAGCATGCTATAGCACCTTAATTATTAGCTTCGCAGTGAAACACATAACACGCGTTCAATTTTACATCTTATTCAGAGGATACGTCGTTAAATACAAATACGATGTGTTCAAGAAACAGTATTCCCCCGTCTGAGCAAATAAATGATATCAACTGAAAGCCATTCATGAGTGGAGTAAGTATGTTATATATAATTATATATATATATATATATATATATATATGTAGTAATGTTCAAGACAAAAAAAAGTCATTAAAAATAAAAGGGAGCTAATTTTAAAGATATAAAACCACAAGAATTCTTTTTAATGATCATTACACTTCTGCTTCTCACTATCTATTTAAAATAAATACCTCGAATAGATCAGGAGTTCATGGCAAAAATGTTATATAAAATAAAGGGAGATAATCAGACAAGGCAGAGTTCTATTTCTTGGTTACGACACCTCTCCTACTTGCTATCATAGTATGTTTCAAGTTTCAAGTCCTTTTGGCATTTTGTTTATGAGTTTTGCTCCAAAAAAGTTATAAAAAATAAAGGGAGATAATAAAAATACAGACATAGTAGAGTTATGTTTCTCAGTCACTGGCCTATTCTTAGTTGTCATCTACTTATATATGAAGTTTCAAGTCAATACCTTGAATAGTTTTTAAGTATATAGTAAATAAGTTAATCTCTGGACAGACATTCATTGTAAAATTAAATAAAGGGAGACAATTCAAAAACTGGTTCATGTAGAGATACGGTTCTTGGTTACTTCACCAATCTCACCATCTATTTATATTTTGAGAATCAAACCAATACCTTGTAAAGTTTATATGTAATGCTCCCAACAAAAGATTAAAAAATAAAAATTAAAAAGGGATATAACTCAAAATGTGGACCATGTAGAGTTATGGTTCCTAGTCACTGCACTTCTGTTCATATATGAAGTTTCAAGTCAGTACCATTTATAGTTTTTAAATTATGACCAATGTTAAAGTTGATGACAAACCAACAAACAGGACAAAAACAATTTGCCCCCGAACGCAGATCTCGGGTGCATAAAAGGGTTTACCGCTTCGTAATGCAGCACAAGGAAAAACGTGCAAAACACTTCAGAATATCCGTAGTGTCGTGCAGAATTAATTCAATTTTTGTAGTAGTGAAGCACTCGAGAAAAATAACTCCATAATATTCCAAAATGACAATACATATCAGCAATTACACTTAATGGATCCTATAGTATTCATCCGATCACACAACAACACACAACGTGCCACGTGACTAATGTATTTATCAAATATATTAACTACATGAGCTACATGATATAATTTAAATTATTATTTTTTTTTCCCGGTAGTTATATTCTGAACGATTATGTAATAACAGACATGTTTTATAAATCTTATTACAACTAATTTGATTACCTTTTTGACGCCTCATGTTAGGATTGACTTTTTCTTTTACGTAAATATGATTTTCAATTTATATTTTGTGACCAGAATACAAAACCATTTTCATACATGTTTTTAACGTGTGGACATTCGCAGACAAAAATATGTATTTGTAATCAGGGTGTGTGTTGATTATATTTCGGGGTTTAAATTTTCGGTCTTTAGAAGACCTTTATTTATACTAGATAGATGTAGTGCTGCCTCACTGTAATATACCGCCCTAGAATAATGGCATGATACCATAACCAATCACATCATCATCTCCAGACAGGTATGACTCTATCCTATTTTACCTGTACCATCTTAGTGAGGTTTTAAGTCACGATCCTTATTGATTTTTAAGAAATATATTTGCTTTTGATGTCATTGAAAATATTTAAATACTTAGGAAATGGAATTTCATTCTGAGTGATATATCGCAAAATAATTCACGGTGTTAAGTGAAGATGTGTAATTATTTCATCACGAAGGACGTGGGCCACAGTGATTACATGTAATAAAAATCATCTGAACGCAACACCGTGCATTATTCTGCAAATAAAGCACGAAAAACGAAACTTTTTTCTTTTCATTCTAACACGTTTACTAGCCTGCGAAGATTAAAAAATGAAATACATGTGTCGGTTTATTCTAGCACGCTTTACTTAATGATTCATATGACGCCATATAATAAACGTTATTTTTGAACCGTGCATATATTGGGAATAACTTATGCCATAGATACTCTATGCTTATACAGTATACTTTTTTGATCGTGTTAGAATCATTATTACGTTCTATAAGTAATTACTAGATTTGACAAAATTGCGATTATTTCCCGTTATAAAAATAATGATTGCTCAAAATATTTCCCTAGAACGTCATGCTATGCTATGCTATGCACTCTTCGTAATGACAGACCTAGGAACTATTTAGGGGCTAGGTTATGTTTATTTACGCAACGCTTACTCGTGAATGACTTCGATTAGTTTTTCGTGATTATTGGTCATACACATTGTAACAAATATATAAGTCTTTAATTTAATAGGGACAAGTCTGTGCCTTTTTTTGTAAAATTTGTCTGAGTCCTATCAGAATTGGAAGGTTTACTTAAATTGATTGTATATTAGATTGTCGCTATTTTCATTCAAATTTACGACTAAATATCTAATTGTTTTGCAAGAAAAGAGATCAAAAGAGGAACATGAAATCAGTAGACTATGTCATGTCTAAAGGTCACTGAAATATGATTTTATGTCTTTTTACTTTGCGAATGACTGTGGGTGTATTAGTGTACACTTAGATTGTCCGTGCAGGAATCAAACCCTGGACACGTGAAACACCTGGCTGCGATAGCTGTACGAATGACAAGAAAGTTTGATTTGTAGTATCTACTGCATCTTGCATTTCGTGATCAAAATACAATCAGTTTCACTGTCGCATTGCTTTTATATGTGGCGTCATTTAAAACATCTCTTTTATATAATAATTATGCTATGCTTTTTTTGATATTACGTCATTGCCATAATGTTATGAATAATTAGACAAGTTGTCTAGACAAACATAGACGCTGTAAGCGTTAGTTTATCACAATCAGAGAGACGGAATGTTGAATCTAAAAGCAATGAAATTTTAATTGCAGTTTGCTATCTAAAAGCCAACATTCCAATATTGATATTCGATGCACGATATCAGATATGTATTTGTTAACTTCAGATGCAAAGGTCAAACACTGTGTTCCTATCCACATCAATGAGGCCTTAACTATTTCATGACCTGATCTTCTAAAGCGATAGTTTCTAGTCGAATTAATAAACCATCAAACACAATCAGTATATTGTGTTCACTTGGAATCGATTGACGAGAAAGGAATGAAAGATGGTAGTTGCTCTGTGTATTTAGAGATAAAATAGCAGTAAACTGTAGCAAACAACCACCATTCCTTGATAAAGTGATCTGCTTATTCATTCAGTCTTTAGATAATAAAAAATTGTACAAAATAAATGAAATATGAAATATGAAAGAGATTATAATAAAAAATATGATCATAGATCTAGATCGGAACGACAAATATCAACTTTAGATTTATTGAACAAATATGCATAGTAACAAATGATGCATGATTGCTTTTTTTTAATCAACATGTATCATTACAGCATACATGATTTTCAAATTCATTTACTTTCAGATGTTACAATTTACATAATATCATTCATTCAATAGTTTGTCATTTTCAATTACTAAACAATTAGAGAAACAATTTAAACCAACATTTCCTTATGGGATATTTGTATTTGTTTTGTCAGATCAAAATTACCACAAACTTCAAAAATTCATTTTAGAAAATTTGAAATAATGGTTTTTCAATGCAAATTTATTTCACGACAGCCTATGATTTTTCAAAGTGTCTCTGTATTAAAGATAAGTTTTTCCTTGACAACAGACAATAATTAGATATCGCGATTAAGTAGATACACTTTGAAATTTCATAGAAAAAAATCATTGATCAAATCCTAATTTTATAATAGGATCAGTAATATCCATCCAGCAAAAGATGATAAGAAAATAACATTATTTATCCTCAAGAGTGTTTGTATTCGGCTGGCATTTTGGCTGTATTAAATTACATTTTAAAGTTCATGTTAATTGTTGGGTTAATGAATAAAATCATTTATGATAAACAAGGTTTAAATGCCGATGTTCCGTGTATAGAATTATTTTCATTTCAAACTATCATCTGATGAAGCATTTCGAAAATGTCTGATACACATCCCATGTAGTCAACAAAAGATATCCAAATTTAGGAACTGCTCGAAGCGCCAAACAACAGATGTCATGTATATTAACAACATTTTGTCCGTGTATACGTTGAAGATGACGTTGTTATCGTACTTATTGATTTATTTATATTATCTTTATGTTCAACAGAAGCAATGTTAGAATCAACACTGTTCATCTTGCTAATGTTGATGTTGTGAGACGAAATTGGAGAGTAAATAGTAGGATTAAAATGATTTTGTACACGCTGTGTTTATCTTCAAAAATCACGCGAGATATGCTCCAAATATGCCTTACATACACACAATCCTATATTTTCCTCATGCTCATTGAGATAGGTATCACAATGTCTTCATGTTAAGATTAAACCACCTATTGAACCAAAAGAAATGCGACGATATGAAATGATAGATTATTTTCGGCTCATTAGCTTTTTCGATATCAAATACCACAGTGCCTCCTGCTCCTAATAAAAATCTGGAATTTTCTAGAATTTATTTGATTCTACCGTCTATCTATCTGTAGCAGTCATTAATATTGCGAATTTAGAGAACTTATTTTTAGATCAATGTCTATTATTGCTGGAAAAAAAGCGTTGTAATTTTCAAGAGCCTATTTTAGCACTGTTTATTCCAGATGGTGAAAATAGATTTAAATGACGATGCCACGGAATTAATGGCGTTTCCATTTGAGGATACTTTCATTCATCTTTGTCTCTTTTTGGGGAAGGTCTGGAACATCAAAAGGGGCTTCATCGCCTACTTAATCAGATGAATCGATAACACGGTTATGTGGTTGGAACAGTTTTTCTTATTATTGCAATGTGTGTTTTAATAACAATAAATATAATGTGTTTTATTACAAGGTCTGTAACAATATGATTTATTTGTATCTGTTCGAAATGATCTAAAAACAGGAGATAAGAAAAAAACAATATATACAGTAAGAAATGAATAGCATGTTGCCACGTCATTTTTTTATCGTATCAACATATGTTTTACACGAAAAACAAAATAGGGGAATAGCTATATATAGGACGTTAAAATTGCATCATTAAAGATTTCCCTTTAGAAAGTGTGAAACAAACATTTTTTAAACCTTTAAATATGTTTTTGTCGTATTTTAACATTTTAACATCAGTTATGGAAATACACAACAGAACGCTCCCTTTCCGTAGTAATAAAAGAGTGTACAGACAAAATCACTCATCGACCCCCCCCCCCCCCCCCCCCCGTGCTCCATTTTTGGCATCAGCAGAACACACCCCATAGTGTTCTTACCTACCTATATAATATTTGAGAAAATATATATCGTTGGGTATGTTTAATAGAAATGTAAGTAGCTCTATATATATCGTGGGGTATGTTTAATAGAAATGTAAGTAGCTCTATATATATTGTGGGGTATGTTTAATAGAAATGTAAGTAGCTCTATATATATTGTGGGGTATGTTTAATAGAAATGTAAGTAGTTCTATATATATTGTGGGGTATGTTTAATAGAAATGTAAGTAGCTCTATATATATCGTGGGTATGTTTAATAGAAATGTAAGTAGCTCTATATATATTGTGGGGTATGTTTAATAGAAATTTAAGTAGCTCTTTATATATCTCGGGGTATGTTTAATAGAAATGTAAGTAGCTCTATATATATCGAGGGATATGTTTAATAGAAATGTAAGTAGCTCTATATATATTGTGGGGTATGTTTAATAGAAATGTAAGTAGCTCTATATATATCGTGGGGTATGTTTAATAAATTAGTAGCTCTATATATATTGTGGGGTATGTTTAATAGAAATGTAAGTAGCTCTATATATATTGTGGGGTATGTTTAATAGAAATGTAAGTAGCTCTATATATATCGTGGGGTATGTTTAATAGAAATGTAAGTAGCTCTATATATATCGTGGGGTATGTTTAATAGAAATGTAAGTAGCTCTATATATATGTGGGTATGTTTAAATATATCGTGGGATATGTTTAATAGAAATGTAAGTAGCTCTATATATATCGTGGGGTATGTTTAATAGAAATGTAAGTAGCTCTATATATATTGTGGGGTATGTTTAATAGAAATGTAAGTAGCTCTATATATATCGTGGGGTATGTTTAATAGAAATGTAAGTAGCTCTATATATAGTGTGGGGTATGTTTAATAGAAATGTAAATAGCTCTATATATATCGTGGGGTATGTTTAATAGAAATGTAAGTAGCTCTATATATATTGTGGGGTATGTTTAATAGAAATGTAAGTAGCTCTATATATATTGTGGGGTATGTTTAATAGAAATGTAAGTAGCTCTATATATATTGTGGGGTATGTTTAATAGAAATGTAAGTAGCTCTATATATATGTGGGGTATGTTTAATAGAAATGTAAGTAGCTCTATATATATTGTGGGGTATGTTTAATAGAAATGTAAGTAGCTCTATATATATTGGGGTATGTTTACTAGAAATGTAAGTAGCTCTATATATTTGGGTATGTTTAAAGGGGTTTTGTAGCTCTATATATATTGTGGGGTATGTTTAATAGAAATGTAAGTAGCTCTATATATATTTTGGAAGGTTCTGCCCACCTTCTAAAACACAAAGAGAAATTTGTCTGCCTAAACCAAAAACTATATGTGAGATTTTTCCCCTTAATTCTTTAAGAAAATGAATACCAGTAAATAGATAAATAAATAAAAACAAACAAGGTCAGAATACATTATCATATGTTCAGTGTGATCAGGTTGTAAAGAGTACCCTCTCTGTTGTTTACACTTTTTGTGTGTGTTACAGAAACAACATCGACAGAGCAGACAAAGAAATTACCTGGCGACAGGGTATGGATCACGAGTGTTATTCTCTGTCTGGTAAATCTAGAGTATAGAGCAACATGATATATTTCTTTGCAATACTAGAATGTAAAGATGTTAGAATAACTATAAAATTGTTTTCTTCCATTTGAATTTACTGACACGGAAACATCCATATCACTACCAAAATAACGATGTAGAATCTTGAACCCTTAGAAACAGCAAAATTACTCTCATGAACAAAGCATTATGTACACAAAGATACGTCACGACAGGAATCCAAATGACATTATTGTGTTTGTGTAATTTAGAAAATAAAAAATCCCCGGGAGTATGTCAGTTTCATTTTTTCCCTTTAAGCAATTTCTGTTTTATACTCGACATTAAGGATGAATGCGTAGTTCTTCTCGTAGGCAGTCAATCTGTCATGCTATTGTAGACTTCTTAATGGTGAATAAGTTAGATTTTCTGATTAGCAGTAGAAGCAAGAAATAGCGGCTATTTTCGTTTTTGGAAATGTACGTTCAGTTTAACTGAAGAGGTGAGTGTTGTTTGTTTTCTTAATATACATGTAGAATTAGAAATATAAATCCGTATACTGAGATAATGAGAACATTGTATAAGGAATTTATATGGAAAAAAAATGTCTTATTGAAATGAAAAGAAAACTTACATCTTTAAAAAGTAAAACATTTTTTAATATATTTCTTTTTTTTTGTATGAGACTGTTTAAATAATATACTAAGGCAAAAGTCGCCGTTGAATGATTATATATGGGACACACATCATTGCTTTCAAAAGGGAATTGCATATGTTTCGGTCTCGAACCTGAAACTTATCGAACATAGGATGGCAATCATACCCAATGCACCATTAAGGCCCAAATAAATGCTGTGTTTCTAGTGGCATGGCAAAAAATATAGGGTTGGTAGGTAGGAATTGTTTTTAATGATGTTTGTTTGCGGTATGTATTGTTACCTTGTGTTAATGTGTTTGTTGCATGTAATGTTAATACCACTTTTCATTTGTGTCTAAAAACTAATAGGGTCATTCTCTAAACAAACATCATTTAAACATTTTTTTTTTTCAAATCAAGACGTAAAATAATGCCTCTGGGGGACTTTGTGGCAAGAATGACTTATCTATATGGAGATTTGAACAGTTGTTTGAAATTATTAATATCAGAATTTTTAAAAAACAAATCACAAATCTTCAAGTTATTATAACCACGACTTTTTACAAAAAAAAACAAAAAAAAAACAAAAAAAAACATTAACATGAAATTTCAATTAAATGTAGCTAAAAGGAAAACTATTAAAGCAGGCATCCAAATCATTCACTCAGAAGTTCCCAATTTATTATGATTATTCATATTTTTCTTATATACAATGAATTGTATACCATATAGAAGAGCGGCTTCCAAATTGATTGCTGTATATTATTGCCCCCATGGATATTGAACGGGCATGGTAAATTCCAAGACAGTTGTTCATATATTTTTCAGAAAATATAATGAAATTCCACCAACTCTTTCCCAACCAATGTCCCCACCGTTAGCGTCATTTGCTTTTCTCGTTGTCTTGGTTATTTTATTGATCAACCATTGCCAGGATCCTTTAGTTAACTTATAGGGTAACCTTTGCTTTCTTTATTACTTATCTTTAAAACTTATCCTTTTTAAAATACTTGATATCTAATATTCATATTTTCTGCTGACTTTTATCTGCCTCGTTTTACATCGATTGACTATACTTCAGCTATCTCAAACGCAGAGATCTGTAACGAGCAGTAATGGCGAAATGTTTAAAAGAGAAACCAACTTCTGAACTATTAATGAACTTATCCCACCAACATGCAACAGTGACTCGACTTATTCATTATAAAAGAGACCGTGTTCCATGAACGTATCAAAAGTAAAAGTGACTGTTTAATTCTTAATCTCGACATAGAACATGAAAAGTGAAATCCATTATATGAACATTATTTGCGCTTTTGTTATTGGCATCTAGAGAGTAACAAAATCACTTGATAGTCCATACACATGTTTATAATATCCTTTTGATCTTTACATCTGAATATAATTTCTGGCGCTACAATTAAAGGTTTTTTTATTTTTTTATTTTTTTTCAACTATTCAATTTAAATGACCAGATTTTACATGCATTGATATTCAAGTACACATAAACACTCAACTGCAAGTTTTTTACAAGCTAACATTTTACACTGAGTGGACAATTCTTATCTTGTTATTAAAGGAAGCATTGTTTGATTAATATATGTCTGAAACTCCAAAATATATTTTATAATATTTTTTTCTTTTTTATTCAAACATATCTTCCAACAATATTATATTATAGTAATATTTTGTTTTAAAGCTTCCTATTCTGTTTTATTTCTTTGTCCTGTCTCCGCATTAGATGTTGTTGTTGTTGTATTTTTTGTTGTTTGTCTATTTACATGCACATTCTGCATTTTTTCATATAATATGATTCAGAGATAGGTCTTTAATTTACTCAATTCTCCATGAAAGAAAGAAAATATATATGTATTTCAATTCTAGAGAGGGGTATTAATTTCGTTGAAATTTAATTGTTTATGATGCTAATAGAAATACATCTGTCCTTCACATTCCGAATCTGCTTTCTTGTGATTTGTGAAATCTCACTACTTAAAGCTTTGTCTTAACTATGTTTTTTGATACTCAGAAACATGCTGTTGAAGTAACACTAGATGATTTTACAGTAGACGGAAAACAAAATGTTTACAAGTAAGACATAAATAAAAGACAGGGATAAATAATATATATATTAGCGGAAGTTTCTAGAAATCTCTCTTATATATATATATATATATATATATATATAAGAGAGATTTCTAGAAACTTCCGCTAATATTTTATCTTTTGTCTTCAAGCAATAACTTGTTTATCTTTGATCACGTGCCTGATGTTTTCCTCTTGTTTCTGTGGCTATGTTGTGTTGAGATAGAAACATGATAAGACAATTGTGCTTTCTAACCATGGAACATGGTAGAGTGTCTGATTAACATACCGATATCTTCAACTCGAAGCAGTAAAATTATTTTGCTTACATGCACATACTCACACCAAATGAAGAACTAGGACTCACCAATCTTGTTTGTTCAAAATAGTCCATATCAAGAAATGCATTTTATATCTATAAAGTGATCTTTAAGATATAAACCGAGTCTACTTTAACTGCTATCTTAGCAAGACATTTTTCTTCTTTTTTTTTACCTTTGTATTCGTTAAGAATTTATACTTTTATTATAAATAATTTTATTGTGTCATGGATATTGCAGACGTAATTTTTAACAACATTTTTAGTGGGGGTTATGATTGATGGAAATAAATAATTCATTAATGTACACAATATTTTGAAGTCTATAGTCAACAATGGCCAATATTTTGTAAACTATTTTCTTGGGAAACATCAAACATGATATATTCTATTATATACCTTTATCTTTGCCACTAAGCAACGAATCAGATAAAAATGTCAGGACGATCTTTTGAACATCTTATATGCAACACAAATTGAAAATTGCACCATATTCGTGTAAATAGATAATTATATGTTAAACAGAGCACACTACCTACATCAGAAGAAATGCAATATTTATATTCTGTATCGATGTGTGCATCTTAAATATGTAGACTTAGTTATTATTCTTGTTTTCAACACGTTCGTTACAAGAAACCATTCTTTTTTATGAATAAAAAGCAGCAATGTCACGGGTGAAAGGGGGCTAAAGATAAAAGTAAATACACGTGGGTGGGATTTGATTGATATTGATAGTCAAGAATGCTTCTGTTCTAATAATTCAATAGAAAATCACGAACATTTGTATGGGACTTTTTTATATTCGCTCTCATAATGTAACATCACTTACAAAGCCCATTTCCAGGATTCCCGTCAAGAGCTATGGTCAACTGATCAAAAAGGGTGCCGTGGTATGTACCAGTCTGCGGTTCCACAGGTTTAGGGCTCGATCCCGTTCATGCAACAATTTTTCATGACTATGATCAAGGTACTGGTCCATTTTGGGATAATTAGCACAATTTCTATGATTTTGTAACGAAATGACGCAAAATAATTTAGTTTAAATCAAATGATACAAAGTCTACGATCGTAATTTCAAAACTAATATGCTAATTGATATGATTCTTCTGCTTAATAATTATAGAATAGAACAGATCGAGGCTGGTGTAGCCAATATCGACTCATTAAGAACTGAAGATTTATTCCCTTAAGGTAAATTATATCTTTGGCAGAACAATAGCGGTATACAATAATTATTCTTCATGAAACATCCTGTAAATCTATTTGTGTATTCCATAGGTGACTGCAGCAGCAATGATAAATTATATTATACAGCAATAAATGAAGAAAGTAATTATAGCACTTTAACACTATACAAAAAAGTATTTTATGTTTCGCGTGTGTAGACTCGGCGATAAGTGATAAAACATTTTGTCTTCTTGAAGTTGAATTTCAAGTTGCGTGTCGTAAAAGATAAAGTTTCAGATTTATTTGCAATGCAAAACAAGACCATCCAAAACTTTTCGGAATATGCACACATCGCATATTTCTGTAGGAAGAAATCATTAGTTCACTGTTTTATTAAGAGGCCAGAGAGAGAGAGAGACAGACAGACAAAGAGGGAGAGAAATAATATTTTTATGTTATACTTTTACTTTTTTGTATTATTAATACATTCCTGATACATTGTTATTATTATTTTTATATATACAAAAAGAAATTTATTATATACCTATACATTTTATGGCCCTAAAACACGCAAAATACGAGACGCAAATACAACTCAACAGATTAAAAATCCGTATTATATCAGCGTCTAATACACAGTATGACGTCACACTGTGCGGACTACCATCGGCATGGTTCCCGCTGTAAGTGGGCGCTGCGTAGTAAATAGAGACGAGAACCAATACTACTGGGAGAACCAGTTTCTATTTTTATCAAAGAAATCATCTCGTCAAATTTATTTAAAAAAGGATGTTCTTGTTGTTTTTTTAAATTATTATCAAAGAAACATTGTTTTTATTTTTTTCTTTAAATTTCTTTACAAACTTATCACAAATAACAGACACGTTTTCGAGATTCACCGTTATTTCATTGTTGTCGGCTGCAGCAACTGTTTACATTTCAGGATAGGTATAAAACGCTGACTATCTCTTTCTTCAAAATTTCATTGAAAATGTCAGATTTTGATTTTGACGATGACATTGATTTTCTACAGTTAAGTCAAAGTGGTTATTTTCTTAAATACATGAGAAGAGGTGGGGGCGTGGCTTAAATTCCATAGTAAAATTCATCCGCCATTGAGGGTGTTTTTTTTTCGTTTTTTTTTAAGAAAAAAGTAATAAAGCCATCAAAACCCTAAAAACTGACTTCTTCTGTTTTGAAAATGTAAAGGTATATAATAAAAGGAAAATTATGTTGCAGTAGCTTTCCGTGGCTTCGTATTTTGCTTCTCGCAGCGTAGGAAGAAAGATATCTCGCTCGACCTTCGGTTTCTTCCCACGCTGCTCGGAACAAAATACAAAGCCACGGAAAGCTACTGCAACATAATATTCCCTATGTATCAACCAAGTCTTCATTTTTATGTCTACTGTAGATAACTTTCCAAAAGCTCAATACGATATTCACAGCTGTTTCTTGCCTCTGGTGTTAACCCTTTCCCTCATATAGACTCATTTTGACGCCCTCAATAGGTATCACATAAAGCCTGATCTGCAGAAAACCACAGTTAAACCTTACCAAATTTAATTACAAAATCCTCATTTCCAGACCACTGTGAGCAGCGAACAGCATAAAACCTGATCAGCCTGCGAGTTACTCGCAGGCTGATCTGGTTTTATGCTGTTCGCATAGGTCTTTTCATGGTATCCTCTATGAGGGAAAGGGGTTTAATACAAAGTCTTGCTTATTCACCATTAATAAGTCTTTATATAGCATCACGGATCTACTACCACCAACTGTTAGTGTTACATTGTAACTTATATATCGAGAATAAAACAGAAATTACTAAAATACCAGGGGGAAATGAAATCGAAAATTTGTTTGATGAAATAAATTAAATGGCTTTTAGACTGTTTTACACACAATAGCGCTTCTTTACACACGGTACAAAGATAAAATATCATTCAGATTCAACTTTGAAATTTATCAGTCAAGCACATTTGAGAAAATAATAAAAGGGATATGCAAAAGAATGATTGAACATAATTTTTTCAATCCGTGTGCATTTTACCATAAGAAGAATATATAACGTAAACCATTTTCTTCTTTATTTAATAATAAATGTGATATTTTCTCCATAATGCGTATACATAGTTTTTCTTTACTCTACATAAACATATTTAAAAACGGAAAGTGTCTCTCTCTGGAATATCAAGTTACTTTCAGAATCATACGTGAAGTATACCCTATACTTGTAAAGGTAATTTATTTTCATTTTGAAGACATTCAGATCGGTGATCAACAGGACCTTGTGGTGTTATACTATTCTAGATTTGTACCAGCTGTTGAAATGAGAGAAATGCGAAAATGTATTAAAACGAAACTCTGTTATCGATTCATTTTTAATTTATCGCTAACAAACAACTTCGAAGCCCTTTGTTTTCTATTCAAGTATCTAGAATCTAGAAATTATTTGATTCTATTGGCGGTCTATTTAAGATGAGAAGTCAGATGAGTTATTTTAACATTAAGGCTTGTCTTGGCTACAGAAAGCATTGTTACTTCCAGAGTCTATTTCTGAACATTTTATTCGAGATGGTGGAAATACGTTTTAAATAGGGATGGCACGGAAATA
>CM037787.1:33922502-33972502 GCA_021229015.1 Solen grandis
ATATAGCAATAGCATGCATTTATACTTGCGCAAACAGAATGTTCCTATTACAGCAGAGAACAAATACACCAAAGCGGAAGTCACAGTAAGCATTACTCATTGCGCATGTGCAGAAAAATAGTCCCACTGTACAAAAACCGATGCAGTGTAAAGAAAAATGAAACTAAACATGTGTGTGTATCAACGATAAAAATATATCCTCAAACATCCGAATTTGTGACAAGTTTAAAAATTTAATTAATAAAGAAATAAGAAGATTTGCATATAAATCATGATTTATTTGAATTTATATGAAACCATATCATCTTAGATCAAGTTAGATGATTTGTTTGAATTTGTTTAATCACGTTTAAAGAACAGGGACGAAACTTATCAAGGAATCGCGTATTGATTCCAGTTTCTGTGATGTTTAACTGCATGTGAAAGAAAATAGGTCCAATATGTCGTATCGCAATGTTAAATCAGTGGAAATTTGGACAATTGAAACATCACTGATGACATCAGAAAGCTAAAGGAAAATAATGCCAACATGAACTGCCAACATCATTTTGATCTCATCTTCACCTTTGAATTAAACTGTCATTTTACTGTGTTTTACTGTGTTGGTAAAACATTTCAAAAATGAAACCCAACTTCTATGAAAAAAATCAAATCTTATTAGGTTTTGAAATTAGCCTTTTTACGGAATTGAAATTAAAAAAAAAATAATAATAATATTTTAATAAGAAAGAAAGAGAAAAGAAGAAAAGAAATTTGCATCATGAGGTAGGTGGCCATTACGACGGAAAACTTGAAGCACTCGTCTTGGAGGGGAGGGGCACAAATCTGGGCAAGAAAAAGTTCATCCCCTTGTTTGAACTTCCGGTTATGCTCTCCTTCTCGACAACTTCCGAGATGCTGTTTTTCGATGACGTCGTAGTCTGTGAAGTTCGACATTTTTTCCTCGTACTTTCGGTGTCGTCTGCATCGATGGCACCAGCCACATCCGCAGTACAGACAGCACGCGATGAAAATGGCGGAAAGCAGCAGAACCAGTAAACTGCAAACATATGCAAGACAATTACAGATGCATAACATTTAATTGCGCCTTAAAACACCATTAAAACTTTTTTTATTTCGCCGTTAAGAAAACATGATTTTACAATTTATAATCCATCTCGAGTGTTCCTGGGTGGGACTAGTACTTTGTGACTCAGAATGTCATCTGAGCCTTTCCCTAACTCGTCGGGAAACAGTAAAAGAAAAATTGAAACACCTTAGGGACTAAGGGATATTTTCAAAATCCCCACCCCTTGAGATAATATAAAAAAATATAAGAACTTTAGGAAGATTTTCAAATCTTTACCCCCTCGAGAAATATAAATTCATTATAACTTTAAGAATACATTCAAATCCCAACCCCCTCGAGAAATATGAAGATGTAATAACTTAAGGATTATTTTCAAATCTTCATCCCCTCAAGTAATATATAGATATTATAACTTTAAGATTTTTTTAAATCCTCATTCTATTGAGAAACATCAATATATTATAACTTAAATACTATTTCCAAATCCACAACCTCTCGAGAATGGAAAAAATTAGATTTTTCAAATTTCCTCATTAAAAAAGGCCCAATCTCCCTTATTCAGGCAGATTTCATTATTGACTTCTGTTGGTGTCCTGGATGGATTTGAAGGGTCATTTGGATCCGAGGTCGCCTCCGCACCTCCTTAAAAACACACAGATAAATGTATTTACCATCATCAGTAGCATCATCATCATAGTCATCATCGACACCTCTAACAGCAATAGCATTATCTACAACAGCAGCTGGATTATTATCATCAAGAGTCATCATCGACACCTCTAACAGCAATAGCATTATCTACAACAGCAGCTTGATTATTATCATCAAGAGTCATCATCGACACCTCTAACAGCAATAGCATTATCTACAACAGCAGCTTGATTATTATCATCAAGAGTCATCATCGACACCTCTAACAGCAATAGCATCATCTACAACAGCAGCTGGATTATTATCATCAAGAGTCATCATCATCATCATCATCATCATCATCATCATCTAATGCCATGTCAGGTTTACGAGCTGGAAGAGGGATAAAACGGTGTTGGGACAGTTTATTTGGGTTAAACGTACCACTAACAGTATTCAGTCGTTTGGAGACGATGTCTACGAGTACTTGAGAGTAATATACTGCTGCCATACTGCAGTATCACGTAGATATGTTACATGATACCACACCCAGTCACATTATCCTGACAATTGGCCAACCAGTCTTAGAACTTCCCTTACATGCTCAGCGCCAAGCAATGTCGTTACATGTATCAGAACCGTCATAACTTGTTTGATATGTTGTAGTCGGGAATCCAACCCACGATCTCCCGCACCCGATGCCAGTCGGGACCATCGCAATTGACTACATATTGTGGCTATCATGACATGTGTAAGGAATACTTACATACAAGTACATACCTAGTCTGATTTTTATTTCGTCGTAAAGGACATATTCGCTGGTTTCATTAGCTCCACTGCTCGAAGTGGTGTTCACAACGCCGGTGTCGTCGGCACGTTTCCGTCGAGTCCCACCACAAGTGGGCTGCAATAATAAAAAAATTTGATATAGTTAAGCTGTACGCGTGGTGTTCAAAATGTTTTACGGGAAAAACATCTTTATTTAAGACGCGAACTTTGTGAACATCCCTCGTATAAACGTTCTTACCATGCGGCCCACCAACTGTTATTCTTCATCATCCTATTCATCATTATAAAACGATAAATTCTCCACGTAAAAAAGCATCATTCCAGCAGCAGAAACAAATAAAAAATCATCATCATCGTCATTGCCGTCGTCGTTATCGTCATAAATGACCAAAAATAGAACAATATAATTGTCGTATTCAGCTGCATCTTTACACATCTTAATAGAATGACTGAAATATTGTCGGTGGGACGTAAAAACCACACACATACAAAGAAAACAAACCGGAAGTCCTGTACTTACATGTGCGCACGCAGTGTTTTGTCGTACGCAAGTTTGGACCTTGCAGTAGTATTTAAGATTGAGCGTTGATGACCTCATGTTCACGGAATAGACTGTCGGGAGGAAGAGATCAAACGCCGCCTCTGCAGCAGGATATTCCGACTCGACGGTATCAGTGTAAGAGTATACGAATTCCGGGAAAACAGTAGGATACACGGCGCAGCTGTTCAGAATAGAAAGGAACAGGGTTGGTATTCAATATACATCTTTACGATAAATCTTAAATACTTTAAATATTTATTAGAAATAACCAAATATTTATTAAGATTTCAATTTAAGCTTAATTAAAATAACCTGTACTATTACATATATTTTAAATAATTTTATTTTAATATACTATGTACTCTTTTGTCATGCTTTTGACATAAGAAATTTGAAAATAAAAGCTCAAGGTATATTAACTATAATTATTTTTAGCTTAGATGTGTGACATAAACAGTAAAGGGGCTTCACGAACTACCTGTGTACAGGATTAGAGCCGTAATTTACCGTCAATGCGATTCGATATAATTCTATCATTTCAATTAATCAAAGAATGTACAAATAAGTAAATCAAAACTGATTGACCAAAAGTTGTGTATATATTAGTTTCACAAATTATATGGGTACAGTACAAGAATTTAAAGTCCCCGAAATCTGTGGTCGGGGGATTTTTCTTTTTTTTTGCCCTGTCTGTCATGTTTTTTGTTTGTTAGTTGGTTTGTATGTTGATTTGTCAGCAACTTTAACATTAGCCATAACTTAATGACTTTACAAGGCATTTACTTGAAATGTCATATATGAATAGAATGTGACCAAGAACCATATCTCTACATGGTAGAGATTTTAAATTTTATCGGGAGCATAACTCCTAACTTAAGATTATTTTGTACGTAATATTTCATTTAGACTGAATCTAACAAAAAATGAGGAATATCCTAAGAAATGAATAACAAGGAAAAAGAGAAGAGAAATCTAAATGTGGTGACATCATTTTGGATGAAATGAAAAAATGAAAGAAAGCGTTTAAAAGGAGCGCGTTATAACGTAATAACTTTATATACAGTGTTATGTATACATAGTGCTAGGGTGAATACTATAAATAGAAATGTTTATTCTGTTACGTCACAACATGGCGGTTTTATTATTAAACATCATACTATTCATTTATTAAATGTTTTTTTCAGTGAATTATAAGGAAATGTCAGATTTCTTTTTACAAATTCTATTTACAGTTCCAAACAGAATAATTATTGCCATTTTTATCGTGTTCACTGTTTTGTATCTTTCAAAACATTTCAGTATTGATTTTTCTATACTGAAATTAAACTTTTTCAAGAAATACCTGAAAGAAATGTTGATTGCATGAGTCCCCTGTCGAGTCAAAACATACTCTTACAGTGTTTATTTTACATAGAGTTTAACGTTTCACTCATTTGGAGATTATGTCTACTTGAGACCGGCATAAGGCTGCTACACTGCAATATCGCACCGATGACCTCACCCAGTTCAATTATCCTGACACAAAACCTACCAATCCTGGAATTGTATGCGCCAAGCAGGGAGCTACGAGTACCATTTTAACGATTTTTTGCATATCGCTGCCCGGGAACGAACGTGGGACCTCTCGCTCCCGAGGCAGCCACTTCAACCCGGACACCGGGGACAGTATATATATTGTTTTATTGATTATGATAATGTAATATATGAATCCTTAATACAGTGGTTGAAAATATGCATGAAACAGAAAATAAACATTGGATTGTATGAGACAAGATCGAACCATCTGCAAATGCAAAGCGATGGAAAATAAACAATAGAATTGTATAGAAGATTCACGAACTTACTAGGGGGAGGTTTCGGAGTTAACGGTAAGGGGGTCGCCAATCGCTGTTCCATCTGGCATTTCAAGTCGTAAAAAGCATTTCTGGACAAGCAGTTCGTAGTTGGCTGAAAACATATTAAAGGAGAAGCATATTAGTTTCACATCTCGAGATTCTGAAGTTCTCTCCTTTATGAAATATTCAATAACTACTATAATACAAACTAAATTAGAAATAAAAATTTGAAGAAGATTTTTGAATTAGGTTTAATAGTGCAGGATTTGAGTATAATTTATCTAAATATAACACGTGACTTTGTAAACACTGAAATCATTTAACAGGAGAAGGAAGGAAAAGTTCAATAGCAACATTTAGAGTTAAATTGATTTTATCAATCAATTGATAAATTAATTAAGCAAGTCTTATAAATAAATATTTTTAATTAACTGATTTCCATTACTATAACAACTTTTAATTCAATAACTCTTATTTTTGGTTTTTATAATAAATTGACTATTAAAATAAATAAATATATTTAAATTTTTATTATATTGTTTGTTTTTAATGTATGTATGTATGTATGTATGTATGTATGTATGTATGTATGTATGTATGTATGTATGTATGTTATGTATGTATGTATGTATGTATGTATGTATGTATGTATGTATGTATGTATGTATGTATGTATGTATGTATGTATGTATGTATGTATGTATGTAATGTATGTATGTATGTATGTATGTATGTATGTATGTATGTATGTATGTATGTATGTATGTATGTATGTATGTATGTATGTATGTATGTATGTATATGTATGTATGTATGTATGTATGTATGTATGTATGCTCGTAGCTTTTACAGAGAGAGTACCCAATATAAAGACATACGTAAGTCAGTGTCAAGGTCGATCACGAGGACCATACTGGCGCCAACGTCGTACGTAGAGGACAGGTCGGTGGGGGTCCTCTCAAGAAGTTCGTTCACAAAGTATAGCTTGAGTCTGGGGTTCGGCGTCACACTGACGGCTTTACTTTTGTCCGGCGTGCCGTTAGGGTTATTGACCCTGCAAATGATTTGAAACTTAATTTTCTAAAAAAGCAAAGGTATTCAATCATACATATAAATTAGCTAATCCGTATGCACTGACATGTCAAACACAGATCATTCCGAAACGAGACGTAAACTTACGTAAATCATCGAACACATCATCTACATACTGTTGTAAAAATATCAAACATTATTCAGTGGGAAATAGACAAACATTTGAAATTTTTCCCCGTCACTGATTGGTCAATTTGAATTAGAAATGATTCCAGATATTATCTTTTTACGTGATAAACTCACCAACACAAAAGTAATCTTCTTACTGATGCAACAAAACACAAACAAGTAAAATGCAATCTCCTATTTTAAGTTCAAACATTGAATTGACATATATTTATGTGCATTGCATGTGACTATTTATTTTAATTATATGTATGTAAAAGTCTTAAGTACAAGATAAATTACATACGCACATACAGTATAAAAACAGTCTTTTAAAATTGACTTCATAATTGTACGAGTCGGTTTTAAAACTAGAGCCAAAAGAAGGAACACCAAACTTTAAGCATTGTTGTTGAAATTAAAACTTTTGTATTGTTGTTGTTATTATTGTTGTTTGATTCTTTTAACAATATATATAAATGAAAAGAATGAATGAAAAAAAAGAACATATTAAGATCATGAAAAAATAACGGATTGTCTAACAAAGGCACATGTTAGGTATCATAAACCTGTGAGACTGGTCTTAGAATGACAGACAGGACATGGATTCGAACCACCCTGTTCATGACTTTCGAGGCTCGTGGTACTGGTCCAACCCTGACACAGTCGAGAAGGATTGGTACATGATTTCAAAGCTTTAAGACAGAGGTACTCACTGAGACACTAAGACAGACTGTGCTATAATGTTGACCTCTCCGAAGGTACAGGTCACAAGAAATCGTAGATCAGTTTGGCCGTAAAACAAGCTGGCTTCTTGAACTACGATGATGAAGTCGATGATAGTCTGAAGTAAAAGAGATGTCATTGTTTAAAATAGTGCAGCATTATGCACTGATATTCCGGTATCTATGTAGCAACAAAGTGGGGAGGCAAGAACAGAATGGGCGCAAGAAAGGAATGAGAATAGCGACATTTAGAAGTTTAAAGGGGAGGAGTTTAGTGACATTTAGAAGCCAAGGGACTAAGTGACGTTTAGAAGCCAAGGGACTAAGTGACGTTTAGAAGCCAAGGGACTAAGTGACGTTTAGAAGCCAAGGGACTAAGTGACATTTAGAAGCCATGGGACTAAGTTACATTTAGTTTTTAACCAAGGGTTAAATTTATAATATAAAGAGGGAATCAAAATGGAACGAGTAATATGACATATAGGAGTGATAAAGGAGAGAATTTAGTGACGTATAGATGCCAAAAGAAAAATAAATTTAGTAATATTTAGAAACCAAAAGGGTGGCGGTGACGCGACATTAAGAAGCTAAACGGTGGAGAGTGCATGACATTTAGGAGCCTTAAGGAAGTGGGTATAGTACCATTAAAAGGTCGTATGTTATTCAAAAGTAAAAGAAATCTTGGGATTGTAGCGGCGTTTAGAAGCTAAAGATGACAGTTGTTTTTATTTTAGACAATTCGTGAAGTTAACAACCAAAATACCATACGGTGTTATTATGGATTCTACCATTTTATGCCTATGTATTTTTATAGGAAAATTCACGTAATATATAATGTAAAAGAAAACATACTCCGTCAGCTTGCACGCTGTAATCTGCACTACATGTCGCAAAATCGACGACGAAGGATTCCGATACGCCGTTTGTAATGGCATTAGGACACTCAGAGGCCTCCATATATGTTATTCCATTCGTATTTCCGTTCAAGACCGTATAATGAACCTCGTCATACGTACATAGCTCAACTGTGATATCTGTAAAATAACAAAAAAAAGTGTGCACTCTTTCAGTATACAAAAGTATCACAATATTTCGAGATCGGGGTCTCGAAAAATTGCTGCATTTGAGGGAAATGTTTGTTAAAGGCGTTTCAACAGGGTTTTTTTTCTAACGGACGGATTTTTCTAAAAATTTGCATATAGGTACTTTAGACTTTAACTAAAAGATATATAAATTAAAAAAGGGGGGTCACTATGCTTGTTTTAGAGACTGAGCTTATAGTAGAGCATCACTATTTGCTAAAATTTGTTGGAAAAAACATGACATTAAAAAATAAGAAATATTTCGTTTCTAAATACTGTAACAGCATATTTAAATGATATTTTTAAAATATTTTATCACCATTTGTAACTTATAATGTATTCTATAAGTTACAGATAAAAATACTGTCAAATATGCATTGAAAATACAAAACGGGCATAAAATCTCATTTGTGCCCGGACCAAAATGTATACAAAAACTATCCCAAAACTGTGATTTTTTATATATATATTTCTATATAATTTTTTTTTTCAACGGACAGATTTTCTTTATTTTTTCAGAGTCAGTTTTCTATAATTTGGAAATTTAAAAAAAAAATAACAAAATCAAAATCAGCCGTAATCCGCTGAAATGTCCTTAATTGGGTTTGACGTCACGCCGACAGTAATTCAGTCATTTGGAGACTAAGTCTACTTGGGATTGATATAATGCTGCAAAACTGCAGTATCACACCGTAGACATGTGGCATATAAGTGACCACACCCAGTCACAGTATCCTGACACCGGGCCAACCGGTCATGGAACTGCACTTATTACATTGAGCGCCAAGCAAGGGTGATAAACCAGTACTGAATTTTACGATTTTGTTATGTCGTAGCCGAGGAAAGATCCGAGGACATCCTATTCATTCAGGAGAAGGGGGTACAGGACCGATATCGATGTATCAAAATGTATTTTTTATGGAAAACTTTTAAAGTTAAAATGTAATGGCTGCATAATATTTCAAATAGGTATAAACTGCTAAACTTTACAATAGCATACGTGGGGTTTTCTTCCCCATACAAAGGACTTCAACAGCAGATTGGCTGGAGAACTGCATGGGAGCTCCAAATATGCTTTCAATAAGAATTGTGTGTAAAATCCAGCTGTTTATACCCATTGGAAACGTATATGGAAATGTTGATAAAATCGGTAACTTTGAATCATCGCCAAATTTCGATGTTTCGACACGTCGGTGTATTGCGTGAACACTATTTAAATGAATCATCAAATATTATGAACACAGTAAAAAGCGATTATAATAATTATTATTATTATTATTATTATTAAAATAAAATGTCAATGAAACGCATGCCTGGCAATAGAGGGACGTGTCACATGGGAGATATTTTCATATCGCGTGCGCAGCCGATAACTATTGCGTGCGAACAGCGATAACTAACGCATTCGCACGCAGTTATCGTCGCATTCGCACGCAATGTCCCAAAACGCTGTGGTTTTTGCGTGTTAACGTGATTGCTATATCTTCCATGACCCCTTTAAGCCACCGTACATGCAATACCCAAACATCAGAAACTTTAATTTTTGCTCAGTCTTTGTGATACATGTACGTACCAACTTGACTCGCCACTCGGTCAAAATTGCAAAACAATGCCAGCAACACCAGGACGAGAGACATGGCTCCTGAAAATGAAAAAATTATAAAGAAAAATAGAAGGAATCCCAAGAACTAACATAATCTTTAGAATGATGGCGATACTCGAAAAACGGGAAGTATTTTTCGGCGTAGCAGTCTAGCCTCACTTTTGACCTATTTTCAGGTGATGACGCGCGATAAAACCAAAATGAATATTTTAACGATTTTCATTGGTAGAAAATGGCTTTACTTAGGGGAAAAGGCTACGCACCATCTTTGTTGAGATGACAACTTGCTGAAAAATTCGTATTTACGAATTTTTTAATAAAGTATCCTTAATGAATAATTTTCTTGATGAAAATGTAGGTGAGTTATCAAAATACTTCTCTTATATGCATATTGAGACATTTTTAGGTTGAACGTTATAGATATCTGTACATTATAATTGTAATCAGTTTCATCCGCTCAATCGGGGTCTTCCTCCACCTGTAATTAGCTGGACGTCGCTATATGACTGAAATACTGTCGAAGCGACGGTAAACTCAAATAGTCAAGTCAAGTCTAGTTTCACCGCCGCCATATGACTGATAGACGGTTTACAATAATGTTTACCTCGGTGAAGTTGGTACTTTATCTTTGCTCATTTGACTTCTCTGATAATCATTCTTTTAACCATTCTACATTATCCATTACTTTGATTCTAGTCAAGGCCGAATATCATTTTAAAAGATATTTTTTGTTTCTTCTTACTGCCTTTGTAACACCTCGGCAGCAGGCTGCGAATGAAATACAATCGGCGTCTGCTATCGATCGGCGAACAATCTCAAACCGGTCGCAAGACAGGTGTGACAGGGTTTAAGCTGATTATTTCACCGCTTGCTTAATCGGAGTTAAAACAGGTTTTCCGCAATGTGATTTGGAAATAACCTTGAATCAGAAACCTTGTTCGGAAGAGCGCTGTTCGTATCATCACAACACTGCTGTATGAATGTTTTGACTTTCCTAATCTAATGCCAGTGAATAGCTTGTTAATATGCCATGCATCGAAATACGTATATTTCTTTTTATGTTTGAGAATATTCGAATGATATGAAATTTGATTGAATAAAAAAATTAAGCTTAATTTCTTTATAAATATTTTTCAATATTTTTTCAAGAGTTAATGTCCTTTAGGTTGAGCCGGCATTGCACGACTTTCAGGAACAGTCATTGATCTTCGTTTTTTTATTTATTTAGTTTTTGTTGTTGTTGTTGTTTAGAGAGAGAGAGAGAGAGAGAGAGAGAGGGAGAGAGAGAGCTAGCTAGTATTACAGCTTGATCATTCTTAAAAAATTATAAGGATGGCAATGATGGAAAAGATTTGTTTCCATCATTTGGTAATTTTGCAATGCCCTTTAATCTGACTGCATCTCGATAATTCATGTATCCAGCTTCCAGCTGATTTACGGAAGGTCAATAGCCTCCGTGTTAAATCTGTAATTAGCTGGACGTCGCCATCTGAATAAAATACTGTCGAAGTGACTGTAAACCCTTGTGTGTGGTAAAAATATAACCGATCTTTTTGCAGATAACGTAAGTTTGAAGGGCGGTGATTATATATCCGATATTTACTTACCTTAGTCGATTAACGAATAAACGAGTAACTGTTATTTGTTAAATACGTCAGCTTAATTTAATAAAAAGCTTTGAATCGAATGAACGAAAATATTGGTAAATATTCTTTTCTTTTTTTTTTTTCTTTTTTTTTTTCGATTTGATTATATTTCCGCCGGGGAAGTGATACCGGTAAGAAATTCAAGAACGCTAACTCTTAGCTTATCAGTAGAAAGTGTTTTCATGGATGTCAATTGTATGCTCGCTAAATGCCAACTAATTCCCAGGTAAAAATTTTAAATATGTCTAGTCGGTAAAGCAAATATTTATATGTTGTTATAAATTGCTGAATGTTCGACTGTGCCACGGTATCAATTTAGGTCTAGTGTCGAGGAACTGCAGGAGTTTTCAAACACTGATGAATAAGTCCATCTTATTAATTCATATTTTTCCATTTCTTTCTGTGGAAATCCAGAAAATATTTTAAAAAAAATGTATATATAGTCCGTGAAAGCACAGTTGATATTAAATTATAATGACAATGATGGTGATGCCTAATAATTTCCGTGAAATCACAGTAAATAGAGGACCTAATTTTATCATGACTAAACTATTTGAGTTTACCGTCGCTTCGACAGTATTTCAATATAAGTGTTTATCACATAACTAAGCTAGCCTACGAGTTAATACTGCTATTTGTTGTTGTTGTTGTTGTTGTTGTTGTTGTTGTTTTTGTTGTAACAGTTGTTGTTGTTTTTGTTTTTGTTGTTGTTGTTTTTGTTGTTGTTGTTTCTGTTTGTTTTTTCCTCTTTTTTTGTTTGTTTGTTTTTTCTGTTGTTCTTGTTGTTTTTATCTCACACATTTGTTGTATTTAAAAATAGTATCGGACGCCGCAAGTCGAATGAATTCTAAATACAAACTGATCTAATTTTGTTCAAGAGTCTTCTCCCTTTATATTAAGATTTTTTTATCTTTCATTTTTTGAAAAGTGTTACAGTAAATGGTGAGATAACTAGTTTCTTTGATAGTTTCACTGGTATTCGTGAATGTGAAACTCTCTCAACTTTTTTTTTTTTTTTTTTTTTTTTTTTTTTTATTGAATTGATGTCTAGTAACTATACTGGATTAGTCCATATTTCAAATGAAACCCATGAATGTCTAAATAATATTGTTCTTGAAATTTACGTAAAATTGTTCTTGCTATTAGATGCTAAATACACAGTGTTGTTAGCAGAAAATGGACTTGATTTGCCGAAAGCCTTGGATGCTAAATAGTGTATATTTCCATTTATGGATTTTTATAGTTTGACTTGACTTGACTATTTGAGTTTACCGTCGCTTCGACATTATTTCAGTCATATATAGCGACGTCCAGCTAATTACAGGTGGAGGAAGACCCCAAAATTGTATATTTTATGAAGCTGAAACCAGATTTGCAATATTTGGTTGGTCAAAACCCACACCTGACGTAGCTTAGTGATTGTAACTAAGAAGGCGCCGTCAATGGTTTGTATTAAATGTAATGTCTTCACAAAGCTGTATATTTGATATCTTTTTTTTTTCATTAAAACACGAAATAAAATTCATGTGATTAGACCAATAAAGGCTTTTTAAGAACAAGTTTATGAGAGATGAATCCGAACTTCAAGGATATTTTTCGGTCCGCTTATAGTATATATATTGAATTATAATTTAAAAATTTAATTTTTTAAATGAGAGGGGTTTGTGTACGCGTTTTTTTTTTTTTTTTTGTTTTTTAGAAATGCAAACACCACTTATGCTCATTTTTTATTGAAATATTTCTACGATGGTAAAAAAAAATTATGCACCTAAGGATACATTAACTCATTTTTTTTTCTGAAGAACTTTTTGAGGTTTTGGAGGTGAGATTATTTGACGAACAGGTGCCTGACACATATAGTATAAACTTTCACAAAAGAATCGTGTTACTGTGCACTCGCCAGACTAACGCTTATGATTTTGCAAGACCTACGAGGGCTACCCGACTACTTGACAGAGCTCGGTCGATTCCGGACATATTCGTGTAAATATTCGGTAAATCTTCGTGAACATTTCCCACAGTCATTTAATATATCGGTGATTATATCGACATCAATCGGGCTAATCGTATGCCTAAAGAGGCAATAATTTGCATATTGTCAAAAGAAAGTTTGAATTCTTATATTTTCACCTCATTTTCTATATTTATTGCATTGATTTTTGGTAGTATTGAAACTTTAATGTAATAAGCACATTAGTATTATATCAGCACTTCTTATGCTTTTTAATTAGCATAAGTTAGATAAAAATGATAAATAGATAAAAAATTATTTACTTATACTCTTAATTTGGTGGATATTGCTTAACCCTTTCCCTCATATAGACTCATTTTGACGCACTCAATAGGTACCACATAAAGCCTGATCTGTCTTAACCCTTTCCCTCATATAGACTCATTTTGACGCACTCAGTAGGTACCACATAAAGCCAGATCTGCAGAAACCAAAGTTAAACCTTACCAAATTTAATTACAAAATCCTCATTTCAAGACCACTGAGGAGCAGCGAACAGCATAAAACCTGATCAGCCTGCGAGTTACTCGCAGGCTGATCTGATTTTATGCTGTTCGCATAGGTCTTTTCATTGTGTCCTCTATGAGGGAAAGGGTTAAAAAAATCATTAAATATTGAATTCTTTTTAAATATAATATTTTGAATTTGTTAATGTTTTAAAAAATATATGATAGTACGTATTTCAGAATTGAATACTTGCCTATAAATGTTTAGAAAATTATAATTATATTTTTGAAGCAAATATGTTTAAATGTTATGATCTTTAGAAAAAATAGAATAGATCTTATGCCTCGAGGACGAATAGAACAGAAGAAGAAGAAGAAGAAGCTCACCTGTTTTCATCTGTACCTGTGTCCGATATCACACACTTTCGAAACTTCTGATCGGAATGAGATGCTGATATCAAGTGTCGTTAATTTATAAAGATTGGTCAATCATGAAAAAAAAATCATTAGCTTGCATCATCCAATAAAAATACTTCTACCCCAATCGGAAACATTTGGGTAAGTTTTCGATATATCATTAAAACTGGCGGAAACTAACTTCTATTAGTTTGCTTAATAGCGTGATTTGTTTATCTTTTCTTTCGATTACATTGCACCAAGATGAAAGTGATACATTGTATATGAATATATATAATTATAATTGTACGAAATTCGTCAAAAGAAAAATATGTCAGTACGGGTAACGTTTTAGCACTCAAACTTAAATGCTTTTACCTCATTAAAACAAACTTTCTTTTTCTTACTCCATCTTTTATTGTAATGGCTGGCACTCATTTTCTGATTATAGACCTTTCGATTAAGGTTTCCCACGTGTGGGTCCCATTTTTTACTGAAGAGACAGTATCGAAAGAGACAGTATTTGGATACAAGGGAGTCCGGGTGTAATGCCTTAGCTCATTTTACGAATAGACTCCCTAGTTCTTTTACGTGCCCGATGTATAGCACACAAGTTCCTTGGTAGAACCAGTACTGAGTACTGCCGAGTTCCCATGGCAGCCCCATTTTGCTGAGTTCAAGACAAGGGTGCGTCTGGTACCAATGTAATACGTATTTGGTTTGAAGCGGTCATCAGTGGAAGTCCCCCGGCTGGGATTCGAACCATAGATCTCCCGAACGCAAAAAGGACACTATATCATTGAGCTGTAATATAGGAGAGATAATATAGGAGTTAATGATTCTGCTATTGATGATGATGATGATGATGATGATGATGATGATGTCAGTGTGATGTTGTTGATGATGATGATGGCGATGGGGTGTGATGATGATGAGGATGATGATGATGATGATGATGATGTCAGTGTGATGTTGTTGATGATGATGATGGCGATGGGGTGTGATGATGATGATGATGGTGTGATGTTGTTGATGATGATGATGGCGATGGGGTGTGATGATGATGATGATGATGATGATGATGATGATCATGTGTGGGGGTGGGGGTTTGGATTTTTTTTTATACTTATACGATTCCTGGGTGGAAAGGCCATTAAAGGGGATTCGAAGTCGTATATGCCATCAACTGACACCGCCATCATAATTATCAAAATGATTCCTTTAGTTGACAGTACGATGAAACAATGTGAATGTATTCTAAAAGTTAACATTTAAAAAAAAAATATTAACTGTGGAATATTGTATCTTATCATTTCACGGGAAATAATCAGATCTATGGTTCATTATTATTCACTTGTTTGCCTTAATCTTTCACTCCACTCTACTAAATAATATGCTTCATCGGTCCTAGACAAAAATCAAAATTGTTCAGAAATTTAAGCAGAAAACTACATTTGTTTTTGACAGTGTTATATCTCCCTTGCTTGGCGCTCAGTATAATATAAACTTAAGGTAGTTTGAGGACTGGTTGTCCCGGTGTCAGAATAATGTGACTGTGTGTGGTATCATGCCATATGTCTACGACGTGATACTACAGTGTGGCGGCACTATATCTGTATCAAGTAGACATTGTCTCCAAATGACTGAAATCCTGTCGGTGGGACGTTTAACTCCAGAAGTAAAGATCTTTTTCTCATTTTACCGGATTTAAAAACATATTATAAATACAACTCATCAAATCAACGATGTGGTCGCCTAAAAAATGTTTCAATCATTACTTTGTCATCGATTTCCTTTTTAATTATTTCCTCCCAAGATGTTATATAGAGATACACTCGTAACCTCATTCCTATTTAGTTCGATTGATAGTATCTATATCGCTTTTTTTTTCTTTCTTTTTTTTCTTTTTTTGAGGAGTTAGGGACGAAAAAAATGAATAAATTTTATTTGTGGTTTTGATCTTATTTTCATAACCTCATCTAAAACATAAATAAATATAGTAGATAAAACACATGCATTTAATGAGGTTTTTCAACTTTTAATTTTCTATTTGATTTTTGTGTGATTTTATTTTAGTATGAAGTTATCAGAAAAAAAAATTAGTCCAATTCAGTAGGACTATTTCCCTTTTTATAACTGCACTAAGAACTTTTTTGAAACTTTTTATACAGTATAATTTCTAATTATATTCTGATAAGATTAGAATCTCGTTGACACCTTTATCGACCCAGGTGGCAAATTAACGTTACCATGCAGTTCTATTTCATTACTTTGTGTGTGTTTTCACTCTGTTTAATTGTTCAGCCTTTACTGTGCCTGGATAGTGTAGTGGTAACGCGCTTCGCTTGCACATTTTCTTGAAAATATATTGTATATCACCCATAGTGGTGGCAATAAAGAAATTAATTGATTGATTGATTGATTGATTGATTGATTGATTGATTGATTGATTGATTGATTTGTTGGTTGATTTTTGTTTGTTTATTATTTGATTTTTTTTTAATATTATTATTATTATTATTATTGAATTTGATATATTTTGTAACTAACTGGTATAACCAAAGAAATTCATGACATTAAATGTATTTATTGTCGGCCACAAATGTTACGTGGTCATTGTAGGCTTACAAAATGGCGAAAATTTGTTATTTATAGATTCGCATGCACGGGGTGGGGGGGGAGTGAAAATTTTTAACTGTTTTTTTACCACAAAGCGATAATTGTTGTTTATATAAGAAAATATCCTTAGGGAAATGCCACTCGCTGTTAAAAAAAAAAAAAAAAAAAAAAACTTTATTGTGTTGCAATAGAAAATACTCTCATAATTTTTATAAAATATATAAGTCTTTTAGATATGTTCGTTTGTTATCATTTTAGTTTATTTCGCCATAATCAAATTCATATAAATGATAGAAAACTAAGCTGATACATAAAAACATTTTTAACAATTTTACAAATAATAATTGTATATGATATCAGATACTCATGGTGACAGATATCTAAACCGATCTTTGTCGAGATGGATATGAGGTATATGATATTATGCAAGGATGCCCGAAAGGGTTCTTTCCGGTAATTGACATTCATTTAATGTATGGGTACATAGGAGCCGTGCTGGGGAGATATAGTTTACGATATTTAATGATTTATCTGTAAAAGGAATGACTTTGAAAAAAAAGTGAGTCTAATTACGCAGACAAAAAAGAAAAACAGGGTATTTCTGCATAACATCGTGATTGGGTCTATTTCGCTGTCGACCTTTGTAATACAAGCCTATCTTCCCCGAGCTTAATTGAGCAAGGCGATCTATTAAGCAAGATCAAGATAAAGAAATTGAATCTTTCACTTCTTTTGATATTGTTTCTGATTTAGAATTTCTGGAACCAGTGAACAGTGTCCAATTCAGCATTAATTTTAGTCATTTCGAAATGGAAAACATTTTAATTTTCGGATATCTGTATAGATGTCATAAGGGTTAAAGAGTATGTTACACTGATCTTTATCATTTGATTTAACGTAAAATCATTAATAAAACATTGAATGACATTGCCAATGTTATGAAAATAATCACAATAGGGACAAAATCCACATGCTTTGCATGTTAAATGTTGCTTGAAAATGGAAATGACAGTTCATACAGAGAGAGAGAGAGAGAGAGAGAGAGAGAGAGAGAGTCGAGAATGAGGGGAAACTAGAGAAAAGACACACATGTACTTTTAGAAGGAAAGATACAAGCAATTTCAATTTAAACACGTGAAAAATAAACATGGAAGATTAAAATTTCTAAAATAAAAATTAAGACGGAGAAAAAAAAAACGAGAATAAAAGAGATAAATATGTGCGCTAGAAACAATTCTAAAAGAATCAATCAAGAAATAAAGACGTCTTGTATTATTAGTTTTGCTGCGTTTATTGTCGCCTCGACAGTCTCTCCTAGGGTATGCACAGAGGCGTCGGGATAAACTGTCAACCAAAAACCGACATACTCTTCGTACCGGTTATGTCTGCTACGCTACTTTACGTCATTTTGGACTTATCATCAAGGGGAGTAACTGCTGCGGGGAGTTCAAAAATCCGAGTGACCCGACATAGACTCCAACTGGCAGTTGCGAGGGACCATTTAAAAGTACATGTGTGTCAGAGACTGCAACCACTGAGCTACGGATGTTCCATTTCCAATTATTACAATACCAGCACACCTGCGTCCTATTTTAAACAAACTATCAGTGGAACTATGGAAGGGGTCATCGACTCAGATAATGGCTTCTTTCAGAATGGCCGTACCCTCTGACCTTATCGGTGACCTTATCTGAAAAACACTGGACACACGGTTTTCCCTTTCTATGGTGACTCAGGCGTATCAACGGGTTTCGGTCATTCATTTGTATACAAATGTACATTTTAGACAGTACATGTATTTCAATTATATTATTTAGTTGTGGTTTTTTCTACATTTAAAAGATACAGCTAATGAAAAACGGTATTCTATCTGTGAGATAAAATTCTATATCACCAAAGACAGTGATATAGCTCTGCCCAATTTTTTTTTTTTTTTTTTTTTTTTTTTTGCTTATAAAAGAAGAAATGACAAACATCCACACGGTTGAAGATGATCTACTACACAAAATAGTTCCATTCTTTCGCCATCAGTTATCATAAAATAAGATAAAAATGTTTGTTTTTAGTGGATATGGAATACATCTCATCTTGAAGTAATTATTATACAATTTTAGCATCTAAATCTTAAAATTAAATGAGTTTTATTTGAGATATTATACAATATTTCATATCCCAAATCAAACGAATATCCTCTCTGTAACTTAGACTTAGCTAACCTATTAAAATATTGCATTCTGATAAAGGATGATTGAATGAGGGTGGTATTATGTCCCTTCTTTACATCGCAGAAAGAGAGAACTCTATCTGTTTCATGTACACAAAGTCAACGCGTGACTGAAAAAAACCCATCATGACATGACATGCCCACTCTACCATACTTTTCTTATTATTCTTATTTTTAATCTAGAATTCCTTTGAGAGCACCTGGAATTTCTCGGTGTATAATTACTAGTGAAAGGAGAAGACTATGAAAGTAATGGAGTATAGTATATTAAATGTTGTTCTTGCCTCATTGCTCGTCATGGGGGCACAAGGTATGTTATGGTTGATGTAGATTTTAGTTGTGACTAATATAACAGGTCGATTGAAAACAGTACATATTTAGATGTTAATTCTTCTTTTTTTATTATTTTTTCTGTTTCTTCTACTGTCACAACTACAGTAACTCCTTCTTTTCCTTTGACTGCTACAACTGCTACTAATACTTCTGTTAATATTACTATTACTAGTGATTATTCTACCACCACTTATTCTTAACTTTTTTAAGCGGTTTCACGTAAATTCGGTCGTTTTCTAACACAGCGAACTGTTGCACGGGCAACATTTCGAACTGTAACATGCATGTCTAGTACGAGCTTAACTGTTGATCACTTGTAAATAAATTGTATTCGTAAATACTGGACATTCAACACATCAACTGTTATTACTCCATGCTATAAAATAATCAATTTTCCGAGAATAATTGTTGTTGTTGTTGTTGTTGTTGTTGTTGTTGGTGGTGGTGGTGGTGGTGGTGGTGGTGGTATTTTCTGCAATTTACTTATGAGATAATAATTGATCTAAGTTTTAAAATTCCAAGAGCCAATACTAAATATAACTTCTTTAGCCATGAAGAAATAAGTGGTAGTAATTGTTGATGTTGTTGTTGTTGCAGAAAAAGTGGAAGCTGTTGATGATATGACCGTTCTTAAAGAGGATTAACCCTTTCCCTCATAGAGGACACCGTAAAAAAAGACCTATGCGAACAGCATAAAACCAGATCAGCCTGCGGGTAACTCGCAGGCTGATCAGGTTTTATGCTGTTCGCTGCTCCTCAGTGGTCTGGAAATGAGGATTTTGTAAATAAATTTGGTAAGGTTTAACTGTGGTTTTCTGCAGATCTGGCTTTATGTGGTACCTATTGAGTGCGTCAAAATGAGTATATATGAGGGAAAGGGTTAAGCAATAGTACTTATAGTATGAATATCATCAAAGCTATTGCTTGTAGTACATGTATCAGCGCATTAGATCATCGATATTTGTGGATAAAATTTTGAAAATGAGTTGGACTTATTTCTATTTTCCAGGACAATTTGCCAACATCTTACAAGCAATGATGGGTGGCAATACCGGAACTCAGACATCGACGAATAACAGCGCATGCGCATCAAGTCCTGTTTCCTGTTACCCATGGTGCAGTAGATCGGTCGACCAAAATGGCTGTCTGACTTGTAAATGCTCTTCAGGAAGTAGGGCTTTTCGAAACTTTTTTTTCTTTTATTATTATTATTATTATCATTATAATTGTTGTTGTTGTAGTAGTAGTAGTAGTAGTTTTCATGAATACTTTTTAAAATGCTATGTGTTTGGGCCCTTTTTCCAAAGGCGGGATTTATTCAAGTCCGTCTAAGTCGCAAAGTACTGGTCCAACCCCTTGACTGTCGACATCTTTAAACTTGCTTTCAAATTTATTTTACTGCTAATACGATCATTGATAATGTTGTTTGTATAAGTCACAATCTGGCCATCCTTCCCAAATTAAAATATTCATTCAGAGAGGATTAAGATTTTTTCAATAACAGAATGATAATAACCATACCATGTATGTTGTTAATCAAGTCCTTAAATTGTGAAAAAAAGATTGAATAATAAAACGTTCTTATTTGACCAGTTTCAAATCCCATGGCTGGTATTAATCCAATGAGCGGTATGAATCCCACGGCTGGTATGGCTGGTATGAATCCAATGGGTGGCATGAATCCAACAGGAGGAATGAGCCCTGCAAGCGGTATGAATCCGATGAATGGCATGAATCCATTGGCTTCGTTGTTTCCCGGCTTAACTGGTGGCAAATCGCCGATGACTGGTTCCACGCAGACGACAGGTGCCCGCAGCTGTGACCCGGCTCCAACTACGTGTCCTGCGCCCCAGCCCTGGTGTGAGCGCGTGACCGGAAGTGACGGCTGCATGCGTTGCGTGTGCGGAAATGGTGAGTCACGTCACCATGTCTGATTTTATCATCCAGTTTGTCAGTTGTGGACAGTGTCTGCTTCAATGCGGTATCACGCCGTAGACATGACACCATAACTTGCCATACCAGATCCTGACACCGCCAAAATACTGACCAATCTTATACGCTACTCATCATTAATGACTCAAGTATGTCGAACCCGTGTTCTCGAAAATTAAAATGGTACTTAAGTAGGATTTTCATACTCAGACTCAAACAATGCCCATGGTTTCAAAGAAGATTTGAGTGTAATACTCGAATTTGAGTCCGAGATCGTACTCAAATACTTTGGAGAAAAGGTGACCAACCTCTGTTTTATCAAAACATACTTAAAAGGTCTATATAGTCTATTGTCTATAGTTCTCAAAGAAAAAAATAGCACAGTTTGTGTCTTAGTATGAAAATCTTAAGAGTCATTTGATCATTTTGAGAACACGAGGCCAGTAATAGAACATAAAACCTCCATCTCATAATGCATATTCTGTAATTACCAAACCACAACCACCACCACCATCATCATCATCATCATCATCATTATGATTAATCTCGCTATGGTACAGTAGCATAATTATAAATTGCAGTTTGATTGTTGATTGTCTGAGCCCCTCTAGGAGACAACAATCTTTCATGACCTTCTACTTGTGTTTATACTTGCTTCAAAACATAATTGATATAAGCTGTAAGAACTGTAGGCCTACATTACAACGAAATGCGTCTGAAACACCATTTTCATTTTTCACTATATTTCTTCAGATTTGATTATCTACTTGCAAAAGATGAAGGGACAAATGATATCCTCGGGGTCTTCAACACCAAATGTATCAGAAACTGTTACAACAGCGTCACCATTGATGTCACCGGAAGTAACAACCACACATGCGCAGGTGACGGTCTCAACACCCAAGACACAGTCGTGCCTGACAGACTTTTTCTGCTCTAAGCTGTGTGACCAAGGTTACAAGAGTGACGCCAGAGGGTGCCCGTTGTGCGAATGCGTTACAGGGGCTTTGGTGGACTCCCCAGGTAATCAAACTGGAGGAATTATTTCCATTTCTTAGGGAATGATAACCATTAAAACAAGAGAAGCATGTACAATGTAGTAAACAAAAACATTTTTTTTTAACAATATAATAAACATAATCAACAGAGGCATTATCATCAATAACATTATTATCATAATCACAACCACCGATATATTCAGCCAGAATCCCATCCTTTCCTTACATGGTAAACACGTACATGGATTCATCCGCGTGTGAACAGGATCGTATACACAAAAAATAGTTCCATCCATCCGTCATCTGGCAGCAAAAAAATGAAAAAGAAAAAGTGTACCGAGGGGTGAGAGCGAAACTATGCTAAGTGCTTATGTATTTATATGCTCTTAGCATAGTTTCGCTTTCAATCCTCGATAAGTCTTTAGTGGATATGGAATATATCTTATGGTGAAATTATGCCATTTAGATACTTTATCATTTCGAGATGGGATATATTCCATATTAAATCGAAACCAGCATCCTCTATGCACTACAGCTGTGTATAAACTGTATGAGTTATTGTTTATACAATCGTTTTTTGAATTTTAAAATATAAACGATAACATACTTACCGTTTGTCACGTACGCTATACAGCTTTACCTATGACCCGCATCCCATTTATTGGCACTTTCGGATGGTGTTTAAAGTACTGTTCAGAGTCAGTATCGCTGGGTATATTTATTATTTAGCTAAAAAAAAAAACATGACGAAATCAGTCGGCGCCGCAAGAAGCTCCGTCCATTATCCCTTTCCCTCATATAGACTCATTTTGACGCACTCAATAGGTACCACATAAAGAAAATCCTCATTTCAGCCACTGAGGAGCACGAACAGCATAAAACCTGATCAGCCTGCGAGTTACTCGCAGGCTGATCTGGTTTTATGTTGTTCGCATAGGTCTTTTCATGGTTTCCTCTATGAGGGAAGGGGTTATACTCTAAGGTCACGTTTTTTTGTGGTTTTTTTTGTTTTGTTTTTTTTGTTTTTTTCATATCAAGACCTCACGGTCTTTTTTATGGAATACATTTTTCAAATTTTGAACGAAAAAGCCTACAAGCATTTCATTAGACGATTTAGTAGGTCAAACTGTATCGTATGATATTTTTTCAGATATATTTAAAAAATATTTTCAGTTGTTGCGACAGATCCGCCTGGAAAACATGCTTCAACTATAACGATTCCCTTGACATCTGACGTAAACCCTCCTGACGTCACTAACCACGTCACTTCCTGCCCCGGTATATTCAACTGCATTTTAATTTGTGACAATGGCTATAAGTCTGACGAGAAAGGGTGTCCATTGTGTTCGTGCGTTCATTAAAATGTTGTTGCATAGTTTTGAACTTTGTGATCTTTGCTGTCATGAAATTTAATTGATCGATCATGAATTCCATCCTTGGTGTCCTCCGTAGCGGAGGTCGTAGGTTCGATCCAGGACCACGACATAGTACGATATCTCCCTGTTTATATACAGTGTAGTTTCAGGACTGCTGACCCGGTGTCAAGATAATTTGACTGGTTTGGTATCATACCATATGTCTACGGTGTTATACTGCAGTGCGACAGTCTCTAGTAAAATGACTGTAATACTGTCTTCTGGACAATGGACCTGTAAAAAAAGAATGGTGCAATGTTTGCTCCGATTTAGTTTTGGCTTTCACATACTCAATATCTGCTCTGTCATTAAGGATTTGTGAGACATTCTTAGAATATTTTCTGTTGTGAAGATAGAACATGCCTTTTCGATTCAGAATTACTTCTTTCTGCTGAATGCATTTCTTCGAAGTTGCGGTTCATTTATGTATTTCTTAAAGCAATAAGTATTTTACTTCCGGTATGACTGGTATATATATATATATGTATATGCTTATAATAACAGTTTCCTTGCCACTGCATCAACGAAGAACATAACACAATGTCTACAATGTAATCACAAACTGACAACCTCCAAATCATATAATGCATCAGTTCACCATAGTTATCTTTTCGCCAATTGATTTTTCTTAACTTTCAAAAAGACCATGTGTATCTGCCAACGCACGAAGACCGCGTGCAAAATCACGCCATCTGACGGAAACTATATTAAAACAAGGGGACTAAGTTGTTCCGTCCACGTCTGTCAAAGAAAGATAACTGTGTATTTCTTGTTATTTTATAAATAAGAGTTTTCTAATTATTATTATTAAATAAAATTTTTATTTAAAAATATTAATGAGTATACACACACACACACACACACACACACACACACACACACACACGAATAAAAAGAAATAAATTAATAAATAAATAAATAAATAAACAATGTCATTCTAGAATATATTAGAAATGTAAACTATAGCTTGCTTTTCCACGCGTCGCCACATCACGCTGCACTATGCTTCAATTTTACTTTGATACACTAACCTATGTTATCCCTTACTCTAAATATATAGATTATATACTTTACCATGATAAGCTTCGGCATGCCATTCCATCCATTCCATGCTTTGCTCTGCAATGTCATTTTGACATGCCATTCTTTGATATGCCATAGTATGCGATGCTTTTCTATGCCATTTTTCTATGCTACAGTAGTATAGCGACGTACAGTATTTACAGGTGCAAAAGACACCTCGCACACGAGTTGCACTCGGAAAAAGAATAACCAACCTATAGCAGTCCAGGAGAAGGCTAAACACTTAGCGACAATATCCCCCGTCAACGGAATCCTCTGTATCATATTCAAAACATATCATGTTAACACATATATCATAGAAATTATTCTATTTCAGTAGGGGTTTTTTTTCTTGTTTGCTGGATTTCATTTTTCCCACATTAAGGTAAAGTCTGTGTAAAAGTTCCGATACATTTCGGACCTCATGGCCTTTCACGGAGATAACCAAGGTTTCCTGATATTTTTAGGGTACCTTGGTTATCTTGGTGGAGGTTGAGAGGTCCAAGACTTAGCGAAACCATTACGGGAACTTTACCTTACGATAGATATACATTACACTGTAGACATGTGACATGATACCACACACAGTCACATTGTCCTGACAACGGGCCAACCAGTCCTGGAACTTCCCTGTACGATGAACAGATCCGAGATGTGACCTTCAAAAAATCAGGTACCCACAAATATTGTCACGTGGACTATGCTATGCTACTCAATAAGATCAAGGGATCATCTCGTTAACCCCGTGGTCTAGAGGCTTGTTTGTTTGATTGTTTGTTTGTTGGGTTTAACGTCCCACCGACAGTATTTCAGTCATTTGGAGACGATGTCTACATGAGACAGATATAGTGCTGCCACACGCCGTAGACATGTGGCATGATACCACACCAAGTCACATTATCCTGACACCGGGCCAACCAGTCCTGCAACTACCCTTATATGCTGAGTGCCAAGTAAGGGAGCTATAGCAGTATCATTTTTTACGACTTTGGTATGTCGCGGCCAGGGATAGAACCCACGACGACCGCTCCCGAGGCGGACGCTCTAACCACTCGGCCACCGGGGACGGTGAAAGTATAAATGCAATCCTTTGTTAAGTATGCAATTTCAAAAATACAAGGATCTTTCGATCATAAATCTGAACGCCAAGCAGAGAGTACAAGTAACATATTTAACGACCACAATATGTCGCTGTCGGAGATTGAACCGAAGACCCTCGGTTTTTGAAACGGACACTCTAACCACTCGGCCACCGATAACGGTAAAAATATCTTATCATTTTACGTTCTGTATATACCGATTATCCATATTTGCCCACGCCTTTCCCAACTGCAACTTTCATTTAAATAAATATGAAAACGCCTATATCTGTATTATCATAATAAATCGATCAGTCTTACCGTTTATAAATATATGTTCTGGGATCTCTTTTGCACTGAATAACACGGTCAACATATATGATAAAAAAATACACCATTATATTTAAAGCAGCTCGTTCACAGATGATCGGTATAAATCTTAAAAAGTATTTTTCTACTCTCCCTCGTTAATATTGGTGAACTCTTTGTTTCCTGACAAATTAACTCGGAAAGTGTAGGTCACATTGCACAGGAAAACGCCTTTTTCGTAAACACAACTTCGACGAAATCGGTTAAATTTAGAATACGATATCCCCGAAAGACACGTTCCCTTGTATAGCGTCTTCACCAGTTCACAGTAGCAATTTCGTTAGTTCATCCTATGTAGTTAGCGCATGCGGGAAAAGTGAGTGAATCTAAATATAGGTTTTATCAGTCTAAATAAAGTTTCAAATCCGTCTGTGACAGTATTGCCTGTGTTGGGAAACCATCAATCCACCACCCACCCCCCTTTTTTTATTGATCACGGATGGTTGCAGCACTAGGTGACATTGCCTCTGTAGATGGGTATTGATAGACGTAATACACACATATAGTTAAAATTAAATTCTTAGTCAGTTACCATCAGTGAACAAGCTGCTTTAAAGCACACACCGTGAAAGATTGGGACCGTTATCAAAAAACAACTAATGTATGTGTATTTGTTTCCCCCTTTGATGCGTTTTGGCAATAGTGTCAAATCAGAATTTAGCATATTTTTTATATATCATGAAAAAACAAACATTGTATTTTGCAATTTAGGTTATACGAAATATCTTAATCAGCATAATTTATTTCTGATTCTTTTAATATGTAATGACTTATTGTACTTGTATGTACCGATGACAAACACCTGCCTAAACTAACATGTACACGCACAAGAAAGGAAAAGAAATAAGATCAAGAAATTCTTTATTTGTTGACGACATACCTATATCAACACGTAATCAATTTTGCATAAAAAAAGCAATCGCCCACAGTGAACAAATAACCCCTGCATTAAATGTTCCATCCACTTCTAACGATGGCTAGCTTTTCCTGCACAATACTTGTCAATAATGCTAACAAATAGATTTTAAAAGTCACTAGAACCCAAGGTGCAAAACCTGTAAAGATATTGACGGCTTGACAATCGATTTAAACCCATTTGCCTGTATATCAGTCAATGTACTGAAAAGCCCAGTCATTCTTTACTTAGGTACACTGTTGCAATCAGAGCATACCGCCTTTACTACGTTACGAAAGAATTTTATGAATCAAAGTTGAGTGAACGTGAGCGAGACTGTTGATTGCGCATGCGCAGCGCAACGGCTCAACCAACCAATGATGACGAGAAATATGCCAAGGTCATGGACGTCCATTTGATTATTTGTATGGCCCTGGAAAGCGCATATATATTTTTTTTTGTATCGGCGGCATTCAGTGAGTTTTCAACTGAAAATCCATACACTATTTACTGTTTTATTTGAAGGGAGTAGATCTATCCTGAAATGAAATGAAAATGTAAAAGTATTAGGTTTTATATTTTAGATTTAATTCACACAGAAAATAATGCAAAAATAACAAAATAAATATAAATGTACAACATTCATTTGCGAACTTGCACATATTCTGAATTGTCAGTACCATTTGACGTAGAAACAACAGCATCACAAGTAGTAGTAGGAATAGTAGTAGAAGTAGTAGTTGTAGTAGTAGTATTTGTAGAAGTAGTAGTAGTAGTAGTAGTAGTAGTAGTAGTTGTAAAAGTAGTAGTAGTAGTAGTAGTGTAGTAGTTGTAAAAGTAGTAGTAGGTAGTAGTAGTAGTCGTAGTAGTTGAAGTTGTAGATTGTTTTGTTGATGATGATTTAATAGTAGAAGTAGAAATGATATTTTTTCTATTGAATTTTAATAGCACGCAAACGAGTATAAACTTACAGTACACCAGTACTAACACTGGGTACATGCTACACCGGTGTTAGTATTTACTTCGCGTTAAATCAAGATCTACCTTGCAGTTAACCAACTGGCGATTAAAACTAATGCAATCCGATTAGGCTTTCTATAATACAATAAACAGGTATCTAATGATATTGAAACGTGAACACCCTAGTGATACAAAAGAGGTTGACACAATAGCTGTGGGGAAAACACACCTCAGTTCTCTGTATTCATTTTACAAATAGGCAACGCTGCACTAAATCATTTACCCTAGTCGTAATTCATACGGGAGATAAAAAGTAACGTAGAGATGAAAAGAGAACATAAAAGGCCCATTATTATTTCAAAAGCAGAGTCAATTCTTTGGATGGAAAAGCATAATGTGCCTTACAGAATTGTTAAGAGATGCAATCTGTACATACTCGGAGACGTTTATTATTACTACAATGCATAGATAAGAAAGAATTTTATACTTTTTTGACAAAAATACTCGATTAACATATTCCGCATATCTTCGTCAATTTTCTGACGTTTTCCATAAATCTTCCATGTGTCTCCGCGACAGTTTTTCAAATTCAAATTATTTCCGAAAACGGACCTTCTCTGGGAATTCTCGCAAATGCAAACTATAAATAATGAAAGTACTTTGACATCCATGCAAAATACTAAATGTCGTAATTTGATCAACATTTCCAATGCGTTTAGCTGTTATTTTACAGAGGACTTTCACGTTATGTACCATTTGCGTTAGTCTATAATATGTCAACGTTGTTTTATCTTTCTCTCTCATGAAAATTGTATCATTATGAAAGGCAATGAGCCTTTAACAAGAAATATCTTTATAGAAAAGATATTCGATGTTGATGGAGATTAAAGTATTAAATGGAGAATGTAGAACAGTTATATGTTGTAAAGCGTCCCTTCCACTGCAAATTATTGCAATGAAGAGCGCTCTATAGCTATCTTTCATTCATACGCAGACGACAAATATTCTGCAGATGTTTTTACCGATCGGCCCGAACCACGTGTCAATGTATATCTAAGGGGAGAGTTGTCATGAGAAATATACATATATTTTTCAAAAACACTGTAATTCAAACCGCAAACCTCATTAATATTTCGCGAATACAAACAATATTATATTTCAGTTTGACATCTCAATAAAGAGTTTTATAAGTTATATAGGCATCTTTTACCAATAAAAATCGTTGAAATATTATTATATTATTTTGGTCTTAATTTGCTTCATCATCCGTTAAAACACGTAGGTAAAAAAGTGAGGTTAGACATCTACGCCGAATACAAAAAAAAAAAAAAATATTAAAGCAAAAAAAAAAAAAAAAAAAGAACAAAAAATAAACACAATGACCCCGGTGGACGAGTAGATGCAGTACACCTGCATCGGAATCGGGAAGTCGTGGCCCGATCAATGACTGCGTCACACCGAGGTCATTAAAATGGTCATTATCTGTCACCCATTGGTAGTTCCCGGTATCGTGTTGCTATGTTTTTGGGTATGGTATCAGGTTACTGGCCAATGGCGTGATACCACAGACATCATACCGTAATGCAATATACCTGTCTCATGTTGAACAAAAAGATTGGTTGATTAAAAGAGCAGGCCCTGTGTTTCTCGAAAAAAAAAAGTGGTACTTAAGTATGATTTTCATACTTATACTCAAACTATGCTCATTGATTTTAATGGAGATTTGAGTATATTACTTAAATTTGAGCCTAAGATCGTATTTAAGTATTTTCGAGAACACGGGGCCAGCACTCTCACCAGTCCTGGTGGCAGTGTGATAAGATCGTCCGCCCCAGAAACGGGAGGTCGTGGGTTCGACAAATCAAAGTCGTAAAAAAATGGTACTGCTATAGCTCCCTTGCTTGGCGCTAAGCATATAAGTGTAGTTCCAGGACTTGTTGGCCAATGTGATTGGGTGTGGTATTATGCCACATGTTTACAACGTTATACTGCAATTTGTCCTCATGTAAACATAGTCTCCAAATGACTGAACAACTGTCGGTGGGATGTTAACCTCCCCCCCCCCCCCCCCCCCCCCCCCCCCCCCCCCCCCCAGAAAATCTGAAAATTTAGTGCAGCTTGCCCTATATTTATATATGTTTTTCACTAGTACGTTTTACGGGCGCACAAAATGAATGGAGTTGGTCAATTGTGACCCCGATAAGCGCATTAAGCAGTAAACAGTGACCTCATTTTGAGCAACAGTTGTGATACCGGCAGTGACTTGGCGGTTTTATGATTTAATGGATCGTTTTAAGTCACGTTCACACTCAGTTTGTGTGTATCATTTTAGAATAGGGTGGCACACACACTTTCTCTCTCTCTCCCTCTGTTCCCTTTATATTTTCTCTATTATCTCTCTCTCTCTGATTTCACCCCCTCTCTTCTCTCTCTGTTTCTCTCTCTGAGTCTCTTTCACTCTCTTTCTTTCTATGATTTTATTTCTCTCTCTCTCTCTCTCTCTCTCTCTCTATTTTATGCACAATTAGTACCTTTCTTTTCACTGCTGAGGGTTCGAGATTAAGTTAATTTGCTCAGATACTTCATGACAAGTCCGCGTTGGCTTCATCATATGCACAAACTGTCTTCCCCAGCCTGTAGACAATAACTGTTATAATATGACTTGAAGTCGCTATGTCGCTGAAATTATTTGGGTTAACGTCCTGCCAGCAGTATTTCAGTTATTTGGAGACGATGTCTACTTGAGACAAATATAGTGCTGCCATTCTGCAGTATCACGCCGTAGACATGAGGCATGATGCCACACCCGGTCACATTATCCTGACACCGGGCCAACCAGTCCTGATACTGAGCACAAAGCAAAGGAGTTATACCAGTACCATTTTCTACGATTTTGATATGTCTCGATAGGGGATCGCATCCACGACCTTTCGAGTCCGGAGTGGACTCCACAGAGAAAAGCAGAAACACTGTGGATAATTAAAAAAAAAGTAAAATAAACACACGCGGACAGACACTCACACACACCAAAGATGCAATTTTCTAATCAATGTGCACGTTCATATCTATTTGCTTACATCAATTCACAATAAAACTAGCATTTACAGATGTGTGCATAAGGAATATGTTTTACCCTCCACGCTTTGTCCCACTTCACGTTTCCTTCCACTTCAATCAAAAACCTAAAATGTCGTCAATGCATTTCTTCAGACTGCAAATAAAGGAAAGTTACGTACGTTGATACGCCTGTATATTATGAACAACATGCATTCGTAGCACAATGTCAATCAAACTTGGTGTCTTTAATAGAAATAGCGCAGTTCTTTTCTGTTGAGTACAATATGCTACTGCGAAATGTGTTTTGATAGCGACATTTAAGTAACGTTGCATGTTACCCTTAATGTTTCGTGTCACTAATTTTTTTGGGTGGATCTTTTAGAATTTAATGTTGGCCTCTGATTTTAGTGGAAAGGTTGTCAGATACTTACAAGTGATTCGTACCCAGTACTTGGTAGTCGTTTCTGTCGCGAGTGTTGTTCAAAATTAATAAAGAACGGTATTAAACGTAGAAAGAATCAATCAATTACCAATTGATTAATTAATCAATTTTCAATCAATCAATCAATCGACAAACAAATCAACCGATCTATTAATGTATGCATCTGTCCGTCTGTCTGTCCGTCCGTCCGTCCGTCCGTCTGTCTGTCTGTCTGTCTGTCTGTCTGTCTGTCTGTCTGTCTGTCTGTCCGTCTAAATAAATGAGTAAATGTGGAATCTTCGTCTTCATTGATTGCACATTTAAACATTTCAGCGACCACAACGCGTCTGATTGTTTAAGAAATGAAAAACAATGCACATTAACACATTTCAACGTCCGCCAAATCTATGAGCAGACAACCTTCAGTAAACGACCAAGCGTCAGATTATTACTCGTTTGCTTCTTTCAACGACCACCTATTCTATTGGCAGTCAACCCGCATTAAAAGACCATGCGTCTGATAATTTATGAAATGGCCATTAATGCAACAGTTCCGGGTTCTAACGTCCACCTGTTCTATAACAACCAACCTTCATTAAACGACCAAGCGTCTGATTATTTAAAAAATGACAAATTATTCTACATTTACTTATTCCAACGACCACCTATGCTTAGAAAGCAATTTTATCTAGTTCGTCCTAAGTGGCAGTTTAAGACAGGTTATCTATACTGTATTTAGAAGTAAAGAAAAAATAAATCGATTGACATTTTGTCTTACATTGGAAACATTGCCTTTAGAGTTGATAACATAATAAACGCCCAAAATGCCATGTGTGGTTTTTGTCCCGAAACGTTTGCGGACGGCATACCCGTATATAACGTGTTCTATTTATAACACATGTCTTCTTTATCTATCCAAGTGTTGTACTACAGCATAGTTTCAACAAGCGGACGAACATTGAAGACCAAAGCATGCTTCGCCGGCCGAAATATATATTTTTGTATTCACGCATGTATACGAATCTTGGTAAAAAAGAAATATATCTTATATTTATTTGTATTTTCGGAACGGTTTCTCTGTCTGTCTGTCTGTCTGTCTGTCTGTCTGTCTGTCTGTCTCTCTCTCTCTCTCTCTCTCTCTCTCTCTCTCAATGAATTACGGTCGGCGGTTAAACTTTTGGATCGGTTGATCAACCAAAAACACAACACTAAACCATTCTATATTTTTGCCTTAAAACATAAATATCATTCTTTTGTCAATAGACCATTTTACGCCGAAATGAGACGCTAACCTACGTAAATCAACGAGCATTTCCTGAACACCTATCTACACACTGGTGCAAAATGTCAAACATTATTCAATGGGAAATGAACATACACTTCAAAATCCTCCCAGTCACTGATTGGTCGAATTTTACCGGGTTTTACCGATCCTCTTGTGAAATGCATATACCTGTATAAGTGATCACCTTTGGTAAAAGCCAACCTGTGAACAAAGAACAGTGACTTGCTTCTAAACACTGAATTTACAGAGAATTAAATTTATGAATTTAAAGTCCTTCCTCCATTTTCATTGAGTGACCTTGCCTCATACCTTTTTACTCTATATACATAATGCACCCTTCATGTATATGTGCAAGTTCCATGTTGAAATGGTCGTTTGTTGCTAAACAAGGAAATGATCACAGGGTACCCGAGTAATATTTAAACCTCATTTACCGACTAACTGCTCTATGTGACCAACCTGCTTTGAACAGTCAGTTTCCAGTTTACCAAAGTGGCATCTCTTTAAGAATCTAGTCTCTGATTATTAACCACTGTTGCTAAGCAACCAGGTCCTTGGCCAGCCACTTATGACGAATATTAGAGTACAAACAGATTCGTAGAGAAAAGAAACTGTCAACAAAGGTCATTCATGGTCTCTACCATCTACATTCTCAAACATTCATTTCTGAGTCCAACAACTGGACATTGTTTACCGGTTGCTCGTTATTCAGAGGTTTTAGTGCGGAGAATAGAGTCAATGGCCTTTGTTGTCTGTTATTCAGAGGTTGATATCTAAAATTTAAGTGCTGGGACTATAGTCACTGTCCTTTGGTCACGGGTTGACTGTTTTTTACGAATCACCGACTGCATATATGTGATAAATTAATATCAGCCGCACTATGGTTATTAATGGCCGGTCCAGGTTGCCGAGTGGTTAGAGCGTCCGCCCCGGAATCGGCAGGTCGTGGGTTCGCCCCCCCCCCCGGCGCCTACAAACCAAAATCGTAATGATTTGTATTTATAGCTCCCTTGTTTGGCGCTCAGCACATAAGGGTAGTTCCAGGATTGGTTGACCCGGTGTCAGGATAATGTGAACGGTGTGGTATCATACCACATGTTTACGGCGTGATACTGCAGTGTGGAAGCACTATATCTGTCTCAAGTAGACGTCGTCTCCAAATGACAGAAATACAGTTGATGAGATGTTAAACCCAATTAACAAACTAAACATGGCTATCAATACTTTTATCGAACACTAGTAAGAACACACTATACATTGCATTAAGTTAGGTAGCAGGCCTACATTCTATAGACATAATAGATTTCGTTTACGCTACTCTTTGAAATTAAATGGAAAGTTGTACAAGGGGTTTTTAATTTCACTAAATAGTGTTACGTTCGAATTGTTTCCAACTTTATTCATTCCGAATGTCTTACTGATTGTGTGCTTATGTGAATCAAGATCCATAATATCGAATGAAGCGAAGGACTTTTGTGTGGAATTGCTGACTATGTTACACAACTGAAAACAATAAAACGTTGATTGATTGACAGCCGGTGACGTCATCATATTCTTCCGATTAAAAGGCTTATCGGAGAGCCGTTAATTGAATGTGCGAAGCAAATGGTTCCCGGCAACAAACGGTGTCGGGAAAGCAATTACACTTCATCAACAGCGACCTCCTCTAACCACAAAGCACTGGAATTTAGTTGATTTGCAGTATTAGGGCGGAAGCTGCAGTGTTGAAGCCTACTTTACTGATATGCAATTTACTCATCTTATCCTGCACGTAATTGCGAACAAATTGCAATATTAATGATACTGTTCAAATCACGTGGTTTCATTCAGATTTAAAAAGTTCTCCGGCGGGAGGCGACCTCTCATTAACGTCCACGATAACCGGAAGCACAGTGCACTATGGGTAAGTTGTTTATTTGTCTTTGTTGTTGCAGCTATCGATGATGATGGCGATGATGATGATGATTTATCTTTTTTATCCTGAATTCCTGAATATATAGAGAGAAGACCAGTTCGTATTTTAACTTTTTAGGTGAATGAATATGTAGGCCTATGTATCACGATAAATATAAATATGCTTTGGTAAAAAGTTTTCTTTTCTTTTCTTTTTATATATGATAATATCAATAAACAAAACCAGAATAATGTTTGTACTTACTGATAAATATTCAGTTTATGCAAATAAAATAAGCAAAAAAGAAGATGTGATAAATTAATTTGTAAGCATTCTAAATATGACTTGACTTGACTATTTGAGTTTACCGTCGCTTCGACAGTATTTCAGTCATATAACGACGTCCAGCTAATTACAGGAGGAAGATCCCGAATTTTTATAGTTTTTTAAGCTTAAACCAAATTTGAATATTTGGTAGGTCAAAACCCACACCTGACGTAGCTTGTACAGGTGGAGGAAGACCCCGAATGCTCGGAGGCATCCGGGTAGAACCACCGACCTACCGCAAACCAGGTGGAAGGCTTCCTCTCATGAAAATCTGAATGACCCTGCCGGGATTCGAACCCACGCTGTGAGGGGCTGAGTGAGTGTTAAAGTCAGCGACTATACCCTTTCGTCCACGGAGGACCCCATTCTATATATACAGTATAAATAACAGTGATGATGCTGATGATGATAAAGAAAATAAGGCTAATAAAAACAATGGATTTGCAAACATTTTAAATTTATTCTGACAGAAGTTATAAATGATAACAGTAATAATTAGAAAAAGAAGAAGAAGAATATTTTCTAAATATAGTTTATAAGTTTGGTACATGCTGTATTCAAGTCAGGAACCAGTTACATATGATAAAATATAAAATATTGAAATATTCATTGAACATTTTTAGAAAATTTCTGCACTTAAATTAACACTTGCCAAACACAAATTCGCATTTTAACATTTTTATGGATTTCTCGAGTAGACTACAATTTTTAACATGTAAATTTAGCAAAACTCATTTGATAAATCCGACAAACTCTGAAATTAAATACAGCCGAATGCAAACGTCTTAGGAGAATTATGCATTATGTTTTAAAATTTTCAATAGATTTAAGCTATTTTTGTTTATTTTTTGTCAAGTTTGTCATTATTACATAATTGTAAAAATGCACTGTTTTATTTAAAATTTATGGTATGCTTTTATGTTAAGAAATGTTTATATACAATGTAAGATGACCGGTCCCGGTGGCCAAGTGGTTAGACCGTCCGCCCTGAAATCGGGAGGTCGTGGGTTCGATAGCTCCTTTGCTTAGCGCCCAGCATATAAGGGTAGTTCCAGTACTGGATGTCAGAATAATGTGATTGGGTGATATCATGCCACATGTCTACGGTGTGTAGCACTATATCTGTCTGAAATAGACATCGTCTCCAAATGACTGAAATACTGTCGGTGGGACGTAAAATCCAATTAATAAACTAGCAATCAATGTAAGATGATAGTGATATATGAAGATGATGCCGATGACGACGACGATGATAAATTTAACTCTCCGTAAGAAACACAATAATTAGCTTATATTTCTAAACTCTTTTGAACTTATGAATATTTTCGATCAAGATCAAGTATACACCGAGACATGGAAAAACTCCTCCATTATAACACTTGTGTGTTGTAAAATGACGGTGCATTGATAACATTATACCCCGCCCTGCTATGGCCCAGATACCCCATATCACGCAGTTATTGAGTTTTGAGTCTTTTTTTTTTTTGTCTTTTTTCTCCATATTTAGATTATTTACTAAATTCTTTCTTTATTGTCTATTTTTCTCCATTTTCGGGTAATGTACTCATTTTCTTTCATTCTCCATTTGAACCTAATTCGTTCACTTTTGTCTTTCTTTCTTTCTTTCTTTCTTTCTTTCTTTCCATTTTCAGACAATGAACCAATTTGTTTCTCTCATTCTCCATTATAAGCTAAAAATTTTACCTTTTCATTTTTCTTTTCTTTCTTATTTTTTCTTTTCTTTTCTCATCATTGTTTTCTATCCTACACTTTAAATACTTACATCTTTCTGCACTTATTTTTTCTTTTTATTGATTTTTTCTTCCTCTCTTTTGTTCTTCAAAAATCTCGATTGGAATATTGCGTCATCGTATCATCATTATTATTATCAACCGACCAAACTATTGATCTGTATATGCTTTTTTTTTTTTCTCCTTCTCCCTGTTTCCAGTTTCTCTATTCATGGAAGAAAAAAGTTCCAATTCTCTCCCCTTCTTCTTCTTCTTCTTTTTCACACATACACTTATCTACATCTATTGTTTCGTCACATAATTCTTATAAACAGCCTTAATCCTGCATGCTTTATAACTTAATTTTCACCTAATCTTTATTTATAAATTAAACCCTAGCTAATCCTGTAATTCTGTTAGTTTTCGGTTCACAAGATATATATTGACTCCTATCTAAGGTTTAAACTCTATGCTACATAAGTGTTCTCAAGAAAAGTGCCCATGTTACCAGTATAACACCAATCTGCCTAAGACTAAGTGACATATTAATCGATTAATATTCATAGAACTATACTCAAAAACTTTGAAAACGTCTCGTATTATAAAACTTATTTAAATTTCACGTCATTTTTTTCACAGGCTGACCCCTCCTTTAAGCTCATGATAAAATAAAGGAAGGACATGAAATATGCACCAATCTATCGCTACAGTAGTCCTCATTACAATTCTAATTAAGCTAAATCCCGGCAGGGTCATTCGGATTGTCATGTGCGGAAGCCTTCCAGCTGGCTTGCGGTAGGTCGGTGGTTCTACCCGGACGCCTCCGTGCATTCGGGGTCTTCCTCCACCTGTAATTAGCTTGACGTCGCTATCGAAGCGATGGTAAACTCAAATAGTCAAGTCAATTAAGCTAAAATAGATTGAAAAACACGAAATAAAATATTCGACATTTTTCAATGCAAGGTGAACCGTTTTTAAAGTCCTTTGGTATACCGTCAAACCTGTCTTAAGCGGCCAGTCAAAGGAACAAGAGAAAGTGGCCGCTGAACAGAATTTATAATATATAACAAATGAATTTAAATGAAGTTTAAATATATAACAAAATGCTACAGTTTGATAATATTGAAATTGACCGCTAAGTGCAGGATGGTCGCCTAGTACAGATGGCCGCTAATACAGGTTCTGTTTAACTGTGTTTAAATTCCACTGTATATTTTACATTATGGCATACGTCAGATATTAGGTTTTATATATAGACTAGCCGCCAAATAAAAAGTGAAATTATCTCAATTCAGATTTCAGAAAAAAAAGTTATTACTTATTTGAGGAGATTTTAAAATATAAGATAAAATTTGGACAATCCAGACGGTAGTAATGCTTTTAAGATCCAATTGACAATAATAAGAAAACGTTTTCTTATATTTTTTATTTATTTATTTATTTAACAAATAAAAATGAAAGAAAAAATACTCTTTAATATGAATATTGTTGTAATGATAATACGGTATGCATAATTATTTCAGAGCAATTCTGATAAAAAAAATCAATATATCAAAATGTTTTTATAGAAGGGATAGATAGAAGGGCGCCGTGGTCCAGTGGTAAAGTATCCGATTACGGATCCGAAGGTTGTGGGTTCGTGTTCATAGCAGTTTATGAAAAGAAATATATAGGGGCATTTAGGTCATAGTTTGAACTTGAATTTACAAAGATCGATCCGTGTCACCAAGAACGTTTCTGGTGTCAAAGTTTTTTTTATGGACTATTTATTTTTTTCTCAAAAGACAGTTTACTTTATTTATTTATATTTCGCCCTCTCCAAAGTGCTCGTGTGTTTCCGTTGCATTTGTATTGTCTCCGTAAACATTCGGTGACTTCCGTGTGTGTTTCCGTTGAACTTTTTTTTCTTTTTTTATTCCTATCGGAGCTCGGGAAAATCCGTGGGTGTTTTCGTAGATATTTTATTATCCTCCTAAACGTTCGGTAGATTCGTTCGGCGTCAATTAACTTCGTAAATGTTCGGGAGATTCCGGCGACCTGCACGTGGTTCGTTAGTGTCAAAGACACAGCATGGGGGATTGTGAAATTTGTTTGATCTCTCACTTTTTAAGCACGATCACTTAAGACTGCCTATCTTAAGTGTCTATATATCAATCTAAACTTTAAGGTCATATGTACTGGTAGTTAGAATGATAAAAGACAAGAGAACGAACGAAAGAAAGAATAGATGAAATAAAAGGAGACAAGAACGAACGAACGAACAAACGAAAAAAAAATGAAAAAAATAGATAGATAGATAGATAGATAGATAGATAGATAGATAGATAGATAGATAGATAGATAGATAGATAGATATGCAAACACCGGCTTATTAACTTGAATTAACCTCTAGCATCTTAATCATATCAACTTGTTAGACTAGAGAGATAAAACAAACTCCTAACGATATCTTTTTTCTTGCCAAAGTCGGAATTACTGGAAACCCGGCGAAATAAAATGGGCGTTGTAAGTTTTACCTCTTGACGACAATAATATGTAGGCAGTTGAAAATGAATTATTCCATGCCCCCAAATGTAATCTGATGCATGCATTTTATTTGTTTCTCTATTTGAAGTCATTTAAAAGAGGGTTGAATGCAGACAAATGTTAATTGTAGCAAATGCTGAAATACAAGACCTCGTGCGATATCATGCAAGTTTTGTTTCGAGAAATAATACATTATAATGATAATGATGATATTTTGTTTCCATGTATAAGTTTCGTTTAATGTCCCAACAATACTTTGATAAAACGGTACTGCCCCATTGCGGCATCACGCCGTAGACATGTGGCATGATACCATACCCAGTCAAATTATCCTGACGCCGAGCCTGACAGTCCTGTTTTCTCCTGTCAATCTCCGAAGTCTATAAGATGTGTAAAATTACAAAGTCATGTTTTACTAAAACTATAACTATTTCAGTGACAAATATATAATATACAAGCGGCAACCTGTATTAACCGGTCAAGCCTTCATTTAGCGGTCAGTTTATTATACCTGATATATACAAGTGACAACAAGTGGTCAATATATTACGTATATTTACGTATACATAACTTTGTATTAACTTATTGAATTCATTTTGTCTGCCACGTATTAGTGCTATGCTTATGTTCACGTGATTTATATGCCTATTGCGTTGGGCGTATATTGTACTGTGTATAACATATATTGATGATTGTGATTGCAATTAAACATGTCAACTTAATAAACAATTTACTTACTTACTTATATATTTCACTAATATGTAGGAAATAATTATAATAATTCATTATGCTTTAGTTAATTCAATTATTTAAAAAAAATGACCGTTTCAAATCCACAATCTTGATTCTGGGTCTAAGTAATAGACTTAGGAGATTGGATATCTAGGATCCTTGAGCTAACCTTATATGCTGAACACAAAGCTAGGAAATAGATCAGCACCACTTTAATCAATTTTAACTATGCCCCGGCCGGGAGTTGCACCCACGATCTCTCGACTACGAGGGGAGAATATGTCCTTGATATATACTACTAAGTCTACACTTATTAACAGAATAGACGAAACAAATGTCTTATTTTCAATATTTTCCAAATCTTAAAAAAATTAAAAAAAAAAAAAAAAAAAAAAAAATACTTTTCTCAGCATAATTTGGATTGATTGATTGATTGATTGATTGATTGATGATGGATTAAAGGATCATGAGGTTTAATTATTAAAATTCATATCACATGAATGCTAAAATAATTTCATAGTATAAACGCGTGATAAAAAAACTAGCTAATAAACTAATTAATTCCCATGATCTCTACACTAACCTTAAAAACGCAAAACTTGATTATGGGTCACGTGTTCTTATATTAAATACCAGCACTATAATGATGAAATGACTAATATCTCGAAATTTAAATAATTTGTCAGATCAGTTCTTTCTGTTCTATTGTCTATCTGAAAGATTTGATCAGCTATGTTGAAATAATTGATATATTTGACAAAATGCCAAAGTGGGCAGCTAGATCCGCTGAAGTTAATGCCTCTCATGCGAATATCAAATCTGTTAACATCGCATAAAACAAATAGCTAACGTTTCTTATAGAGTTAAAAAAGATTACATATTTTTATAATGTTACCTTTTGTCGCGATCAAAACTTTGACATTTGATCTTTGTTATTTTGTTTTGTTTTGTTTTTTTGATACCGCTACATATTTGTGAATATTTTATCAAGTGGAGGTAGCCGTCCTATAAAAAAAAGGCCGCCCTCGGGATCTAAAAACTGTACGCTGCTGACAGGTGATTGTGTTAAGAGGTGTCCGCGGGGGCGGGTATGTTGGCTGTAGAAGAAGGAGAGGAAGAAGGAAACTTTGAAGAAGAAGACTTAGAAGAAGAGACGAAGATAAAGTAGTAGTAGTAGAGGAAGAAGAAGAGGAGGAAGTAGAAGTAGCAGAAGAAGTTGTTGTAAAAGTTGTAGAAGAAGAGATACGTTGTAGTTGTGGCAGACGTATTAGTAAAAGAAGTAGAAGGGAAAAAAATTGTTGTGTAGAGGTGTGTAGTAGTAGTAGTAGTATGTGTTGTTGTTGTTGTTGTTGTAAAAGAAGAAGAAATAATTGTAATAGTCGTGGATGAAGTTGAAAGAGGAGTAACTATAGAGATAAAAAAGAACATAACTCTAAAAAAGTATCATATCAACAAAGTATTTAATCTGCGCCCTGATCTCTATTTTACCGATAGAAGTTTGTACTGAGGTTAGATTCGGTAACGATGAATAGGAAAGGGACATATCTATATCAAAATGCAATATTAAATATCAAAACAACTCCATAAAACATATTCAGATAAGCTTAGGAATAATAAAGTCACAAAATTACTTCCGAAAGTTGATACGAGAAACGTTTTCAGTAGCGAAGTTTTTGTATGATAATATCAGCAATAGCTTTTATATTGTATATACATTTGAACTTGTGTTGGCGGTCACCTTTATTAAGCGTTCAACTTGAATTTAGCGGTCAGTTTATCATTTTGTTTTCTGTTTAACCTTCATTAGCGACCACCTCTGTTCAGCGGTCTCTCCTTATTGTTCCCTTGACCGATTGCTCAAGACAGGTTTGACTGTATACTGCATATCTAGTGTTTTGTTTATGTCAAGTGAGGGGATTACGGTTGAACCTGAACTTACACCTGTACTAAGCGGTCAACCCGTATTTAACAATACAAGTATTACCAAACTGTAGTAATTTATTATATATTTAAATTTCATTTAGCGGTCACCTCTGTTAAGCGGTCACTTTCTCTTGCTCCCTTTACTTATCGCTTAAGAAAGGATGTTGGATGTCGAGCTGTGGGTACGAGACACGACGGCGTCACTTTTTTAATTAATTAATTAAATGAGTAATTAATTAATTTAAGTATTTACCATGTGAGGAAAACGTCTAGCTGGATTGTGGTAGGTCTGTGGTTTTACCCGGTGCCTCTGTGCAGACAGGACCTGTGTCTAACGGTTATAGACCCTTCTTAATATTATCTCATGCATATTCAGTAAGGTAACCAGAACGAGGTTTAGATGGGTCAGTTCAGACTCAGTTGTAAACAAACTCAGCAGCTTACACTGATAGAGACGTCAGTGGTGTACATATTTACACAGGTTTAAGCTTTGCTGAGGCCTAGAAAATTATTAAATAACTTACATTTTCATCATAGAAGTAGTCCTTGAACAAAAAATCCAAGTTTTACAGTGAAGACTATCTGCATTAAGACAGTTTCCATTAATCCACTATATAAATCACAGAATACCTAATAAGCCCAGCCATGTATATTTCAAACACACAACCTGCTGACCAGATGTAAACACATGGTTAAACTAATTCTCAACACCTACAATAAAGCCATTAAGCTTACATTCCATTGTAGATAAGATAACCTTTTAGACAATAACATAAATTACCAGCTTCTTTTGGGCACCTAGCTAACAGTATCCAAAATGTCTGTTTTCAGTTCATGATAATACTGATGTATGCAGCAAATGCCACAAATCTCAAAGAAAGAATAAAATATCACATAATTAAATGTTTAAGCCATTTTAATCATGAATAGAATTAAATCACACATTTTAATATATTTAATTTAAAGATTATGACATACATTTTCCTCATTTTCTTGAGACTCGAATAGAAAAATAACAATACATTATGGGTGAAATAAACTTTTATAAGATATATTTTCAGTGGATAGCATACATATTTAGTTCAGTTGTATGAAAGTTTTTTTTCTCTTCAGGCAGCTTGAAGTTTTTAGTAATTTGTATAAATGTAAAATAAATGCTTTATTTCATTTCATATAATACTAGTTGCAAAATGTGACTGTCAAATTAGGCAAATGTGTATGTTGCAAGCATATTACGGGCTTACTCTAACAGATTGCTGGGTTAAAAATAATAGGTCCAGAGAATATTAACACATCTTTACACTAGACATTGCATATTTAAGAGGCAAGGAACCTCAGGACCTTGAAGTTTGTGGTTATTCGAGCCGTAACCCAGCCATAGAATCCAGATCCATTCATTCCAGATTATATACTAGTAACCTGTTCAGTGAGAGACCAGATCCAGTATAAAACATAGTCACAAATGGTACTACCGTACTAACTAGCTCCCACCAAGACTGGACCAGCTTTAAATGACTCCATTTTAAATTTCCAAAAAACGTTGCATAAAAATAGTATTTTAAGCAGAAGGTGTGTGTTTTCCTGGCCTGCCTATAAGAAATTACAGTTCAACCTGTATTAGCAACCACCTGTACTAAGCGGCCAATTTCATTAAGCAGTCAATTTAAATGTATTACCAAACTGTAGCATTTTATCTTATATTTGTACTTAATTTAAAGGTCACCTCTGTTAAGTGGCGACTTTCTCTTATTCCCTTGACTGACTATTTAAGACATGTTTGACTGTACATGATTCACAAATATAAGTCAGTTAATTTCGGACTCAGTCAGATAATATTATCTTAATATATCTGAGAAAGAAATTTGAAGAAATAATAATGAAACAACAACAACAAAAAAACTGGTCAGCTCCGGCACAAAGTCAGCAAGCACAGACATACAGCATCTAACATGGATAAGATAGCTAAATGCGGAAAAGATTATGATTATCTCTACCTGCAACTAAAGAATTAAAGACATGAAAAAAATGATGCCAATTAACGGGGATTAGTTTTTGAATGCAACGCTTTCTTGGCATATGTATCCTTGTGGAATTGTTGGCAGTTCTGGTGTCCTTACATTGCATATAACCATAACAATAAGGTATATATCACCCATCAAGAAATCAGCCATTTGGACTTTTTGAATTCTCAAGGGTCATGGAACTATCTTTGAAGATTTCAAGATAAAGAAACACTAAATTCTACTGCATCAAATCTTAACGCTGTTGCTGTTATTCTCATTAGAAACGCTTTCTTTCAATAGAGTTTTTGTAATTTTATAAAATGCAAGTTGGACATAGTTTTCCATATATTGTTTATTTGACTATAATTCTGGTCTTTTTTCAGTGTGTGAACCGGAGAATTTTGTAATACATCTGACATACACTCAGTAAATGTTATATATGTAACTTCAAGCATCTGATATAATGCCTAATGATTGTTTCAGTGTACATACACTTTTGTTATTTAAATATAAATTTAAGAACCTAAGACCAGGGGAGATGGTTGTTGTGTTTTTATTTCTGTACAATCAACCAATACCCTTGTTCTTAAACATAGTGATTTAAACTCAGTTTACAGTGTTTCTGGATAGCCAGATAGGAATGTGATGAGAGGTTAATTATCTGCATCATATTTTCTATTAGAATTACAAACTGGAACACTACAATGATAATGAGAAAATTTATTTCAACAGTTTACTTGTGGATGCGCTTCCGCCAGTGGTCGCCATAACTATACAAGTGATATTATCAGCTGTACTGGTGTGTATACCTGACCCATCTAAACCTCGTTCTGAGAAAAGAATCTCTGGTATGCATAAATATTGAGAAGGGCCTATTAGAGTTACGTCATTATATGACCGAAATACTGTTGCCAAGCGACGGTTAACTCCAGCAAAAGAACTATAAACAGACTACCAAATTTAAAGATATTTGCTAATTGATTGAAATTGTTGAGAGTTTAAACTTTGCTTTCTGTATTGCTTTCTCTTATCACCCCTATCCATTCCTCCATCTAAAACCCATTGAAATGTTAACATATATGAAAAGTAGAGAAAATGATGAGGCAATTTCACATGGTTGACCGCCTTTACTTGTAACTACAAAAGAACACTCTGTACAATGTGTTGTCATGGCTGATGGGTGTCTGATTTATTGTTTCCGTCGAAAGACTCCTTTTACCCGGTTCTGAAATCATCAAGTATTTCGGTCTCGAAAAGCGTTTCAGTTCGGAAACCCTCGGATACTTCTGACTCAAACCCTAAATTCTATTTTGAAATCCTCGTTTCTTCCGTTTTCTGTCTCAAGTATTTCTTCGAAAATCTTCGGGTTCTTCCGTCACATTCAAATGAATCATCGATCATTGAAATTCGGAAATCCTTGGAATTATGGAAATCTCAGCTACTACCGTCGCCAAGCATTCGTTTCAGTTCGTAAGCTTTCGGTTATTTCCGTCACAGGACGACGCAGCAGGCGAAATGCATTTGATACACAGCTGTCTCGTCAAAGGTATGTTACAAAAAAAATCAGCGTGACAGGTGTTCGTATCGGCATGCATAATTATAAAGTTAGACTGGATGTAGCAGGATAAGAGTGATTTTGTTTGATTTAACGTCCCACCGGCATTATTTCACTCATTTTGGAGACCATGCCTACTTCCACACCCAGACACATTTATATACTGACCCCGGGCAAACCAGTCCAGGGGCTACCCTACATGTAGAAAAATCGTCCAGACTTTGCCTTCTCATCCGATACTTAAATATTGGTTTATTTTCGTTGGTGATTAATTTTCGTTAATTTTGCTAATGTCAGCGTCAGCTGATACCATTCTGTATGTTGATCTGAAATTTTCTGGAGTATGAACCAACGAATATAGATACCCACGAAATCACCGATATTGCAGATTCAATGGAATGGAATAAATGCCATTTTTTACAGCTATTCTCTTAAAGCTATTTTTTTTCTCTTGCAGTAATTCTTCTATATAATTGTGCAGTCATTCTTTTGAAGATGTTTTGCTGTAATTCGTCTCTAGGTGATTTTCCACTTGTAATTATTCTAAAAATGCTCCCAAGTGTTTAAATATAGACCACATGTAAGCCTTTGTTTTATGATGGTACTTAAATATAATCTTCAGCCCCAATCCTTGATATGCTATATCAGTTTCTTAGTTAGGCAACACCTGTAACTGTTGTTTATATTTTTGAAAAATAAAATTTCGATGAAAGAAAAAAAGAAGCATTGAATATGAGAGCTATTTTACTACGAGTGAATCGTATGTATCCGTGATGACCTTCACGTGCTGTGACGTAAGTCTCCGGAAATTGCCGAGGACAGTTATTCAATATGTGGAACCGTATAATTCGAACGACCTTCACCAGTTCGTTCCACCATTACATTTGTCCCGTATTTTGCTCCTTTGGTTCTCGATTCTCTGCGTAATTTGGGCGTTGTTTATAAGCAACTTGTACTTGCTGTAAACAGAGATCAAAACGTTCTTTTTTTCCTCCCCCACAAGGGTTTATAATTGTGTAATAATGACTTAAATTTCTCCAATTTCAATAATTGGTCACAATTTTACTTCTAAATTCTGTTTGCAGTAAACAGTATAGTATTATAATGCCCGCGTTGATTCTTCATTAGAATTCCTCAGAAGTTCGGGCTGAAATTATATTAATGAGAGGAAAAAAGAATGAATGGAAAAACGTGACTCAATTTTGCTAAAAATACGAACTGGCTCGGATTTTTTATAAACTCAAGAACCTCAGAGCAATTTCAAAATTGCTCAGTAACTAAAATACGAAACCATTTGAAGTGTGAATATTTCAGGTCTAAGTCATTTTGTCCATTCGTCCGTCCATTTCTATCCATCCATGTTAGTACATGTGTAACAAAGACACATTCTGTTTTCCTCCATACAATTCAAAAGTCGTTTAGCTCCATTTTGAGGGTGAAAGTAAAAAAAAAAAAAACATGTCAGTGATATCATTGAGATTTTATTCTCTCTCTCACTCTCTCTCTCTCTCTCTCTCTCTCATAAAATTATGCACTTTTTTATTTAAAAAGCCTGCAGGGACTTTATATCCGATTTAGTCCTGTGAGAGAACTACATGCATGTGAATTTGTTTTTTGTTTGTTTTTTAGTCTAACGTCCTGCCAACAGTATTTCAGTCATGTTGGAGTCTGGCGTTGTCTACTTGAGACAGATATAGTATTGCACGCCGTATATATGTGAAATGATACCACACCCAGTCACATTATCCTGACACCGGGCCAACCAGTCCTAGAACTACCCTTATATGCTGAGCAACAAGCAAGAAAGCTATTATACCAGTACCATTTGTTTTACGACTTTGATAAGTCGCGACCAGGGATCGAACCCACGACCTCCCGCTTTACTCGGCCAAAGGGGACGGTCACATGCATGTGAATTGGTATAATATTTATTTTTGATTAATAGAATAAATGTAAACTTATATATAATCCGACCAGTGACGTGTTCAGAACTATACGGGTAAAACATTCAGGCCCATGGGGGGTTTATATCTTTTAATTTTTGAGCTAATTTCATCCATAATTATGAGCTAAAACGGAATTCTTACCCGTAAACATCACGTTCTTTTAAATAAAAAATGCAGCTATTTAAGCTACTTTAGAGTATTACCTGCCTAGTTTACAAGTGTAATAACATATTAAGCAATATAATTACGTAATATTTATTTGCATGTTGCCTTTATACACAATTTGATTCAATAACGGCGCTATGAGGAAACATTATCTCTGAGGGGATATTTGCCAAATTAGTATTATTACTAAACGCTAAAATGATAATAAAAATTGTTCAAGAAACGGGTTAATGGTGCCAAATTGAGGGTAATGATTTCTGTGATAATTCAAAAATATAGTACCTCGGATTTTGTACTTTTTCTTTCTTAGCAAATTGAAGTAAAAAAATATATATATAGATAAATATTGAGTAAAACATGTTTGGTCCCGATGAACGATGGTATGAAAACTATTTTACTTTTTCTGAAGGCATCCGTGGCCTTTTTATGCACTGTTCATCGGTGATGTCCCTTGACTGTGAACATTTGTTGGTGTTGTTGTATTGGGGTTTACCGTCGCTGCGATAGTATTTCAATCATATAGCGACGTCCAGCTAAATACAGGTGGAGGAAGACCCCGAGTACACAGAGGTACCCGGGTAGAACCACCGACCTACCGCAAGCCAGCTGGAAGGCTTCCTCACATGAAAAATCCGAAGTCCCTACCGGGATTCGAACCCACAGCGTGTTAACATTTTGGAGGATTTTTAAAGCTTCCCAATAGGTTAGTACTTGTCCAACACTTAAACTGCTTAGCGGGAATGATCTAAGCACTGTTGTTAAAAAAATGTTATCCATCTATCATTATATTATGAGTTATGGTCCTTTAAATACTCAAAGAGACTTCGGTGCAGATGCAAGCATCCATTGACATTGATTGGTAGGCTTTTTTTTAACTCTAAGTCTATAAAGGCGCTTGCATTCACTATAAAATTCCCACGATCACTTGAGGGACCAGGATCACAATTTAATGATGAGCAGATTACCTTAACCTAAATGGAAACTGTATATGGGTCTGTACCCTTGCCTGTGTATCTGGATTATTTTATAATCTTCATAAAATATATTGACGGTTGTAAATTGATCACGGTAAATGTGCCAACGATTAGTTTTATCTCGGCTGGTTAGCTGTCACTTCTCGAGAGTTCTAACCACAATACCACAAGCAACGCAAGTATGTTATCAGTTTAGTGTGTCAGTCGATTTAAAACAAAGGGGACTGTTCGATATGTTATGGCTTTGAAGTGTATATTGGTAAAAAGCATTTTAATCTACATGCAACCCTAAGATCATATTTTCGAGTTATAGATGGGGACATATGTACCGGAGACACCTGCCTATGACCATGAATGAGGTTCTTTCGAGTTTGTTTTTTTTTGCCAATAAGCAGGTGCACGAATTATGGGGATCACACCTGTCTATCAACGGGAATGAAGTTGCGTCAAGTTCTCGCCAGAAGAATGGGCTCGAGAACTTATTCGTTACATCTATAGCTTTTCCATGTACAACGTCGAAAACCCTCGGTATATATATATTCCGTTATCACTTCTGTATATACCGTGGGATTTTCAGTTGGCAAAACTTTTTCAAAACGTTTTCATGAATATTAGTCTACGAAGGTTTGCTAACAAAATATCCCACGGTCGTATGAGAAGCAATGCGTATTGATGGAACGTGGGTATTTCGACGACGCTCCACGTACTATGCAGAAAATAAATGTATAGGTCAATTGGGGTGTCGGTATAGAAATAATTCAAAAACATTGGAGGAAATGCCAGATGTCGTCGTGTAGCCTTTGTAGTGATGCCTATAATGCCGAAGAATCCGGAAACTAGAGCATTTGCGTGCGCATGATATTTGGGAGGGGCGCAAAGTTAACAAGTGCAGATATCCGATTCACAATTGAACTGTTTTCCTCCCTGTTTACAGCCATTATCCCGAGAGCTGGCTTTTATGAACTGCCGAGTTAGTTTAAAATATAATGGGGCTAGACAAAAGTGACCATTGCGGGAGACATAACAATTATAACAATTGGAAATTGCTGGATCGGTGATTCGAAATCAATATTACAATAGACGTCGAATGACCCAAATATTTTTCGTGTCAAGCGATTGTCACGAGTGAAAATTAAGTAGTTTAATTAAGCGAAATTAAATTGCTGATTCATATTTCATTTCTATTGATACCGGAGCATTAATGGTATCAAGCAATTCATATGTGGTATGTCTTTAATCTTTAATTCAGTTTAGAAAAAAAATGTCACATCTACAGATGAGTCATCATACTGATTTCTCCGCTAGTTCTCTCTATCTCTCTCATTTGTTTGCATTTCGTTCAGGTCACATCTCTTTCTCTCTGTTTCACCTTTCTTTTATGTATTGAAATATATACATCTATATACAAGTACCTTATTTAAAATCTTTTATTGGGACTTGTACATTGCATGTCATCGTCATCTTAGTGAGAGTAAATTTGATCAGGTATAAAATTAGAAGAAAAAAAAAACAGTCATATGCCCAGTATATAAATATTCACCGTATAACTAGAGAGCGTGGACATGGAACATTATATTTTGTTCAAATACCATAAACCCTACATAAT
>CM037787.1:33972602-33999974 GCA_021229015.1 Solen grandis
ATTGTTCAGCATGAACATGAAATACTACCAGAGGTGAGTCATTACATGAAACTTCTATCTCCTGCTTTTTGCATTAACACAGCTTGCAGAAAGTCCTATCATTCGTTTTCACGAATGACATCTAGTTATTCTTTTTTCTTCCTAACTAAACGCTTATTTTTCTATGTTGCAATACTCCTAGGACGATGAAATTTTTATGACTTATTAGTCACGTGAGGAAATTTTGATTTCAATGATTTTCATATACCTATGACGTCATATGACGTCACATTTGAAATATGCTACAAAAGTTTGTACGCGGTCTACAGCCATTGTTTGTGAACCGATTTTCATCAAATTTTCACAGATTGTGTATATTAAGTTCTAGTTGTGCATCCCGCTGTCCGTTTTTCAAAATTCAAAAAGTCCATGGTTCTATAGCGAATCCAAGATTCGAACCAAGGTCGTAAATTTTTAAATGCTTATAAAATATGTCCTATTTAAGATAGAAAGTTGATATTTAGTCAGTATATAGGTCTCTAGAAGTTTTAAACATTTTGTGAAAATAAATGTCATATGACGTCACGTGACGTCATTATATGATAATGTATTTCTAATATTAACAAAAATATTTCTATATGTTGAAATTGTCGAAGGGCAATGAAAATTTAATGACAGATGCTTCAAACGCTGAAATTTCGATTTCTATGATTTTCATATGCCTATGACGTCATATGACGTCACACTTGAAATATGCAACAAAAGTTTGTACGCGGTCTACAGCCATTGTTTAAGAACCGATTTTCATCAAAGTTTCACAGATTGTGTATATTAAGTTCTAGTTGTGCATCCCAGTGTCCGTTTTTCAAAATTCGAAAAGTCCAAGGTTCTATATCGATTCCAAGATTCGAACCAAGGTCGTAAATTTTCAAATTCTTATAAAATCGGTCCTATTTGAGATAGAAAGAAGATATTGGGTCAGTATATAGATCTCTGGGAGTTTTAAACATTTTTTTGAAAATAAATGTCATTTGACGTCACGTGACGTCATTATATGATAATGAATTTCTAATACTAACAAGATTATTTCAATATGTTGAAATTTTCGAAGGGCAATGAAAATTTAATGCCGCATGGTTCAGATGCTGAAATTTCGATTTCAATGATTTTCAGAAGCCTATGACGTCATATGACGTCACATTTGAAATTGACTACGAAACTTTGTACACGGTCCAGAGTCATTATTAATGGACCGATTTTTTTCAAATTTTCACAGAATGTGTATATTAAGTTTTCGTTGTGTATCCCGGTGTCCGTTTTTCAAAATTCCAAAAGTCCATGGTTCTATAGCGAATCCAAGATTCGAACCAAGGTCGTAAATTTTTAAATTCTTATAAAATCGGTCCTATTTAAGATAGAAAGTTGATATTTTGTCAGTATATAGGTCTCTAGAAGTTTTAAACATTTTGTGAAAATAAATGTCATATGACGTCACGTACGTCATTATATGATAATGTATTTCTAATATTAACAAGAATATTTCTATATGTTGAAATTGTCGAAGGGCAATGGAAATTTAAGACACATCCTTCAAACGCTGAAATTTTGATTTCTATGATTTTCATATGCCTATGACGTCATATGACGTCACACTTGAAATATGCAACAAAAGTTTGTACGCGGTCTACAGCCATTGTTTATGAACCGATTTTCATTAAATTTTCACAGAATGTGTATATTATGTTCTAGTTGTGCATCCCAGTGTCCGTTTTTCAAAATTCGAAAAGACCAGGGTTAAATGGCCAATCCAGGATTCGAACCAAGGACGTCAAATTTCAAATTCTTATAAAATCTGTCCTATATAAGATAGAAAGTTGATATTCACTCAGAATATATGTCTCCATAACGTTTTTTATATGTAATGAATATGGACGTCACATGACGTCATCAGACTAAAATGTATTTCTAATATGTACAAGTAAATCGCTGTTTGTGCTGTGGTCTTCGTACGATGAAATTTTGACGGCATATATTTCAGATGCTGAAATTTTCATTTCTATGGAATTCAAATGCCTATGACGTCATATGACGTCACACTTGACATATACTAAAAAAGTTTGTACGCGGACTCCAGCCATTGTTTATGAACCGATTTTAATTAAAATTTCACAGAAAGTGTATATTAAGTTTTTTAGTGCGTCCTGGTTTCCGTTTTTCAAAATTCGAAAAGATCAAGTTTCTATGGCGAATCCAAGATTTAAACCAAGGACGTCAAATTCTTAAAGCTTATAAAATCGGTCCTATATAAGATAGAAAGTTGATTTTTTGTCATTATGTAGGTCTTTGGGTGACTGAAAGATTTTGGGAAAATGAACGTCATATGCCGTCACATGACGTCATTACATGAAAATTTATTTCTAATATTTACAAGAAAATTGCTATATGTTCAAATGGTCCATTGAAATGAAAATTGTATGACTTATGCTTCAAATGCTGATATTTTGAATTCTACAATTTTCATATGCCTATGACGTCTTATGACGTTACACTTGCCATATGCTACAAAAGTTTGTACGCGGTCTACAGCCATTGTTTATGAACCGATTTTCATAAAATTTCACAGAAAGTTTATATTAGGTTATAGTTGAGCATCCCGGTGTCCGTTCTTCCAAATTCAAAAATGCAAAGGTTTTATGGCGGATCCAATATTCGAACCATTGACGTCAAATTTTAAATACGTATATAATCGTTTCCAGATGAGTTAGAAATCTAATATTTGGAAAGTAAATAAGTCTCCAAGTGTGCTTTACATTCTATGAAGATGAACGTCATTTGACGTCATATGACGTCATAAGGTCAAAATTATTTCTGATATATACGCGTAAATTTGATATGTTGTTAACTTCCCAGGACCATGAAATCTTATGGTATATACTTTAGAAATGCTTTAGAATGCAATGTAATTCATATTAATTTGACGTTATATCACATCAGATTTGACGTCAGGACAAAAAGGTTTTACGCAGTGTACAGCCATTATTTTTGTACCAATTTTCAGCAAATTTCAAAGAATGTATATGTAACGCTCTAGTTGTGTATCCCGGGTCCTGTTTTACAAATTCGAAAAGACGAAAAGGCAATGGTTCTATGGCGAATCCAAGTTTCGAAACATTGACGTCAAATTTCAAAAACATATAAAATCGCTTCGAGATGATTTAGAAAGTTGATATTTGGACTGAATATTAGTCTTTAAGACTTATTTATATTCTGTGAGGATTAACGTTATTTGACGTCATAAGGTCAAAAAGAATGTTAATATATCTACGCGTTAATTTCTATATGTTGCAAAGTTGCAAGGAGCATGAAAAAATTACTTGATATATTTAAGATACTTAATATTTCATTTCATTGATTTTCTTATGCCTATAATGTCATGTGACATCAAACATGACGTTGTCTACACACTCTTTTACGCGGTCTACAGCCATTATTACAGGATGAAATTCGAATTGTAAGCGTTTTAAATAAATTTGATTTGTAACATAGATTATAAAAATAGTCCAAGTTAAATAAATCGATATAAAAAATGATTTTCAGTTACTTTTGCCATTTCCTCCAAGTTATACGGTTTATTTTTCAAAGTTCATTTAAGTTATGGCCATACAAAAGCAAGTTAAAGGTTGCAATTTCATATCCTCTTACCTTTTTGCTTTTAAGTATTTGACAAATGTAGCAGAAAGTCCTATCATTCGTATCAACGAATGAAATCAGTTATTATTATTATTATTATTCTTTTCTTCCCCACGGATTTTCATATGTTGCAATCGTCTTAGGAGAATGAAATTTCGATGGCATATTATTCATATGCGTAATTAAAAAATTCTATAATTTTCATATGCATATGACGTCATATGACGTCACACTTGGCAATTTGCTACAAAAGATTGTACGCGGTCCAGAGCTATTATTAATGGGCCGATTTTTAACAAATTTTCACAGAATGTGTATATTAAGTTCTAGTTGTGCATCTCGTTGTCCGTTTTTCAAAATTCGAAAAGCACAAGGTTTTATGGCGAATGCAAGATTCAAACCAAGGACGTCAAATTGATAAATGCTTATAAAATCGTCCCTAAATGAGACAGAAGGTTGATATTTTGTCAGTATATAGATCTCCGATAGATTTAAATATTTTGTGAAAATGGACGTCTTGTGACGTCATATGACGTCATCAATTTCTAATTTTTAAACACATAATTATATATGTTAATATGGTCCAAGGACAATGAAATTTTGACGTCATATTCCCCAAGAAATGTTATTTTGATTTCTATGATTTTCATATCTTTATGACGTCATATGACGTCACACTTGAAATAAGCTACAAAAGTTTTTACGCGGTCCAGAGCCATTATTAATGAACCGATTTCCATCAAATTTTCACAGAATGTGTATATTAAGTTTTAGTTGTGCATGCCGGTGTCCGTTTTTCAAAATTCGAAAAGTCCAAGGTTCTATAGCGATTCCAAGTTTCGAACCAAGGTCGTAAATTTTCAAATTTTAAAAGGCCAAAATATTGGGTCAATTTATAGGTCTCTGGGAGTCTTAAACATTTTGTGAAAATAAATGTCATATGACGTCACGTGACGTCATTATATGATAATGAATTTCTAATTCTAACAAGATTATTTCTATATATTGAAATTTTCGAAGGGCAATGAAAATTTAATGCCGCATGCTTCAGATGCTGAAATTTTGATTTCAATGATTTTCAGAAGCCTATGACGTCATATGACGTCACATTTGAAATTGACTACAAAAGTTTGTACACGTCCAGAGCCATTATTTATGTGCTGATTTTCATTAAATTTTCACAGAATGTGTATATTAAGTTCTTATTGTGTATACCGGTGTCCGTTTTTCAAAATTCGAAAAGTCCAAGCATATATGGCGGATCCAAGATTCGAACCAATGACGTCAATATTTAAATGCTTATAAAAACTGTCCTAATTGAGATAGAAAGTTGAAATTTTGTCAGTTAGTAGGTCTCTGGGTGTCTTAACAATTATGTGAAAATAAACGTCATATGACGTCACGTGACGTCATTTGTTTATTATTATTATTATTTTCTTCTTCCTAACTAAACGCTTATTTTAATATGTTGCAATAGTCCTAGGACGATGAAATTTTTATGGGTTATTAGGCACGTGAGGAAATTTTGATTTCACCCCTACTGCATATATGTAGCCATATCTCAATAAATATCGATTTTTGTAAATATATGTATGAATAAGAATTATAGCTGAACAATTGACGTTTCCAAAGATATTTAGTTTATTAAAATTGGTTTACGCAATACAAAGTTATAAGCAAAAACACTAAATGAAATGAAGCTAATTTTGCTGATAATATGCTGTTTTCTTGAGGTTTAACAGTGAATATCTCAGAAACGACTGAAGATAAGTTTATACATTATGCGTATAAAATGTAGCATGTTTCAAGAGCTTTCTAACGGTACCAAGTTTATTGAGGAAAATAAGATATTTCATAATCATGCATCATAGAAATATGGAAAAGGTCACGCGCAGGGGTCACCAAGCTTAAATACTTGCGCAACGACTTAAAAAAAAATAAAAAAAACATATATATCAAATTGCAATTGATGGGCTATATCTTGATTTTTTTTTTTGTCGAATGTTGACTGTTTCCAAAATAAGCATTGATCCAAGATTCGAACCAAGGTCGTCAATTTTTAAATGCTTATAAAAACTGTCCTATTTGAGATAGAACGTTGAAATTTTGTCAGTTAGTAGGTCTCTGGGTGTCTTAACAATTATGTGAAAAATAAACGTCATATGACGTCACGTGACGTCATTTTATTATTATTATTATTATTATTATTCTTTTCTTCTTCCTAACTAAACGTTTATTTTAATATGTTGCAATAGTCCTAGGACCATGAAATTTTTATGGGTTATTAGGCACGTGAGGAAATTTTGATTTCAATTATTGTCAGCACCCTATGACGTCACATGACGTCACAGCTAAAAACAGTGAAAAATGGTGTTCGCGCTCTACTGCTGCCATTTATGATCAGATTGTCTTCAAATTTTCACAGATGGTACATCTTGAAACTAAGGTGTGAATATTTTGTCAGCTAACCATAATTCCGAAAAACCGAAGTATTGTGGCTGAAGTAAGATTCGAACATAGGACCAAAAATTTCATTTTAGGGTTAAAGAATTTCGGAATGAGATAGAAAGTTGAAACTTACACAGTTTGCAGTTCTGCATAATTTCTTAATATATTTTGAATGGTCACGTCATATGACGTCATAAACATACTACTACTACTTATTTTTTTTTTCTTCGTAACTAAAGGCTTATTTTTCGCGGAATATAATGTCAGTTGTTCAGCATGAACATGAAATACTACCAGAGGTGAGTCATTACATGAAACTTCTATCTCCTGCTTTTTGCATTAACGCAGGTTGCAGAAAGTCCTATCATTCGTTTAGACGAATGACATCTAGTTATTCTTCTTCTTATTATTCTTTTTTTTCTTCCTCTTATATTTGTGTTAATTTCGAGGTGTTGCCATTGACTCAGAACAATGAAAATTTTATGGCATATATTTCAAACCATGAGCTTTTGGATGCAATGAATTTTATATTCATACGACGTCATATAACGTCAGATATGACGTCAGGTGAAAAAGTTTGTACGCGGTCTACAGCCATTATTTCTGGACCGATTTTCATCAAAATTTCACAGAATGTGTATGTTAGGCTCTAGTTGTGCATCCCGGTGTCCGTTTTTCAAAATTCGAAAAGTCCAAGGTTCTTTAGCGAATCCAAGATTCGAACCAAGGTCGTAAATTTTTAAATGCTTATAAAATCTGTCCTATTTAAGATAGAAAGTTGATATTTAGTCAGTAGATAGGTCTCTAGAAGTTTTAAACATTTTATGATTTATTAACAAGAATATTTCTATATGTTGAATTTTGAAGGGAATGAAAATTGAATGACACATGCTTCAAAGGCTGAAATTTTAATTTCTATGATTTTCATATGCCTATGACGTCATATGACGTCACTCTTGAAGTATGCAACAAAAGTTTGTACGCGGTCTACAGCCATTGTTTATGAACCGAATTTCATCCAATTTTCACAAAATGTGTATATTAAGTTCTAGTTGTGCATCCCGGTGTCCGTTTTTCAAAATTTCGAAAGTCCATGGTTCTATAGCGAATTCAAGATTCGAACGAAGGTCGTAAATTTTTAAATGCTAATAAAATCGGATTTATTTGAGATATAAAAGTGATATTTGGTCAGTTTATTGGTCTCTGGAAGTCTTAAACATTTTGTGAAAATAAAACGTCGCATGACGTCACTTGACGTCATTATATGATAATGTATTTCTAATATTAATAAAAGTATTTCTATATGTTGAAATTGTCGAAGGGCAATGAAAATTTATTGGCAAATGATTCAAACGCTGAAATTTCGATTTCAATGATTGTCCAGAAGCCTATGACATCATATGACATCACATTTGAAATTGACTACGAAAGTTTGGACACGGGCCAGAGCCATTATTAATTATTTTTATCAAATTTTCACAGAATGTGTATATTACGTTCTTATTGTGTAAACCGGTGTCCGTTTTTCAAAATTCGAAAAGTCCAAGCATCTATGGCGGATCCAAGATTCGAACCAAGGACGTCAATTTTTAAATGCTTATAAAAACTGTACTATTTGAGATAGAAAGTTGAAATTTTGTCAGTTAGTAGGTCTCTGGGTGTCTAACAATCATGTGAAAATAAACGTCATTTGACGTCATGTGACGTCATTTTTTTATTATTATTATTCTTTCCTTCTTCCTAACTAAACGCTTATTTTAATATGTTGCAATAGTCCTAGAACCATGAAATTTTTATGGGTTATTAGTCAGATGAGGAAAGTTTGTTTTCAATGATTGTCAGCAGCCTATGACGTCACATGATGTCACAGCTAAAAATAGTGAAAATTGGTGTTTGCGCTCTACAGCCGTCATTTATAGTCGGATTTTCTTCAAATTTTCACAGATGGTACATCTTGAAACTAAGGTGTGCATATCTTGTCAGCTAACCGAAATTCCGAAAGACCGAAGTTCTGTGGCTGAAGTAATATTCGAACATAGGACCAAAAATTTCATTTTAGGATTGAAGAGCTTCAGGATGAGATAGAAAGTTGAAACTTACACAGTTTGCAGTTCTGCAGCATTTCTACAAATATTTTGAATCGTAACGTCAGAGGACGTCATAAGCATACCACTTATTTTTAATTTGGGGCAATGATTTCGACATGATGCCAGTTGTTCAGAATAATGAAAATTTCAGAATTATTGCAGTAACGTATGCGCTTTTGAGCAACAGCATTTTCAGCACACTATGACGTCACGTGACGTCAGAGCTAAAAATAGTGAAAAATGGTTTTTGCGCTCTACAGCCGCCATTTATGATCAGATTTTCTTCAAATTTTTACAGATGGTACATCTTGAAACTAAGGTGTGAATATTTTGTCAGCTAATCTTAATTCCGAAAAACCGAAGTATTGTGGCTAAAATAAGATTCGAACATAGGACCAAAAATTTCATTTTAGGGTTAAAGAACTTCGGGATGAGATAGAAAGTTGAAACTTACACAGTTTGCAGTTCTGCATAATTTCTATATATATTTTGAGTCGTGACGTCATATGACGTCATAAGCATACTACTACTACTGCTACTTATTTTTTTTTCTTCGTAACTAAACGCTTATTTTTCGCGGAATATAATGTCAATTGTTCAGCATGAACATGAAATACTACCAGAGGTGAGTCATTACATGAAACTTCTATCTCCTGCTTTTTGCATTAACACAGGTTGCAGAAAGTCCTATCATTCGTTTTGACGAATGACATCTAGTTATTCTTCTTATTATTCTTTTTTCTTCCTCTTATATTTGTGTTAATTTCGAGGTGTTGCCATTGACTCAGAACAATGAAAATTTTATGGCATATATTTCAAACCATGTTCTTTCGGATGCAATGAATTTCATATTCATATGACGTCACATAACGTCAGATTCGGCGTCAGGTGAAAAAGTTTGTACGCGGTCTACAACCATTGTTTGTGAACCGATTTTCATCAAATTTTCACAGATTGTGTATATTAAGTTCTAGTTGTGCATCCCGGTGTCCGTTTTTCAAAATTCGAAAATCCAAGGTTCTATAGCGAATCCAAGATTCGAACCAAGGTCGTAAATTTTTAAATGCTTATAAAATATGTCCTATTTAAGATAGAAAGTTGATATTTAGTCAGTATATAGGTCTCTAGAAGTTTTAAACATTTTGTGAAAATGAATGTCATATGACGTCACGTGACGTCATTATATGATAATGTATTTCTAATATTAACAAGAATATTTCTATATGTTGAAATTGTCAAAGGGCAATGAAAATTTAATGACACATGCTTCAAACGCTGTATTTTGATTTCTATGAATTTCATATGCCTATGACGTCATATGACGTCACACTTGAAATATGCAACAAAAGTTTGTACGCGGTCTACAGCCATTGTTTATGAACCGAATTTCATCAAATTTTCACAAAATGTGTATATTAAGTTCTAGTTGTGCATCCCGGTGTCCGTTTATCAAAATTCGAAAAGTCCATGGTTCTATAGCGAATTCAAGATTCGAACCAAGGTCGTACATTTTTAAATGCTTATAAAATCGGATTTATTTGAGATAGAAAAGTGATATTTGGTCAGTATATAGGTCTCTGGGAGTCTTAAACATTTTGTGAAAATAAACGTCACATGACGTCACTTGACGTCATTATATGATAATGTATTTCTAATATTAATAAGAGTATTTCTATATGTTGAAATTGTCGAAGGGCAATGAAAATTTAATGACAAATGATTCAGACGCTGAAATTTCGATTTCAATGATTTTCAGTAGCCTATGTCGTCATATGACGTCACATTTGAAATTGATACGAAAGTTTGTACACGGTCCAGAGCCATTATTAATTGGCCGATTTTTATCAAATTTTCACAGAATGTGTATATTACGTTCTTATTGTGTATACCGGTGTCCGTTTTTCAAAATTCGAAAAGGCAAATGTTTTATGGCGAATCCAAGATTCGAACTAATGACGTCAAATTTCAAATGCGTAAAAAATCACTTCCAGAAAAGCTAGAAAGCTGATATTTAGACTGAATATTTGTCTCTATGTCTTCTTTATATTCTGAAAAGATGAACGCCATATGACGTCACATGACGTCATATTGCTATTAAAACTTTCGTATAAAAACTTAACGGTTTTTTTAGCCCTGTAGGCTTTATTTTTTGTATGATTTGCTTGAAATTTTGTCTGAAGATGCAGTATTAGATTCTATGGAGCCCTGTCACTTCCGTTTCCGGAAAATCCCAAAGGTCAAGGTCATATATCAATTATCGGGTTTTTCTTCGGCCTTAAATATCTCAAAAACGGTAAATATTCTATCGAGACACAAGCGTATAATTTGTAGTGCTTAGAAAGACAATGATATTTAGTTTTTGATGATCGGGGTTGAATCGGATGAGTTATGGCGGTTATGGTAACCCTCAGTGTGTTTAACAGTTTATATCTCGAAAACCTTTGATGAATATTATTTGTAGAACAATGTTTGGCCGTTCTTTTGATGCTTAAAGTTTAATGATTGACCTAAGATTCATGGAGTAATGGGGAAAAAACGAAATTCGTGCATATAGCTTTGGTGATTTTTTCATTTTTCAGGAGGTTTAAGAGCTTGTATCTCAAAAAATATTAAAAATATTCCTATAGATAAAGAGTGTGAAATGTAGAGAATTTTAGGACGATTATTTTGGTATTTTAAACCCAAATAAGGGAGTTACATCAAAAATAAGAGTTTAAACATGTAGAATTTCAGCGATTTTGCCGTTATGTAAGAGTTTCACGGCTTATATCTTAAGACTCATAATTAATAAGTCAACACATTAAGCTAATGGTATGTAGAGAATTTTAAGACGATTATTTTGGTACCTAAAGTTTTGAATTTGATCAAAGTATAAGGAAGTTACATAAAAAATAAGAATTTAAACATGTAGAATTTCAGCGATTTTGCCGTCATGTCAGAGTTTTACGGCTTATATCTTAAGAATCATTAGAAATAAGTGCTTAAATTAAGCAAGTGAGATGTAGAAAATTTTAAGACGATTATTTTGGCACTAAGAGTTTTGAAATTGATAAAAAAATAAGGAAGTTACATAAAAAAATACCAATTTAAAGCCAATTGTAAGAATTTTCATAAAATATCCTACTTTCGCTTTAAAAAATTTTTAAACAATCCCCCGGTGGAGTGTTGACTCCTGGTAGCGGGAGGTCGTGGGTTCGATACCAAAGTCGTAAAAAATGGTACTGTTATAGCTCCCTTGCTTGACGCTCAGCATATAAGGGTAGTTGCAGGACTGGTTGGCTCGGTATCAGGATAATGTGACTGGGTGTGGTATCATGCCACATGTCTACGGCGTGATACTGCAGTGGGGCAGCACTATAACTGCATTAAGTAGACATCGTCTCCAAATGACTGAAATACTGTCGGTGGGACGTTAAACCCAACAAACAAACTAAACAAGTGTTGACAATGATTTAATGCTTTGTCAAATCATTTTATTTACGTTACTTATACATATTATTTGCAGCATTGCGATACCCATAATCCTTTGAGCGTTTTGACACATGTCATTTAGACCGTTGTTGAAACATTGCAATTTCCCGACTTTATTGTTGCATCTATCGATAAATGTTGTATAAGCTACATTCCAAATTTATGATGAATGATAACCTATGTGAAAATATGTTATAGTACAATGTAATTTAATTGCCAGCTTGAGATACCATGAGCGTGTATTTAGTGTAGACGTTTGAAACAAAATGATCAACACATGTCATCCGTTCAAGACGCTGCAAGCTAATTTGTCCGTTAGCTAAAAGCGCAAAATGAAGTAACTTTGTGTAATACAGTCGTCTCGATCGTATATACAAGCGTTATTGGAATTTAACTCACGAGGCTACACGCGTCGACGATTCTATTGCATGGTAGTATTTACACGGTGCATAACCATATCGGCAGGCTCTCTGCGGAAATCGCTATATCGGCAGGCTCTATGCATTTATATCGGCAGGCTCTATGCATTCGCACCGGTCATTCTCTGCCATAAAAACTTGCAAACCTGGACGGAAGGAAAAGAAACAGACCAATGGTAACTTTTCAAAGGTGAAATGCTCAATATTAAGTATTGCACGGAATATTAGAGTATCTTAGCTATGTATATAATTGAAAAGTTTACACGCATATATATAGCTAAAATACTCTAATATTCCGTGCAATACTTAATATTGAGCAACTCACCTTTGAAAAATGACCATTGGTCTGTTTCTTTCACTTCCGTCCAGCGTTTGCTAGTGTTTATGGCAGAGAATGACCGGTGTGAACGCAGAGAGCTGCTGATATAGCGAGTTCCGCAGAGAGCCTGCCGATATGGGTATGCACCGTGATTTACTATTTTATTCCCGCGACTGTACACGAAAAAAAAAAAGAATTTTGATATGCAGAATTAAGAGGTTTAAGTTTAATTGCTTATATTTTGAATACCTATAAACTAGAATATGCTACAATGGAATTGTCGGGATTTTCAGGCCATTTATTTTGGTACCTAGAATACTACAATTGGTCAAGTTATAAGAAAGCGATATCAAAATAAAGATTTATTTATTTTTGCCATATGGCTTATTTCACAAAGTTCATGCATGAAAAGTCCATACGAAAAAAAAAGTTAAAGATAGGGAATTTAATATATATTCTTTCTAACGGTATTAATCTTTATATTTTTCAATGTTAGCAGAAAGTCCTATCATTCGTATCAACGAATGAAATTAGTGTCTGAGCAACATGAAAATTAAATTGCCTCGACAAAAAAGTTCAAATTTTTAAATTCTATTATTTTAAATTTTCAATGACGTCAAATGACGTCAGATTTGATGTCAGCATCAAAAGTTTGTTCGCGCTCTGGAGCTTTTATTTTTTGTCGTTTTATCTTGATATTTTAACAGAAGAAGTATGTTATGATGTAGATGTGCACCTTTCTTTCAAATTTTCAAATTCGAAAACTTCAAGAATTTATGGCAAAACCGAGTTTCGAACTTTGGTCCTAAAACTATCATTTAATGTTACAAAGGCTACTGATGAGTTAGAAGCATGAAAATTGGACAACTAATCGGCCCAGAGGTCTACTTTCTTTTTTCTGAAAGATTACCTTTTAAGTCACGTGGTTATGACGTCATTTAAAGGGCAAATCCTATTTTTAAATTTAAAAATTTTTATACATTCTATCATTTTCATTTTTTATTGGCGTCATATGACGTCATATTTGACGTCAGCTTCAAAAGTTTGTTCGCGCTCTAGAGCCTTCAATTCTGGTCCGATTATCTTGATATTTTTACAGAAGATGTATTTTAGGATATAGATGTGCACCTTGGCATTTAAATTTCCAATTCGAAAAGATTAAGATTTCATGGCAATACGAGTTTCGAACTTTGGTCCAAAAACTAAATTTAAATTACAAAGCCCCCGATGCGTTAGAAGCATGAAAATTGGACAGCTATCGGCATGAGGTTTCATTCTATTTTCTGCATTATTTTATTTGAGTCACGTGGTTATGACGCATCAAAAAGATAAAAAGCATTTTTTAAAGATTTCTCTCGCTCTAGTATCATGAATTTTGAGTCAGTCTTAATTAAATCTTCAGAATTGATAGAGTTAAGATTGAAGTGATGCATGCTGCAATTTTTTTTGGTCACGTGGCTATGACGTCATGCATACTAAAGCAATAATTATTTTAAAAAATCATATAAAATCGCCAATTAGACCATGAATTTATAATTTTCAAAAATGTCGAAACTTAGTACGTTCATAAGGTCTTGAAAATTTCAAGTAATTACGACATCAAACATGTCGGATATTCATGTTTGATGGAATGCCTACTTGAAAACAAACCTGATCGCATTCTCGAAGATATTTTTTTCTGGATTAATAGAACGTTAGCTGAACATGTCCTTGCAAAAAAAATGATATTTTTCTTTTTTGACGTCGTTGAAATATAAAAAATCATTCATTTCAATATGTATTCGCGCTCTAGCGTCATGAGTATTGATGCCAATCTTAAGCATACCTTAAGGAATTTATGTTGTGTCACTTGTTTATGACAACATTGATTTGTAAGCAACATATTTTAAAAAGATCAAAAGATTGGATATATTAACTTTAGATAAGTAAAATTGCCGTACCTTAACATGCGCAAAAAGTCCAGAAAATTTCAAGTGATTACGTTATCAAACATGACTTATTCATGTTTTTCGTAAAAGGGCTAATTCATGTAAATCTATTAATTTGAAGAAAGAAATGAAAGTGGTCATTGGTTTGATTGAGCAAGATCCCATTGTTCTTTTGCAGGAATGAATGCCTGCGTTGAATAGTGAATTGTGATACGTTTTTGAGTAAATGAGTCGCATTTACGATGAAATAGTATAATTATACTAGAGCCAGAAAACCTATACGGATATCTTATTGCATTTGTTATCACGGCTTTCCGCAAACCTAAAGAAAATGACAATTACATATAATTATATCTACCGATTTTTTGTGTTTTCTAAAGGTTTAACGGTTTCTTTTTTCTAAATCTGTAAAATAAGCAAATATACAAAGCAAATGAATAGTTGAAAGTTTCAAGACTTTTATAATGTTAATTACATAGAAATAAGAAATTATTTTCATTATTTTGCTTACACCTCTGCCTTTGTTTCCATCTATTTTTGAAAATGTAAAACTAAATCAGTTTAAAGGTTGAAAGTCATGGATTTCAAATTATTTCCTTTTCTTTTTTTACAATTTCAACTACATGTATGTGGATCAAATTAAAAAAAAAATTAAAAAAAAAATTAAAATCGATTGAATAATGTAAGAAAATTTTTTTAGGATAGTATTATCTTAAAATTTTCCTGTTGTTTTAATTGCATGATAGTAAACGGTTGCTTAATCAAATAAGATCCATATTTATGCTTTCTTAATATCTTATGACAATAAAAATGAAAATAATAAAAAAAAAATATTAAAAGCTTATTTTTGAACATAAGTATATATTTATGATAATGATGATTTACATATTAAATCATACATTATTATGCATCATTATTACATTTCTTTGTATTAACTTATATATTTAATACCTTCGAAATAAGCAAACGGAAAGCCGCTTCGTTTGTATCTTAAACAAACGACTTCTAGTTCTTCTTCTTATTATCATTATTATTCCTTTTTTTCCAACCAAATCTAAGAGTTAATTTCGGTAAGTTGTCAGTGTCTAAGCAACATGAAAGTTAAACTGCCTCGACAAAAAAGTATAAATTTTTAAATTCAATAATTTTTAATTTTCAATGACGTCAATTGACGTATCATTTGACGTCAGCTTCACAAGTTTGTTCGCGGTCTAGAGCCTTTATTTTTTTTTATTTTATCTTGATATTTTCACAGAAGATGTATGTTATAATGTAGATGGGCACTTTGTCTTCCAAATTTTTAAATTCGATAAATTTAAGAATTTATGGCAAAACCGAGTTTCGAACTTTGGTCCTAAAACTATTATTTAATGTTACAAAGGCTACTGATGAGATAAAAGCATGAAAATTGGACAGCTTATTGGCCCAGAGGTCTACTTTCTTTTCTCTGAAAGATTTCATTTTTCGTGGTTTTTTTTAAATTTCCCGGCATCATACATTTTGTGTCAATTTTAATGAAATTGAAACTGCAGCGATAAAAATGTATCTTTTCATACATTAAATCATTTTCAGTTTTCATTGGCGTCATATGACGTCAGATTTGACGTCAGCTTCAAAAGTTTGTTCGCGCTCTAGAGCCTTCAATATTGGTCCGATTATCTTGATATTATTACAAAAGGTGTATTTTAGGATGTAGATGTCCACTTTGGCATTCAAATTTCCAAATCCAAAAAGATTAAGATTTCATGGCAATACCGAGTTTCGAACTTTGGTCAAAAATTAAATTTAATTGTTACAAAGCCCCCTGATGCGTTACAAACATGAAAATTGGACAGCATATCGGCATAGAAGTTTACATTCTATTTTCTGAATGATTTCCTCTTTAGTCACGTGGTTATGACGTCATCAAAAAGACAAACTATTCTTTAAAGATATTTTTCGCTCTGGTATAACTTAATTATATCTTCAAAATTGATAGAGTTAAAATTGAAGTGATGCATGCTGCAAGAAATGTTTGTTTTGTCACGTGATTATGACGTCATGCATACTTAAGCAAGAATTATTTTGAAAAATCATATAAAATCGCCAATTAGACCAATGAACTTAAACTTTTCAAAAATGTCGAAACTTAGTACGTTATAAGGTCTTGAAAATTTAAAGTGATTATGTCATCAAACATGGCAGTTATTCATGTTTGATGGAATGCCTACTTGAAAAAATGGAAACAGACCTGTTCGCATTCTCGAAGATACTTTTTTTTCTTGTTTAATAGAACGTTAGCTGAACATGTCCTTGCAAAAAAGATATTTTTCTTTAGTCACTTGTTTTTGACGTCGATAAAATATAAAAATCATTCATTTCAATACGTATTCGCGCTCTAGCGTCATGAGTATTGATGCCAATCTTAAGCATACCTTAAAGAATTTATGTTGTGTAACTTGTTTATGACAACATTGATGTGTAAGCAAAATATATTAAAAAGATCAAAAGATTGTATATATTAACTTTAAATAAGTAATAATGCCGTACCTTAACATGCGCAAAAAGTCCAGAAAATTTCAAGTGATTACGTTATCAAACATGACTTATTCATGTTTTTCGTAAAAGGGCTAATTCATGGAAATCTATTAATTTGCAGAAAGAAATAAGTGGTCATTGGGTTGGTTGAGCAAGATCCGATTGTTCTTTTGCAGGAATGAATGCCTGCGTTGAATAGTGAATTGTGATACGTTTTTTGAGTAAATGAGTCGCATTTACGATGAATTAGTATAATTATACTAGAGCCAGAAAACCTTTATGGATATCTTATTGCATTTGCTATCACGGCTTTCTGCAAACCTGAAGAAAATGACAAATACATGTATATCTTCCTATCGATTTTTTGTTTTCTAAATGTTTGACGGTTTCTTTTTCTAAATCTCTAAAAATAAGCAAATATACAAAGCAAATGAATAGTTGAAAGTTTCAAGACTTTTATAATGTTAATAACATAGAAATAAGAAATTATTTTCATTATTTTGTTTACACCTATGCCTTTGTTTCCATCTAATTTTGCAAATGTAAAACTCAATTAATTTAAAGTTCTTTTTTACAATTTCAATTGTGGATCAAATTGCAATGAATACATGTTAAGTCATATGCTTACAAAGATATTAAATAAAGAATAAAAAAAAAATTAAAATCGATTGAATAACGTAAGAAAACAATTCTTGAGGATATTATTATCTTAAAATTTTCCTGTTTTTTTTTCCTCTGAATGATAGAAAACGGGTGCATAATCAAATAAGATCCATATTTATGCTTTCTCAATATCTTCTTAAGAAGATGAAAATGAAAAAAAAAAAAAAAAAAAAAAAAAAAAGATTTAAAGCTAATTTTTGAACATAATCGTAAGTATATATTTAAGATAATGATGATTTACATATTAAATCATACATTATGATGCATCATTATTCCTTTTTTTGTATTAACTTATATATTTAATTTATAATTGTTATGCATTTCAACCCAAATTTAAAAAGTCTGCTGATTCTACATTTGCGGGGCTAACGGGTAGTTTTGCATTTACTCCCATTTCTCCTTACAAACCTATCAAAACTCATGACCTTTGCTTTATTTTTTCAGATACATGTAGGTCTTTACACTCAAAGCACAGATTTGAGTATGATGATAAATGTGACTCTCAAAAGCAAAGATAAATCTGTAACTTCCTTAAATTAAGAAATTCCAAAGGGGTCAATACGAGAATATGGCTAAAAACGGTAGTTTGCCTCCTTAACGCCTCACCGACAGTATATTAGTCAATTGAAGACTAGCTACAGCATCATGTCGTAAACAGTTGACATTAGTTTACGCCTAGGCACATAATCCTGGCAATCGGGTAATCACTTTATATTTACTGAGCGCCTAGCAGGGGGCAACCAGTACCGTCTTGCACTTACTTTGAAATGTTCATTTATCCTTAAAAGTATGTTATTTCAATTCAATTTGTCTGATTTGTTGCGTTTACAAACATACTCATTTATAATGATACTGAGATTGTTTTAAACGCAAGCTTTTGGGCTGAACACACCCGGTAATATACAATATTTATTCCAGAAATTGTTTGCAGTATCTTTCTGAAATTATAATCATGATATCGCTTCAAAATATATGTTTAGTTTTAGCAAAATCAGAGAGCTTTAAATTGGTGCACGCTTTTTTGGGACTGGCTTCGTGTGTTCTATTTGTGTGTGAATATGTTTATTTGTTTTATTTTATTCCTGACATATAAATTTCTGTATATAAGTTTGATTCTTTGCATTATATATGTTTTTTACCAATATTTCATGTTTAAGTAATTAGTAATAAGAATAAGATAATAAAAGTTGAATCGGACCTATGCTCATAATCATTCTATTATCTACCTAATGCAGAAATCCCAGAATAGGAAAACAAAATCAATATCCCTACTGATATAAATCGATTATATTAATAGAACAACTCATATTAAAAATATACCAATTAACAGAATTCAACCGCCCAAAAATAGTTTCCGTTTATATAACTCTCAACTTAATATCTTTCAAAAGATTGAAATTGTTACAAATAAGAAAATACGTACGAGATCTTCAAAAGTAGAAAGATTACGATGTATTATCTAGTATTTCTATACTCAATAGCCCGTTATAATAAAGACAATGATACAATATAGTTCCTACAATTTTACCAACTCTTGCAATTTCCTACCTGTGTAAAACTAGATCATTGTACATTTGAATATTACAATAAAATCGTGCAATCCAGACAGTAATTTAAAACTCAAGACATCGGTAGGCATGCTCACTACCATTGTACATGCACATCATTTTCGTTAAAATACCTCAATATTTTTAATATATGATTTACCTTTACGTTTCTTTAGAACACACATAGAAATCTTGATTTTAATTGCTGAGAAGCCAATTAAAACAGACTATAACATGTTACAACGATCTTAAGTTTATTTATTTTAATCAAACTCTTACTACAAAAACTAATCACTTGCAAATACATATCAATTTGAACAAACATACCATTTTGTACTTCTGACCTAAGTTAATGATGTAAAATCTTTTACACAGGCACAAAGGTCCCGACCAATGGTAGTGGCAGCCATTGACTTTGGCACGACATACTCTGGTTGGGCGTTTTCCTTCATGCACGAGTTCAAAAGTGACCCATCAAAGGTTTCGTCAAAGCACTGGCAAGGAGGCGATCTCTTGTCTCTTAAAGGTGAGATTGCATATCGCAATTTTAAGCAGTAAAAAAAATGAAGAAGTTTATGTGTAGTGTTATAAATATTATAAATATTCCTCAATATGTTTAAGGGTTAACTACATGTAACTTGACTGAATCGTTCATGGATGTTAGTTTGATGAAATATAAAAGTGATGTTTTTGCAAATAGACAATTACGTTTGATGTTTAGATATCTGACCAAAACTCTTATTAATATTTATGTCCTGTGACCGCATGTATTCTTTATATAATTTACACTCAGTTTGTAACATAAACATTTGATACTCGTACCATCCATTTCGTGTTATAAGTTTGGTATTTTTACCTTACTTTCTGCCATTTCTTATCATGAATTTTCCCTTTCGTTCCATAAGTATTCAAGGTTAAAAGTATCATGTTTGTTTAAATGAAAGCATCTGCTACACAAACTCTATCAGTGCTTCCACCCAGTGATTTAACGCTTTTGACAATAATGTAGAATATTCTTATTTGTGTTGCATGTTCGATGGCTCCTGTTGCAAATATGAGAAACGGCAATTTGTTGCCTATAACCCAAGTCATGGTGTCTCATTAAGTTCCGTTGGGAATTTTGTTGTAACGTGAAAAGCAAACGTAGAACAACGTTGCTAATACGTTGCGTAGCGTTGTACCAAAGTACAATGTAGAACAAACCAACTTTGATATATGTTGCGAGCTGTCATACGTGTCGCGCCTTGACATCATCACGTGTCACATGGCAAAAGAAACACACAAAAATTCAGCTGAAATTTCTAAGTCGTGGTTGTTATACGGGACACAAATGCGCGGCTACGACGAGACACTATGACTGGGGCAAATGAAAACGCAATACACAGCATATCAATCCTTGCAAAAGAACACAAACACAGTCAGTCATACAAACGGACACAAATTAATATAACGCAATCCCTTAAGTCATAGAATGTTAGTGTATAATGTTCAATAATTGAGACTATTAGAATATTAAGGCTATGAGATAATTTGGTTAAAGACATTGGCAAGTCTTTTGGACAGATTCACAGTGTAAAACAAAAACAAATAATTTTAATTTATATCCCAACTATCTCATGAGTTATAACAAATTCATCATATAAAACATTTTAAAAATAATTCATTTAAAAATTAAATATTGATACATTTGTTCAACTAATCAAATGCCTATATAATAAATTGGTGATTTTGTCTGCAAAAATCAGTCTTTCCGTTTACCGTTTATTTGATACTTCAACACTTTATCTTATTATTATTAATAAAGTTGTAACTTAAAAAAGTATGTATACAAATAACATGAATAACCAATTTCATTTTCATTTTTTATATCATAACAAAAAAATAACAACAACAACATTTTGTTCAGTTAATAATTAACATTTTAATCAAAAGAGAAATTGATACAATACATAATTACTTAAAATTACAATGACTGCATAAATGTTAGCATCTCGAAATGTGAGGGTTAAAACCTTATATAAGCGGTATATTAAAGGCGATGCAAAACCTTTTATAAACACTGCTACTCAAGTAAAGCTCTGCAAATAATTGTTCATTTAAAAAATGCTACCAAATAAGAAAAAAATTTAATACAAAATAATTCATATAGTACGAAATGGTAAATTTATGGAAAAATTTAATAGACTGGCGGAAGAAGTAATATGCTATGGTTTTTTATATTTAATGACTAACTTTGCTCAATTTCACGTATTCGAATCCCTGCAAAGCATTTCAATAAAAATAGAAAAATTAACAGAGGTTTTGCAACTCTAATTATATTATAGTTGCCAAAAGGTGTAATACAAGATAATACAAAACCCATCGATTTCATGAAAAAAAAAAAAATTCGTATATGTTCTACTTAAGCAATGCCCTTTAATGCATTTTCAAATTTATGCATGTAATAGTTAAATTGCATAAACTATTATAATAATTATTTCCATTTTCGGGAGGATACCTCAGTTTCTGTGTATTTCCGATTAAAAGGTCCGACAACAGCTCTTATCAGAAAATATGACGTAACACTTGATAGCTTTGGATATGACGCTGAAAACAAATATGTGGGATTAACAGACAAACAAAACTGGTACTTCTTTCGGAGATTTAAAATGACGTTGTTCGACAACTCAGTAAGTGTTTTAATGGTCGCCTTTGTCCTTATATATCAAACGCGTGATTTAAGCAATCCGGTTTTTTTAATTATATTGTATATCTAAATAAATAATACAAAAAATAATTAAGTTTCTATTAAAAAAAATATTGACATATGCCGTACCTTTTTACCTTAACTATATATTATATTCTGATATTTTTTACTGGTTTTGATGAAAATCAAGACGTGCTTATAACCATTGTCAATTCTTAATCCGAATGTATACCGTGTTGAAAGTAATATGAAGTTTTCAGTTCAGTTTTTCAAACCGAAAATTTTGTTATTAGTATCTATTGACATTGCTTTCGTTGATATGAATTGCATGCTTATATACCTTGTATGTACGATAATTCTGATTACCTAGTTAAACATGCCATTTAATTTTGGGCATATCATTTTCAAGATAATGTGTCAATATTTTGTATTTCAGACATTAAACCGAAATACCATGCTAACAGATGCTGGTGGAAAATCTTTACCTGCAATAAAGGTTTTCTCTCTCTGTATAAGATATTTGAAGGAAGACTTTATGGCAACAATGAAGGACCAGACGGACATTTCTTACATTGGAGACAATGAAATGCATGTGGTCCTGACTGTTCCAGCAATATGGAGTGATGCTGCTAAACAATTTATGCGAGAAGCAGCAATAGAAGTAATAATAGATTTAAATATATGAATTTTGATAATATAGACATATCAGTGCTAGAATCTAGTTTCATCAAACTTTTGCTATTGTAGGATTTGTTCACGTTTACATTGACTAGTACGTTTAGAAAAAAATGATGTATCGATCTTAACTAATAGAAACCATCAAAAGAAGTTAATGCATACTACCAGTAAAGCTCCCTTACTTAAAATAGGTTTACAAAAAGCCACTTTTAGGTCACAGTCAAGTATATTCATGTTTAAGTTAAGGTACTGACAAAGAAAAACATCGTCTGTATTAAATACCAAGGTCACATGGAGGTTATTTTCATGTTTCTCTATGTGAGAAATTACTGTTCAGAAGAATACTGTACGGGAATATGCATTTGATATGTGAAGGGACATACGTACATATTATAATTCATTCTTTCATTATCATTAGACTATCAAATAAAGATAAATGTCAAGATTACTTAGAGATCTGTGTCACGGGAATTTGGTTAAGTATATGACTATTTTTCAAGGGAACTGAAGGGACGGAAGAGATTCTCCTAATGATTTATTATTTGAAGTCTGTATACATTGAAAGGTCAAAGAAAGGTCAATAATGGCGATTCATAAAACATGTAAATAGTGTGTTCGTCGCAAAGGAGTAAGTGCGCGGCGTATAATAATTAAAACAAAGGATTATATGTATATATAGATATAAGTGCGTGCTTTAATGAAAATCGAAACCATTTATATCACAATAACTTTGACGTTTGCAGGGAGGGTTAAGTGACGACAATCTGGTGATAGCCCTTGAGCCAGAAGCTGCCTCAATATATTGTCAACACCTGTCGATAAGGCAGATAGAGGGATCAGGTGATGTGTCCATGAGTACTCTAACAGAGGGAACAAAGTACATTGTCTTAGATGCTGGAGGTTAGCTATCAATTGAAATTTCTGATATTTTCTGTACACTGTACATATTTCAGAATTTTTATATTATATAGAATTGTTTTATTAATACAAGATTAATGTTTCAATGAATTGTTTAAAAAAAAACTTGGCTATTTTTGTGCATATATGGAGATGTATTTTTTTCTACAATTTTAGATGAAATATATTAGTTTGGCAAGCATGTGTATTAATGAGAAGTAATCAAGTTATTGTATGATGTAAGTAAAAACGACTGGATCGAATGAAATGATAATTACACTTTTTAACATTTTGCCATGTCTACATATATTTTGATATTTCAATTTAGGGGGCACAGTTGATGTGACAGTGCATGAGGTACTCGGAAACGGCCATCTAAAAGAAATCCATGCGGCTAGTGGAGGAGCGTGGGGAGGCACAAAAGTAGACGAGGCCTTTGTACAGTTCATGGAAGTTATTGCTGGTCAGTACATGTGTAATTGCGATTTGCCATGTTAATATTTAGCTAAAAAGAAAATACACAATGTGCCATTGCATATTACTACTCTTATACTGTTGTTTTGTTTAACTAAGCAGAACATATTACCTCTTTACATGGCACATAATTATTACATGCAAATACACAAATTTACATAACAGAGTAGATGATACGGTGATATGTACAAACTGGTATTATTTAGATATTTGTCTCGACTGATGAGAGAAATAGATATAGGTGGAGAGAATATGTGTGTCCCTACGTTGTAATTAGCAAATGGTTTAGAGTTTATTTGGGGTTGGTCTTGGCAGGTGATGAAGAATTCAGTGATAATTGTAATTCTGAAAGTCAAACGTGTTTAGTTTTTATATATACATGAAATTGACAACATATCGTTACTAATTGTTTTGTTAATTTTAATTAGACTGTGTATCTTGCACGTATCTTGCACGTTTCAGTCCATGAAAATAGATTACGTCACATAACTTTGTCTATTTAGAAATTATGTGTAAACGATTTATTGTGTTATTAATTTCAGACCCTCAATACATAGTTGGTGCGACATTACTTGCAATTACATATAACTCTTTTGTGTCGATATGTTTGATTATTGCGAGTGATAACATAAACTATGGTAGCATCGGCTTATGAACCTTTCTATCATAGTACATTCAATGATGTGACTATTGCATATTTTTAATGTGTGCGAATATTACATGTGTGTGCGTTTACTTTAATTATTTTGACCAAGTGTGCATGCTTTTGAAAGATTTTGAAAAATCGCGACTTTTAAATGCAACACTCTTCGGCATGGAGGTTTGAAAGTCATGTAAACAATAAAAAATGACTGCGTCCGGCAGCTGTATAAAAGGGCATTTATGATTGGTTTTAAAAACGTGATGCGACCTATAAAATGACATAATTTGACACACCCTAAACGACCAGGTTCAGCTATAGATGATCTATCGATCGGCCGTGGATATTCGACGATGTAAATACGAAAAAGAAAAAAATCTACTTGAAGACAAACATACTAACGGTTAATTCATAATAGTTCCATTTATCCAAATGAATGGTTTATATATCTTACTCCATTTTTACTCTTTTTTTTTGGGGGGGGGGGGGGTGGAGCAAAATTAGCTCCATTTGTAACATTTAATAACATTCTTGGCTTTTTGTTGCAGAAATTCCTTCAATAGATTTAAATGGTTGCTTTCCTAAAACATTGAAAAGAACGTATAGGTCACCGAATCCATTTAAAAGCTATTGAGCTGTTTCTATGGTAACTGTCTGACGAGAACAAACTGTAAAATTTGTGAAACAATTGATTTCAAATAAATAAACTATTTGAAATGGATATATGATAATTAGGCCAAAAATAATATGTGTGGTTCAGGGAACTTGACCGACCCTAAGTTTTATATATTTTTAGTACGAAGTTTTTGGGTACGAATTTTCATCCTAAAGGTCGAATACATTTGAGGACGAATCGGTAGCGTCACCGGCAAAATGGCGGACATTTGTCCGTCGAATGTATTTGCAGATATCGGCTACTATCTAAAATGACATTTGAAATGGACTGAGGAAAAATAACGTAGACTGGATCTTCAACATCCTGTGTCGGTATACAAATTTACAATAAATCAGGCAAACCCGTCACATGTAAACAAAAATAATGGACTAGTTCTCCAGTGTTGCTTATCGGAGACCAATCTAACGCCTGAAGCATGTAATCAAATAAACCAGTCAGTTCGCAGGTGCGCGATCTTGGCCTTGTCAGATTAAACTTGCCACATGTTTTATGACAGGGATAGGGGGACTGTATGTTGTTTTAACAATTATCTGGTACAGTGGGTTTAGTATTTAAAGATCAATTAAGATGAAAGTAGGCTCATTTGCAAAATCATATTGAATAGCCTGTTAGCTCTCCAGAAAATGCTTTTTGGAAAATACTCAATTCAGCATAAGTTACAGTGGGTAAAATTATGTTAAAAGAAATCTTAGTGAAAAACAGCACATAACCAGAGCCAAAGTTTAGGACAACATATATTATGCATATAGTGCTTCATGTGATCACAGGAGTTTGGAGTTCTATCAATAAATAAGTATGATAAAGTAAACGATAAGCCCAGTACATAATAAAAACACACACACAAGGAGTGTTTTTATGGTGGCATATTTCTGCCAGCCACTTATTCACTTAGCTATGTCGAAACTTTTCTGAAATATTGTCACATATTCAGTTATTATCTAGCAAGTAGAAAATTTTCAAGTTATCCACTTAGGTTTTTTAAGAGGAATACTCTGTCTGTTAGTGCCCACTACTGCCAATCACATATTCACTTAGTTTAACTGGATATCATGCTTTTTTCCAGATAATTAAGTGAAACAATGCCTGTTATCCACATAATTTAACTGAATAACTTGAAGAAAAAGGCGAGATATCTACTTATCTTAAGTGAATATATAGCTGGCAGTAGTGGGCACTAACAGGCAGTTTTGTCCTGTTATGATAGAGGATAACACGAAAGTTTTCTACTTGCCAGATACTAACTGAATATGTGACAATTTTCCAGAAAAGTTTCGACATAGCTAAGTGGATAAGTGGCTGGCAGAAATATGCCACCATATTTTTATTATGTGAGGGGCTTATCTTTTACTATATCACACTTATTTATTGATAGAACTTCAAACTCCTGTAATGTGAAATACACGTAAGAATTAATGATAAACAGGGAATGATTTTATAACAGCAGTGAAAATGCATGAATTGCTTCATGTATAATAGTTGTTATTCATATATGAGATTTATCAATAAGAATTCTTAAAATAACAGCTGCTGTATATTGCGCGATTTAAGAATCTCCCTCATAATTATCAAATCTCCCTCATTAACATAAAAAATGGTTCACAGGTAAGATTAAGTACAAAGTTTCGTTTGCCATTCAAGCTAAGCATGAGGAATTAGAGGCATTCATGCTTTCCTTTGTTGAAGTTATGGCCAATACCTCAAAAACACGAGGAACTGGAACTTTGCATGTTTGCCTCATGTAAACAAGCGTATCTAATGTCGGTGTACAGTTGTTAGTTCCCCACAGCTAAATGTAAATGGGCGAGGAGAACACCCAGCCTGTTTGTTGCAACATTAATAATCATGATGTTCTGAGCGTTTTCGAATGCAATCGGATTGTTTCCAACTATGTTAGGTAAACTTTGGTAAACTTCGTGTGAACTGGTCAGTCGGTGTTTTTTTAGATATACGTATAATCATATAACTTTGACTGGTCCAATCTTTCGACTTTACTGGAAATGTTAATTTTGCGCGCTTTATATTCACACAGTAATTTAACATACAAATTTTTGTCAAGATTGGAAGAGTGAAATGTTGGCGCGAATACATTTTTAAATGATGTTAATATACGTCATTGACGTTTCAGTTGTTACATATGCTTCATATTTACACAAACATCTATATAAAGGATAAAACAACAAATAGTTATGTAAAGTAATAATTTAACTCTTCTCTATGTATGTATATATGTATGAATTTTGCGCTTTTTATCTT
>CM037787.1:34000074-34048582 GCA_021229015.1 Solen grandis
ATCCGCCCAGAGTTTATTTTTCTTAATTGACATTTGATAATATAAGGAGAGAGAAGAGAGAGAGAGAGAGAGTAGGAAAATAAAGAAGTGTCATTTGCAAGAGGAAAGTTTAAACAGTAACGTTATACACACATTTGAGAGCAAAGGAAAGGTATCCAAATGTAATTTATACAGTTTAAAGAATGTTTAGTTCATTTTCAATTACACTGTGCATAGTTACGTACATCTACATTGGTATTGATTGGGAAATCCATGTAATTGGATATATTACTATAATTAATATGTATCATGTATCAAATCATACAGTATTTACAGAGATTGAAACAGACTATAGATTCAAGGTGGGTTCATTCATAACTATTGTGTATTTGAAAAAAAGAGTTGTGATTGGTTAAATTATTACTGTGTAAAGTCTGTTGAAATGTGAATATCAAATTAGTGAATCAGTATTCGAACAACTAATTGGATTGATTTAATTAATTGCTATGAATTCAACATTGCAATTACGGTAAGTGGGGTAAGTTATTTATTTATTTATTTATTTATTTATTTGAAAACAACAACAACAACAACAACAAAACAACAACTTCATTCTGATAGTCAGCCTGTATTTTATCATTGCATACGGTTTACAAGAAATGTGTACATGAGATTAACAAGCACTGCACTGTTATTAATTAGAGCTGCTCTTGAATGCCTCCATGATTATTTTCACAAACTTAGAGAGTTTGGTAAGTGTGGTCAGTGATGATTCATTCATAAGCTGTTTATATTTCAGGATATTTGGATGCATGTAGTAATATTTGTTTATATAAAGTCTTCTTGAGTTACTAAAAAAGGACAGATGAGTTAATAATGCATTTCATCACCAATGTCATTTTTCGAGCAGAGAATGCATTTTCGATCAGACAAATCTGTGTTACTCCATCTTCCAACTTCTACTGGTAAAAAGTGGTTGCTTGTTCTAAATTTAACTAGTTGTAAATAATTTGGTTTTCTTGATTTTAACAAGTACTGTTCAAGATTGATTGATTCTTTGAATAATGAATAATTAGTACCTTTGGAGGAATTTTGTAAAGAACTATTCCATTGCTGATTAAACTGGTCAATAAGAGTCTGTCTAATAAATTGTTTTACTGGTGACATGTGTGTTAATAGTTCCGGATTATACCAAGCATTCATATTGCCTGTTTCAAATAAGATGGTTTTTATGTGTGTTATCCATTTTGATTGGAAGTTGGGTATTTCTAGCATGATTTGATATATGATAATTTAATGGTTTCCAGTAATAATTCTGACCCAAAATCCAATCATTCTTACTTTTATTATAATTTGTAGTGGGTATCTGCCTAGTTCAGCAAGAATCATATATGATGGTATACTCTTTTTAAGTTTCAAGATGTTTCTCAAAAATTTTGTTTGGATATTTTCAATCATGTCAAGGTTACTATACCCCCACACTTCGCTTAAGTATGTTCAGATTGGGACAATTCTATGATCTATGGTGGCTGATTTCTGCCATTTCGTGTTTCGTGCCGCGGGGCGAAGTTTCGCCCCGAAATGTCAAAATCTCGGGGCGAGATTTCGGGGCGAAAGGTCGAAAACACGAAAATGCCAGTATTTCGGGGCGAGATTTCGGGGCGAAAACTCGAAATTTCGCCCCGCAACACGAAACAATGAAATCTCGCCCCGCGGCGAAATAATCAATATTTCGTCTTTTCGACATTTCGCCTGGCGCCCCGCCAACCCGCCAGGCGAGAATCCAACATTTCGCATTTCGGGGCGAAATCTCGCCCCGCGGCTCGAAATAATCAATATTTCGTCTTTTCGACTTTTCGTGCGGCGCCCCGCCAACCCGCCAGGCGAGAATTCAATATTTCGCATTTCGCCTTCCGGTACATATTGTACGCATGCGCAGACACCCTCTTTTCAGGCGCAGACGCTTTATTTCTCTAATTACTGCACGGTAAGTGATACATATTTCATGGAATCAAGATACTAGAAATATCTGATGAGTCATCATTACCTGAACGTTTATGTTGACATCGATAAGGACCATTTGATTTTAGCCCATATACAAGATTCTGACGCCAGACATTCAAATATCCTGAAGTATTTGGTTCAAAGAAAATACCTACACGATCTCTCACTCTCATATCATATATGATATAGATCTATTTAAATCCTTCAAATGTAATAAACTGTCTAAGGTTTTAAAAAGCAGACTTAGAAAATAACTTTCAATATCCAATAACAGTCAGAATATTATTATTATGTCTGCAGTTCTCGACAATGAACTTCAAATGAGTTTGCCATGGGTAATGTGCACATACAGAGGTAAAATCTATGAACAACAGTTGCACTTAGGTTCTTTTTTGTTGATTTACATAAATAAGTGATCGTCTGCTTGCTGAGTGTTGACTAGTGGCTTAAAAATGATAAAAAGGAGCATTTGTGAAAATGGTAGAAAAATGTTACCTCTTCATCAATTTCAAATGATTTTTTGATATACTTATGCAAAACATTTTCAATGCATTAATGAATCAGAAAAAAAAAAGATACATCAATTCTGTTTATTGTCAATTATTTCTCTGTTAAATTACTTCACACATCATACATGACGTTGAGTATTGAATTTGTATAAAAAGCTTGATAATACCAATAGTAAGAGAACTCAATACTTGAGGATAGATCTTGACGTAGTATGTGACTTATAGATATAAGCCTACACACTTTTATTGTATTATGTAAATATTTATCATGTTTAACAGGACTTATCGAGATTTTGAATGTTTTTGTTTTTTTTTGTTTTTTTTTTCAATTTTCTTTATATATCTTATGATAAAACATTCTTTAACAGATCTAACCCATAACCTTTATGTGATCCTGACATGGATGTTATCCTGGATGAGCTAGGTCTGAGGGAACTAAAGAGGAATTTTAGTGAACAACGGGTAAAATATATATTTTCTGATCTTTGATGAGTGTAAATCTCTGAGTGTGTGAGAGAGAGATTTTGTGGAAAGTTGGATAATTTCATAATGATAGATAATTATTTGCTTTCATTAAGGCTAGATCTATTTGAATTCAAAATAGATATACTTTTGTACTATCAATCTAAATCATGCAGTACCTGTAGCTTCAAATAACTGTCTAAGCACTAAAGATATTTCATGTGAACAAACTTTCCAGCTGGCTTGCAGTAGGTTGGTGGTTCTACATGGCTTCTATACCTGAAATACTGTACAGATCTGTAGAGGGCCCATTAACACCCGTAATGTTAACAAAAAAAAATCACACTCAGAAAAAAAAAATCACACTCAGACAAATTGAATGCAAAATAGTAAGAGAATCCTTAAAAGTATAAGATTGAAGTCCTTCTATACTACTGTACTGTTTATCAATAAGGAACAGCAGGGAATGTTCTGAAGTTGCATATCCAAATAACTCCTATCAAGTGTCTTTCCTCCTTCCAAATTCTTTTATGTCTGATTTTCTTTGGTCTTAGATTGACCTTTCTATAGATTATTATCTGAAAATCTCCAATGCTGTATACCTACCACTAAAAAACAATTAAGTAGGCCAATTATACAAATTAACCCAATATAAAGGTATATGGAAGTAGTTGTGAAATAATCTGCACATTAATTACTTAATCAAAATCCAATTAATATACATTAACTTTGACAAAAGATAAGGTGGAAACTATTCAGTCAGCAATACTTTTTACACCATAAACCTTTTCGCTTAAAATCTGTAATTAAGCCCATCTGGTCACATATTTTTTATTTAAACAACAACAACAACAACAAAAAACGTGAGTGTGAAAAGGAGAGGGAAAGAGGGAAGGGAGATGTAAAAAAAAAGGAGAAAGAAAGAAAAAAATGAAGAGGAAGAGAATCAGAAAACATGCTTGATATTCACATAGAACTGCCTGTGAAGTAAGGTTGGTGTCGACATGATACCAATATCATTTCATAACACATACATATTTACATGTAACGTGTAATATATGCAACGTATTCAATCAGTATAAACTAAAATATTCAAAAACATAAAAGCAAAAATTAAAAAATATTTTAAACAGAGATTCCCCTTGATTCATTAATGAACTAATCATTTCGTTTCACAGTGACTCTGTTTTCTATATTCCTCGTCTGTAAGTCAATGGTTCGTTTATACATAGCTCTGACACAAGATAGAGTACTTTGAACTGTTTAATAAAGGATACTATCACCATAACCATTTAAACCAGAAAACATTTCTTTGATTTGTTTCGCTTACACGTGTTTACATTCAATTTGCACATGCTTACAATATGTACCGGAAGGCGAAATGCGAAATATTGAATTCTCGCCTGGCGGGTTGGCGGGGCGCCGCACGAAATGTCGAAAAGACGAAATATTGATTATTTCGTGCCGCGGGGCGAGATTTCGCCCCGAAATGCGAAATGTTGGATTCTCGCCTGGCGGGTTGGCGGGGCGCCAGGCGAAATGTCGAAAAGACGAAATATTGATTATTTCGTGCCGCGGGGCGAGATTTCGCCCCGAAATGCGAAATGTTGGATTCTCGCCTGGCGGGTTGGCGGGGCGCCAGGCGAAATGTCGAAAAGACGAAATATTGATTATTTCGTGCCGCGGGGCGATTTCGGGGCAAAAGGTCGAAAACACGAAATGCCGAAATCTCGGGGCGAGATTTCGGGGCGAAATGACGAAATACTATGATTCGTGTTGCGGGGCGAAATTTCGAGTTTTCGCCCCGAAATCTCGCCCCGAAATACTGGCATTTTCGTGTTTTCGACCTTTCGCCCCGAAATCTCGCCCCGAGATTTCGACATTTCGGGGCGAAATCTCGCCCTGCGGCACGAAACACAAAATGGCAGAAATCAGCCACCATAATGATCAAACAATTTTAATACAAGGTCAATTGGTAAATTAAGATTGTTTATTCTTGTATAGGGAAATCAATTGAATGGAATTGTTTTAAACTTTGCATAAAGACTAAGAATGAAACAACAAAAAATAATGTAAACTAAAATAAGGTATCAATAGGCATGATTTTGTGTTATCTGCCCCTGGAAATGACAGAAAGGGGCAAAAAACTCACATTCAGCGGCAAATAACTCAAAAAGAAGCGTGGTGACCCCCATTTTTTATCCCATAAATTTGTTTCTAGTGTGATTCTCTATGATCATGCCAAGTTTAAAATAATTCTCCTTCTTTGTCTATAAAGTAAAATACCGCTATTATGAAAATTAAAATTAAAGATGGATAATTGCATGCTTGTTTGATTATTTTCTTTCTTTTTTTTTTTCTTTTTTTTTTTGTTTAACATTTCAGAATACATGGAGTGTTGTGTTGAAATTCAAATAAATATCAAATAAAAAACCAAATAATTTTTTAATTTTAAAAAAAACGATTTAAATGCGATACAAAACAGACCTATTTACGCATCACTTTCAGGCGTTCAACGTTCATTTATTTACAGTCGCAACTTATAGATGAAGCTGATAGAATCATTGTAGTGTTTACGCTATCCAACTCTAATAAGCAATTGACAAGTTGGTCAAAAATCATTCATGCGTATATGCAAGCTTTGATACAGTCATCCACACCTCAAAACGACGTTACTAGTATTCGGGAATTTTACGACAGAATGGATAGCAATATGGTCTCGAATCACTCGGTCAAAATCAAGTAGCCTACATAAGTCTACTCGTGCCGATCATCTTTGCACCAGGTGAGATCCGCAAGCATTTAGCGTGAGGAAAAAGGGATGGTAACTCGGTACTTTCAGGGTTACGTCAAACCATACTACAAGAGATCCGAGTCTTGGAGACCAGGAGCCAGTCAAACACACCATCGGAAAGTATGTACCAACCAAAAGTTTATTTCTGACAATCGTAAAGAAGCAAAATCACTTAAGTGTCCGACATGTTTCCCAGAACTCTGCTGAGCCAAACAGTGAAAAAAGAAAAGAAAATGTGAATTTTGAGCCTAACTGTACTTATCAAACAAAGTTACTAATTACGCTATTGTGAACCAAAACAAATTGTGCTACAATTGCTTAGAAAAGCATATAGTTTTAAAGTATGGGTCCAACCGTCGGTGTACACATTGCTCGAGAAAACACCTTTCTCGTATTTGCAGCAACCAGCAGTCAGCAGAAGAAACTGCAACATCATTACAATCTACACCATTGGTTTCAGAGCTACAAGATAAAGGTCCCATGCTTTATGCGTCACCATAACCATGGCCGCGCGTTCTCTTGAAATCTACCGTAGTACCGGTAAGTTCACAAAATTGTACTGCATATTCCTTCAGTATGGATCAAACAGTGTGTTTGACGAAGATGCACAGGGATCGTTTGTATCAGGTAAGCTTGCCCAAAGACAGAATCTTGTCCGAACTGGTACAGATGTTGTGAACTTAGCCATTTTCGGTGATAATTCCAGGGAGGTCAGACACTTGGAAACGCTAACGTGTACGTTGTTGCATAAACTAGGGAGAACAGAAGACAGAAGACATTAAGAAAGTGCCAGGTCCTACCGCAGTTGAAAACAACACCCTGGTGAATTACATACCCCTTCACGCTGTGTGCAATGATATCGCTACAACACCTGTCCACATTGTCTATGACTGTAGTTGTCGTAAATCACAGCAAAAGCTGAGTTTGAATGATTGCCTACAGTCAACGCCACCAGAAATCAACGATTTGACATAATTGCTTATGCGCTTCCGTTAACATAAAGTTTCAACGGACATAGAGAAGGCTTTCTTATATGCGGGACTGGATGGACAAGATAGAGATTTTACGCGCTTCTTTTGGCTCAGTGACCCAGCAGATCTCAGTAGCCTGTTAGTGAAGTGCCGTATTAATGCGGTTTGCTCAATCGTCATTCTCAGTGCCAGGCTACTGAGCATATCAACAACAACAAGCACCCGACGTCTGCCGACATCTTGGAACAAAATTTGTATGCAAACAATATTTTGTATTACTTTGACCAGGAGTCCGACTTACAACAATACTAGGACTAGGAGTCGCATGACATGATGGCAAGCGCGGGGGGTTAATCTCAGATTATGGGTGTCTAGCAGCGATGCTTTGAAAACTATGGCAGCAACAGACGGCTAAAATTCTCGGTTTGAGATGGGATACATATGAAGACAAATTTTCATTTACAAAATAAGCATATTTCTCCGAGAAATGGACCAAACGTCTCATTTAGCTAAAATCTTCAATAATTTTTTACCCACTCGGTCAGTTGAGTTTGGTCACTATACGCACCAAACTCATGATTCAAGATCTGTGGAAAAAGAAATATGACTGGGACCTGCCCCTACCCTTGACACACAACATGTATGGAAATCCTTGCAGACGACTTGTCCACAGCGACAGAAATCACGCTTCCGAGAACATTTTTTCCCTATCTTCGGATCCCACAATTCCGCTGACAGCAAGCTATATATTTTTGTAGATACTTGTACAAAATCATATGATGCAGGGTTATACCTAAGCAATAGAGACAACTTTTCATTGGTTAAAGCGAAAAATTGCGTCGCCCCGCTGAAGCAGATTTCACTGCCCCGATTTGAACGAATGGGGGCATTATTAGGTGCTGGACTTGGACAGCATGCATAAAAAAAGCCTGATTATTAATAACGTGACGTACTGGTCAGAGAGCCAATTCGTTCTACATTAATCTTCAAACAAAAAAAAACTGCAGAGATTTGCACCTAACCGTGTTCAAGAAATCCGTGATATCAGTGACAATACCTGGAAGAATTGTCCTACGGTAGACAATCCTGCAGATCTTTTCACAAGGGGAATAAGCACGACACAACCTAATGATTCTCAGTTTTGGTTGAAAGTCCGAAGCGGTTGGCAGCAGAATCTCAGTGGTCAGTATGGAATGTCAAAACACCGTGAACAGACTACATGCAGGAGAGTAGAGAACACGAAACTGATTCCGCTTCTAGTACACCTGCTTCCGGGTTAAACACTTCTTGACCGCCAAGTACTGGGCCTCAACAGTACGCGTAAAGTACTTTACATATCATGGACACTGACAGATTTGGGACATACAAGAAACTAGAATGGACTAAAGCATTTGTGCAAATGTTTTGTCAAAAATTGTCGAGTCGTGTAACTGGATCAGCGACCTAGAACGAGATGAAATATGCTGTGGGTACGTGATTGCCAAGCGTCTTTGAAGCGACTTTTCAAGTCTCCAACTTTACAGCAGGAGGTGGACAACAGGGGAATAACATTGATATTTATTCTAAATTGTGCGCCATGGTATTGCGCACATTGATTGGCCTCACAAAACTGCGTCGAAGAAAACGCTGTCACGTGCATTTATCACATTTGAGGTGCTGAGAACAGTTGTGACAGAGATTGAGGCGATTTCAAATAACAAACAACTTACCCACGACACTTCCAATTTTGATGTCACGGAGATATTGAAACTAGCACACCTGTTATACGACAGAAAGAAAAAGACGCTACCGTAAGCTTACGTTACACAAATATTGTGCACTTCTGAGACGGAAAATCACGCTGACGTTCTAAAGCTCGCTAGACAACAGAGGGCCATCATCGACTACTTCCCCGGAGAGATGGAGAAGCGAATACCTGACCGCTTTTCTATGAAAAACAACAACCAGCCAAAGATGTCCGTTGGGTACGTCGTGCAGATACACAATGATGTAACGCCACGATCCCGTTGGAGACTAGCAAAAAATCGAATGGGGAAAAAAGTGTTTCAAACAATCTAATACTAGCTGAAAGTACCCAAAAAAACAATGATAGCTTGTAATACTGATTGCGTGTGTTAAATGGACATTTAGCATTTGGACAGTTCATCATCATAATTATTTTAGAGTGATATACGTAATTGTAAAAGAAGAAGTTTCAATGCTCAAAGCGACCATTTGATTATTTTTCAAGTATATCATGTTTCAGGGGTCTTATCATGGACATTAAATTGAAACCTATGCGATGGACACTTTTGGCCGCCTCAAACATGTCGAGAACACCATTGACGCCGCGTTATTGTGCGTGACGTTCACGGAAGCTTTGGCACCAAGACGTCACTGTCTCATTTGAGTATCTATTTGCATTGTATACGAATGAATGAACGAAAAGGGATATCGGCGAGTAACAAACTAGAGCCTTCATAGCCACAATATGAGTGGACATGAAATGAACACTGTTGCAAAATATTAGGTGTCACTTATTTACATTCTACGGGATATACTTGTTATATCTGACATTGGATTAAGCCTATATTTTAATAACAATCAAACATAACCTATAAATTAAGCCACAAATCAAACACTGCATTTATCGAATTGCGGGGAAAAATATATATGTTCGCAGAAAAAAATATATACGCTGCACATTTTTTAAACAAACAATTGTTCGTAATATCTAAATAAATTGTACGCAGATCACTAAGTGTATATTGAAATTGAATCATTCATTATAGCAAACTGGAAAAAAACATGAACTCGTGTACATTTTTGTCTTAAGTATTTGCATAAATTTATATTTAGATTTCGATAATTGCATGTTGTTTTTTTTATTTCGATTAATATCTCGAAATACATTTGTTGTGTTGACATTGCAACAATATGATATCTTTTTTTCAAATGAAATTCTAAATAATTTGGAAAATGATTTGAGCATAATTTCGTAACAAAACCGATTTAAATGCAATTCTAAATAAGACCTATTTACCCTATTACAAATGTAACTCCACATATATTAGTTTGGTATAAGCACAGTTTTGTGCGATCTTGCAAGACTGAATAAAATCGCTCATTATAATATCCTTAAACCAAATGAATGTATACACATTTAAATGTTTAGTGTGAGTTGTTAATGTTTGTGTAAACCCTTAAATTAAATTTGGGTAAATGTGCGTGAGCTGATATGTAAATACTTTTAAATGTTATTGTTAACTGCTGCTCTATAAGTATTTGAATTCTAGCCATTAGATTTATTACCTAGTCTTGCTTCTGATGTACCGTGGCCATCGGCTACCACTTTGCATCTACATGTATCTCCTGGATAAGCATTGCCTTAATTTTTTATTAAACAATCTTCTTGCATTCTGGTCTTTATTTCCTTGTAATTTTTTCCATGGTAATTAAGCATTACTTATAAATTAAGCCAGAAATCACACACTGCATTTACCGATTTGCGGGAGTGAAATATACATATTCGCAGAAAATATATTAACGCTGCACATTTTCTAAAAACAAATGTTTTTTTAATGTTAGAGATAATTGTACATCACTAAGTGCGATATTGAATGAGCATCATTCATTATAGCAAACATGAATAACAAGAGGCCCATGATGGCCCTAAATCGCTCACCTGAGATAAATAGGTTGACCCAAGGAACATCTGTACCAATTTATTTTAAAATCTGGCCAGTAGTTTTGAAGAAGATGATTTTTAAAGTTTTCATTTTTTTCTTTTTGTTGCCATGGCAACCAGAGTTCTATATGGATCAAGTTTATTTTAGCAACTTTTGTGAAGGTTGACCCAAGGATCATTCCTGCCAAGTTTAATCAAATTCTGTCCAGTGGTTTCAGAGGAGATGTTGTTTAAAGGTTTCTCTATATACATATAAGGCAAATAAGCCCCGCCCTGGCGGCCATGTTTTTTTTACGGATCGGAATAATTTTAGCAACTTTGGTAGAGGTTGACCCTAAGGAACATCTGTACCAATTTATTTTAAAATCTGGCCAGTAGTTTTGAAGAAGATGATTTTAAAGTTTTCATTTTTTTTTTTTGTTGCCATGGCAACCAGAGTTCTACATGGATCAAGTTTATTTAGCAACTTTTGTGAAGGTTGACCCAAGGATCATCCCTGCCAAGTTTAATCAAATTCTGTCCAGTGGTTTCAGAGGAGATGTTGTTTAAAGGTTTCTCTATATACATATAAGGCAAATAAGCCCCGCCCCTGGCGGCCATGTTTTTTTACGGATCGAATAATTTTAGCAACTTTGGTAGAGGTTGACCAAGGAACATCTGTACCAATTATTTTAAAATCTGGCCAGTAGTTTTGAAGAGATGATTTTTAAAGTTTTCAATTATTTTTCTTTTTGTTGCCATGGCAACCAGAGTTCTTCATGGATCAATTTATTTTAGCAACTTTTGTGAGCTCACCCAAGGAATCATTCCTGCCAAGTTTAATTAAATTCTGTCCAGTGGTTTCAGAGGAGATGTTGTTTAAAGCCTAAATTGTTGACGACGCACGACGCGGATGCGGACGATAATGGGCGAGTGACCAAGAACTCACCTTGAACTTTCTGCCAGTAGTTGAAAAATGGATTTTGCAATTTTATTTTTTTTTTGCCATAAATTAAAGATTCAATTTGATTATTGCATGTTTATTTCGGTTTACATCTCGGAACAAATTCTGTTGGGTTTCATGGGAAGAAGATTTTTTAAATCAATACTAAACAATAGTATGTTTTTTAGGATTTGATCATTTTTTAGACAACGTTTAATGCAATACTAATAGTACCAATTATGTTGTGTAAAATTATATATAAACAAATATTTTTAAAGCAACCTATTTTAGTTTTTGTGAACTGCAATTACATGTATTATAATATACCTTAAACCAAGATCAACTGACAATTTTAATGTTTTGTGAGGTAATGTTTTTTTTCTTTATATATAGAAATATCGGAATTTTAGATCATAATTAGCAACTTTGGTTACGTGTGGCCTCGGCACTGACAAATTATTTTGAAATCTGGCCAGTAGTTTTGAAGGAGATGATTTTTTAAAGTTTTCAATTATTTTTTTTTTGTTGCAATGGCAACCAGAGTTATTCATGGATCAAATTTATTTTTAGCAACTTTTGTAGAGCCTCACCCAAGGAACATTCATGCCAAGATTCATAAATTATGTCCAGAGGTTTCAGAGGTGAGCTAAAAATGGAATCGTGCATATTTTATTGTCCTTTTTTTTTGGCATAAATTAAAGATTAAATTTGATTATTGCATGTTTATTTTCGGTTTACATCTCGGAACAAATTCACTGTTGTGTTGTGACATTGGAAGAATAGGATATTTTTTAACAAACATTTAAATGCAATACTAAATAAGACCAAATTATTTGTGTATATATATTATATATAACACCACATATATAGGTTTGATATAAGCACACCCCTATTTTAGGTTTTGTGTGATCTTGCAATTACATCGCTTATTATAATATCCTTAAACCAAATAAATCTGTAATATTTTAATGTTTAGTGTGAGTTGTTAATGTTATTTTTAACTTCTATATAATAAATATCGGAATTTTAGTCATACATTAGCTTCTGGTTTACCGTGTGGCCTTCGGCTACCACATTGCATCTGTCTCCTGGATATACATTAATCAAATATCAATTTGTGTATTTGCTATATATGTCATAGGAATTGAGTTTATATTTCATAAGATAATTAAACAATACCTATGAATTACGCCAGAAATCACGCACAGCATTTACCGAATTTACTGAATGTATTTGCAAAAAATATATATACGTCCACTTTTCAAAACATAAATGTTTGTTATATTAGAGATAATTGTACACCACTAAGAGCGAGATTGAATTTGCATCATTCATTAAATCAACCGTGAAACAAGAGCTTCGTTGTGAGAGGGCATATACGCCCGAAGAAAGGTAATGAAATTGAACTAGCTTTGACAAATGGATAAGCACTTTTTAAAATTAAACAAGTCTGTTGTTGCTTGCAAAACACAAGACATTTAACGGTTATGCACATTTTGACTTATTTCATTACCATCTCCACCAGAATTTTGATCTGACAGTTGGATGATCGGATAGACAGAAGGAAGGAGGACAAACTTACAGTTCCCTCTTGTGTAAACATCTGTAGGGGACAAATAAACAAACATGAAATATTTTCGCATTATATAATATGACATGTTGCTTCATACTGTGACCTTGACCCAATAAGGCTGAAACTTGCACTTGATCTGCACTTCATTTCAGTATGGTTGCCATTTCTGGGCAAAAAGTTTAAATCTGCATGAGAGATTAAAGAGATACAGAGCGGACACAAAATATTCTAACATTATAACAGTATGACAAATATGAGTGGACAAGAAATTGCTAACAATCTTCAAGTGCGACGTTGACCTTGAACAAATACATCCGAAACCAACGCTCTCCACATCCTCTTTGTATGGTTAACATTCTGTCAAATAATCATGATTTATTCTAGATGTTCTAAAGATAAGAGAGGACACAAAATATTCTAACATTATAACAGTATGACATGTGACCTTCAAGTGAGACCTTGACCTTGAACTTATACATAGATTTTGCGCGATCTTGCAAGACTGAATTACATCGCTCATAATAACATCCTTGTTGTGTTGACTTTGCAAGAAAAAGGTTTCTTTTAAAAAAATACTAAATAAGATATTTTGGAAAAAATTTCTTAAGAAAACCGATTTAAATGCAATACTAAAAACCTTTTATGTGCCGTAAATATTTTAAATATATAACACCACATAAACTGATTTGATATTAGTCCACCCCATTTTTAGGCATTGTGCAATCATACAAGACTGAATTACATCGCTCATAATAATATCCTTAAACCAAATAAATTTGTTCCATTTTAATGTTTAGTGTGAATTGTTTATGTTAGTGTAAGAACTGAAATTAAATTTGGATATACGAATGTGAGCTATATATACCCCAAAGATGTTTTTAATATTAGAGATGATTGTACATTACTTAGTGCAAGTTGAGTGTGCATCTTTCAATATATCAACCGTGAAAAAATGGAATAGTGCACATTTTATTGTCCTTAGTTTTTGCAGAAATTTAAGATTAAATTGGATGATTGCATTTTTTACGGTTAACATCTCGTAAAACATTTATTGATGTGTTGACATTGCAAAATGATTACAGCATAATTTCTTTTAATGCAATACTAAATAAGACCTATTTATGTGGCGTATATATATTACATATATACAGTGGTGCTATCGTATCAGTTGTCAAAAAATACGATTGATATACGATTGAAATACGAACGATATGCGATATACGATCTGCGATATGCGATGTGCGATACTCGGTAAGCACGGTTTACATGACATTATTATAATATCTGTAATCTTAATTTGACTACAGGTTAAGCAATATGCAAAACCATTATGTGGTTAATATTTACCGTCACGTATAACTGGTTAACCGTGTGTAATCTGAAATAAACGACCGAAATAAACATAGCGAGCTACAGGAAATGGGGGCACACTGTATATCGATCCCCCTGAAAAAGCGACATACTCTGTCGTCTCACTTTGTAGAGGAGACCATCGTGAGAGAACGATTTATTTTAATGAAAATGATTTATATATATATTGTTTATTTCATTACAAATACAATAAAAAAAGTTTTTTTCAAATGTACACGTTTCGCGAGAATTGTTAATTAACACAAAATCATCAGGGAAATATGATTATCAAGTTTTACATAAATCCACTGATGATGTTTAAAGTATTAAGAAAGTATTATATAAATCTTCCGTACGCTTTGAAAATTACACAGGCGTTTTTTATTGTCGTCCCAATATATTTAAGTATCTGTCTAAATGATTAAAATATGTATTAATTAATCTTTTAATTTTAATCAGGAACTCGGATGATATGAGCGTCTATTTGAAAATAACAACAACTGTCTCAACTGTAAACGTCATTTTTTTTTTTTTTTTTTTTTTTGGTTTAAGTTTTGGGGGTGTGATTTTGTCCTTCCCCTTTATTGAACAGGTCCTTGAAAAAATTATGAACTTCAATTCCGTGCAGGAAATAATTAAATAATGCAAAGTTAAGGACATCGTCTAGCACTCGCGCTAATCTTTGTGCTGATTTGTCCACGCCCATAAAGTTTGATATAAAAATTAAATTGCTAGATTGACATATATACAGGGGAAAAGCATGAGAGAAATAAAACTAGCTAAGAAACTGTTCACATACTTTCAAAACAAATTCGTTTTTATTTCTTGTGTGACGTTTAACCTCCAATCCATTTTCCTCCGAAGAAGAAGATAGCAGAAAATCTAATTAATCTACAAACAACTTTGAAATAGGTCCCATGCTTTCAACCTTAAGTACAAATTTTTTGTTCCTATAAAATAACTATATTCGCTAAATCACTATATTTTACTACTTTTTTAATAATCAAAATATTTTTATTTGTTTTATCAATCATAAGAATACTTACTCGTATGTGTTTACTATATACTTAAAACAAGAAATATCTTTAAAAAAGATATTCGGCGTAGGCTGAAAGAAAAACGAGATTTCCAGTCTTCTAGAACATTCCGAGGAAAAGCGCGCGAAAGACCACAAAAATTTAAAATTTTTTTTTAAATAGGCTTGTTTGATATTTGTTCATTCATTATTGCATATGACAATTATGATATAAAAGCGTTATTAGTTGTTTTGGTTTTGGCGAATTAATTTTCAATGAGAGCATCTCGGCAGGCTGGAAGAATTCAATATACATAGTAATTAAGGGGTTTCATGTCATAACACGGTGGATTCTTTTTTGTTGTTTTAAATCATTTTTACAAAGTAGCATTCCTCAATTGATGGAAAAGGATTGTATTTAACTTACTGAAATCACTTTCATGTTTACATCAAAAAGAAAAGTAATAACACCAAGCTGACTGATATATACAAGCTGCACCCCTTATTTACAGTAATTTTATAGTCCATAACGATGCGTTAACCAATAACAGGAGTCCTTTTATTCAGCTTAGAATTATTTACCGCTGTTAGCGTACATTTGATTGGTTTAAGATGCGAGATGAAATCGAAATTATACAGCTACGCCGAAAAAAAAGTCCATTAGTCCTTTAGTTGTAAAGAACCAAAAACAAACAAACAACAACAACAACAACAAATGTTTACTGTTATTATCAGCATCAACGAGATTCGGTATGGAAACATACTGATAGAATGTCTTCCTCTTCGGAATATCATATTTCTATGATGCATATTTAATTTTTAAAAAATAATTTAATGGTATGTTGTGTACAAAATAAAAAGAAAGATATGAATGAAATTAATTAATGGCAGAAAATTGTAGTCATGTTATTGTTGTCTGGTAGTTTCCTCCGTTGTCTTCGGAGCACTCCTTGGTAGGATGAAGAATTTGAGTTTTCTGTCATAATGTACACTCGCAATGTTGTGAATATATAAACTTAAAGCGCGTAGGCGGCAGTGTCAGACGGTGTTAATATAGTCGGTACAGTTTATTTACACATGAGCCCTTTAGTGTATGTATGTATATACACAAAGTTATTCTAAGTTACTTGTAATTGTAATTTATTGTATAATATTAATTATAATAGAGGACCAGTTTCTGACAAAGCTACCCAGTGACACTTTATAACCTGGTTCTTTCTGTGATAATGTTTTTACGATAGGCCTACGACCATCTTTCATGTTTTTTTGTCATGTTGACTAGTACCGGTAATAACACGTTGAGTGTACCTCCCTCGGTTTGTTGTGTGTGTGTGTGGGGGGGGGGGGGCGGTATACTGGTACCGGCGATACATAAAGGTGAGATATCCGGTCAAAATAAACACGTGCTGTGCCCGCTGATAAAAAGGGTATGGCACGCGTCTGGTGTTATGAAATACACATACATGCATAAATGTACAGAGACGTAAAAATCAATCAAATATAAATTTTAAGCAAACTATGAATATGTAACAATATGGAATTTAGAGAATTTTCTCCATTTAAATTTTATTATGTAGTGAACTTGTGTTTTCACGGATAACGATTGCCTCTATTTTCAAATGCAGTATGTTAATCTTCTATTGTAATGGCTAGCAATCATATTCTGATTATAATGGCAACATGAATGGGGTCCTGTTTGTTGTTGTTGTTTTTGAAAAGACACCGGAAAAGACAGTGGTTGGATACAAGGGAGTCCGGGTGCGATACCCCAGCTCATTTCGCGAAAAGTTCTTTTACGTGTCCGGGGAATAGCACCGATACACGGGATAACCAGTACTGAGTTTTCCGAGTTCCCATAGCAACCCCAATTGGCCGAGTGCATGACAAGGACGAATCTTGTACAAATTGTATACGTCTTTGGTTTGACGCGATCACCGGAGGAATGTGCCCCGGTTGGGATTCGGATCCATATTGTTTGCATGTGTGGATGGAGAGAGGGGCTAAATAAGGTAGGTAAAAAAAGTGCACATTAGAACTACAATGTAGGCATAGTGGTTTCGGGTAATTCCGGACACCTACAGCTTAGTGAAGGTAAAGGTTCATGAGTTTTGAGAAAATGGGATTGTTTTTATTTAAATTATATGCTTGTGTCCTTTTTTTGGTTTATGTTTTGATTGTATAATTGCTCAGGTATTCATAGACTCTCACTCCCTTTTACTCTCGCCATCTCTTTCTCAATCTCTCCCTGTATATATACATACAGAGAGAGGGGTCATCATAATCCCATGTACGTTTATATTTGTCATATAGACCAAGTTTCTTCCTATGTCAGAAAATACTAATATTACATATATCAACGAAAATAAGAGTTGATGTATATTTTCTCCTTTTATTATCATTTGCTATCTATCTGTCTATCTATCCGCCCGTCTGTCTGTTGCTATCTATCTGTCTGTCTGTCTGTCTGTCTGTTATATTTTGTTAACATATATCTTATTTGCACAGGTATCCGGTAGACCTGACATACGTAATTTTCAGTCGGGTATTTCGCATGTCTTTGTATATCAGTAACACGGCCTTCCCACGTTTTGAAAAGCATATGACGCATTGCAACCACACTTTGTCACAATTAATGTCTATTCTGCACAAAGATAACCACATTTGTCACAATTTATGTCTTTTCTGCACAAAGATATCAACACATTTACTCGTAGTAGAAAAAATCAATTCTAAGCACCTTTCTTACTACACAATGTAACAGGACGTAGTTTAATATACATACCTTTCGAATATATTTATTTCTCCCTAAGGTGTACACGGTTTGTAAATATCAAAAGACGGATAGGGGGATTCAAGTTACATTGACATGCACTTAAAATATGAATATCTTTACAATTTGGGGATGAAATGCAGCAGTATCCGAGAATAGCCGATATCCGGAAATACCCGACACCGCTCTATATGCGTAAGTTGCGAACACTGCAGAAAAAAAAGGTCCCGGAAAATAAGTTATTCCACGGAAGCAACACCTTGGACGAAATCGGAGTTTGATCATGCATAATTAGGTCAGATTTAATTTCTTAGTTTTCAGACATGTTAATCAAGAAAAATTTGATCTAACACGTCAAGAAAACATTTAGACATGAATGTAGCCCAGCGTATACTTAAATATCGCTATAATGCTTTCGTTGCTTAACGACGCACGGCGTCTGCTGCAGAAAGTCACGTAGGCCACTACACATGAATATACCGGTACATAAAAAGTAAAAAAAAAAGTTACTATAATTAAATAAATAATAATAATATACTAAATAATATTATTCATAATACATAATTAAAAACAAGGAAAAAAATAAATAAATAAAAAAAGTGAGTGTCCCGAAACTTAAACTGACCAAAATCTTAAAGTCATTCGATACGATACACGTTATGTGATGCGCGATATACGATTTACGATATACCATTGCTATATGATACGATGCGATACGATCCCGTTCATTATGCTTAATACGATTGGATGCGATAGGATCGATTCGATACGTTACGATGCGATTGCGTATACGATGCGATACGAACGATATACGCTATTTTTGACAACTGAAACGATAGCACCACTGTAACACTACAAAAACTGGTTTGCTATAAGCCCACCCCATTTTCATGTTTTGTGCAATCTTTCAAGACTGAATTATATCGCTCATAATAAAATCCTTAAACCAAATAAATTTGTCCACATTTTAATGTTTAGTGTGAATTGTTTATGTTTGTTCTAAAAACAGAAATTAAATTTGGATAAACGAATGTGAGCTGAAAATATATAACGCCCCACCTTTTCAGATCACAAACGTTTTTAATATTAGAGATATCTGTACAATACTTAGTGCAAGGTGAGTGTGCATCATTCAATATATCAACCGTGAAAAAATTGAATAGTGTACATTTTATTGTCCTTAGTTTTTACAGAAATTTAAGATTAAATTGGAAGATTGCATTTTTTCTTTCGGTAAACAACTCGGAAAATATTTATTGTTGTGTTGACTTTGCAAGAATATGGTTTCTTTCAAATACAATACTAAAAAGTACAAATAAAATTTTTGAAAAATGATTTGAGCATAATTTAATAAGATAATCGATTTAAATGCAATACTAAATAAGACGTATTTATGTGGCGTATATATATTAAATCTATAACACCACATAAACTGGTTTGATATAAGCCCACCCCATTTTTCTGTTTTGTGCAATCTTGCAAGACTGAATTACATCGCTCATAATAAAATCATTACACCAAGTAAATTTTTTTCACATTTTAATGTTAAGTGTGAGTTATTAATATTTGTATAAAAACTTAAATTAAATCTGTATATACGAATGTGAGCTGAATATATATATATACCCACATTTTCCAATCACAAATGTTTTTAATTTTACAGATAATTGTCCATTACTTAAAGCAAGTTGAGTGTGCATCATTCAATATATCAACTGTGAAAAAAATGGAATAGTGTATATTTTATTGTCCTTAATTTATGCAGAAATTTAAGATTAAATTGGATGATTGCGTTTTTTTCGGTTAACATCTCCGAAAACAATTATTGTTGTGTTGACATTGCAAGCATATGATTTCGTTTAAATACAACACTTAATATGATAGATAAAAGATCTTGGTAAATGAATTGACCATAATTTCTTAAGAAACCCGATTTAAATGCAGTACTAAATAAGACCTATTTATGTGGCGTATATATAAAATATATATATCACCACCTATATTGGTTTGATATTTGCGCCTCTTAATTAGGTTTTGTACGAACTACTGCAATACTAAATAAGACCTATTTACGTGGTGTATATATAAAATATATATATCACCACATATATTGGTTTGATATTTGCGCCACTTAATTAGGTTTTGTACGATCACCCCATATTGTCGTGAATATATATATATATATAATATATATATATATATATATATATATTTTTTTTTTTTTTTTTTTTTTTTTTTTAAGCACGCCCTGGTGATGAGGTTAAGGTATCCTTGCACATATTGCTGCTTTTTCAGAAACATTGCATTCAAAATAGTGTACACGTGTATGGTTTCTGTTGTTTTTATTGCAGGGCACCAGCAACGAATGGCGCCTTGTATTTTTTATTTGTGCCGGGATAGTGCTAGTTTCCGCAGTCGTGTACGCCCTGCTCGCTACCAGCAAGCAGGCTGACTGGGACACAAGTCCACATGAAGATATCGTTGTGAAAATACCTTTACAAGAAAATCAGTCTGAGAACAAGCCCTGTAACATATGAATAGCATTTCCTTTTCTTAAACAATATCAGGAATATTATCAGTATCATGGTTGTCGTCGTCCGCCGCCACCATCATCATCATAATAATCATCATCACAATAGAGGAAGTTTTACCTTAAAGTTTAACAAATTGAATGTATTTGGTAAATGCGTCTAAATGGATGAGTCTTATCTAATTCAGTATGTGTCATTGTTATACAAGTGAAGTTATCAACAAGGTACATACGATCTAATAAAGATAAGTCTGGAGGATTCGTAATTATACAAGTTTTAAACTACCAAAAGTTCCTTCAAGGGCATTTCTAAACTATGAAGTATGAAGTGAAAGCTGTTTTTCAGTAATTGCGTATGAAAGGTATAACTTCAGAATACGAAGAGGCCAAACTGTATGGTTTACTATGGTTGCACATTTCTCAAAGTCAAAACTTTCTTAAGTTCATTTGTTCTTCAAATCATGGTAGCACAAGAAATGAAGCAAGAAATTCAAGGAATGTTTTAGGTCTAAGTTTAATTTAGGAGGACATCGTTTTCTTTATCGAGACAACACGATGCCGTAATTTAAACATACGTGCACTAGCTAGACTGACACCCAATACCCAATGTCGCTGTAGACTTAACAGAAATCCAGCACTTCATTAAAAAAGCTAAAATAACCGATAAAATTACTTTTATATCACGTGACTTCAGACTGGATCTAGTCTCATCGTAAGAATCATGAAGCAACACATAATACTGAGCGGGCAAACATCTCATCAGGTGCTAATCGCATATCCGGCAAGTAGCGAGGAACGACTATAGAAGGAACATGGGAAGGAACAATAATGTCGAGAGAGAGAGAGAGATATCAATGCAATTAAAAATGAAAATAATAAAAATATTCTGTCAGTGTGTCGAGTTTCTTCCTTATGTTCAAAACTTATACTGTATGTTAGGAATCAATAACACAATATTTATTTTATAAATCTACTTATAATATACAATCCTGCTACTGAATTGCGTTTCATTACGGACAGAAACCCCGTTTTTACTTATGTAACAACGTTAAATGGGCGAGATATAAACGGTCATGTATATATGCTGAAATAAAAACGACAAGAAATTATGTTAAATTTATTCAGGATCGTTAAGAATTATGCAAACCAAGGTTAACGTAGAATCTGAAGTTCAATGTGTTGTCCTGGAATAAAATCACCGAACCTAAATCAAACTGCAGAGATAAACGTAACTACAAATGATAATATGAGGCCAAACATGTATACAATGATATGAACATGACGTATCTCTCTCATGCCTTTAAATTTAATTAATAGATTTAAGGGAAATGTATGCATGTATTTTAACACATATTTGTTAAAGGAATATATTTAGTAAAAATATATACATATATTTTAAACAAATAGACTTAAAGATAAGATAATGTATATATAAACGAATAAAATGAGAAGAGATGCATATATTTTTTACAAGTAGAAAATTAGTGTATTTTAAATGAGTAGATTTAGAGAAAGTATATACATACATTTTTCAACGAATAGATTTAAGGAAAGTATATACATTTGTATTATACTGCAAAGTAAAATTCTCTCCTCTGATTTGTCGATATGCCGTATATATAACTTCATGTACACTCGGTCTGGTTATATGTATACTACGCGTTATCAGTATTTATCAACGTAGAATTTTTTTGCAATATAATATACAGCGACGTTGCGGACAAGATTTCCTCACCCAAGAATAAAATGTCAAGTACCCTGTCAAAAAACTGTATGCCTAATGATTTAAGTGAATATATTTAGAAAAAGTATATGCGTATAAGTTAAACGAAAAGATTTAGGGTAAATATATAGATATACTTTTGAACGAATACATAGAGAGGATAATTGTTTGTTTAGATGTAAGATCGATTAATAATTTCACTGAGTGGACATAAAAAGTGATATTTTCAGGAGTGGCAAAGCCACGAGTGGAAATGCATTTTTTATGTTCACGAATGAAATTATACATCAATATTTTCTTTTTATCTAATGCTTAAAAGGCCAGAAATTAGGTGTGTTATTCACAAAGACGTCAACGTTATTTATGACGTCATTTCTTGCGTAAAAACTTAGCACAACTGACGCTCTGAATAGTTTATAACGTAGGGTCGGGTTCAAGTTCCTGGTAATTTCACTGTTTTCCTGATAATTTCTCTGTTCAAACAGTGAAATAATCAGGATATATAATCCACTGTTATTTCTAGGTAATCCATCGAAAAGCATTATATGCTCAAATGAAAAAGAAACGCAGGGTAAACAGGGTATTCGACGGTATTACAGTTTAAATTATTTTGATAAAGGTTTTTTTTTGGGGGGGGGGTATATTTTCAAACAAAATATATGCTTTAGAATGAGATTGGGGTCTATCATATGAGGTTTATTGCAAGGTTAGGAGATAAAAACTTGAGTCTAGCTACTACAGGTTCTAGTTATACTGTGTTTCTTTTTCCTTTGAGTGTATATAGCGCATAAACATTTACGTGTAACCTAGATGGTAGATGAGAATCTCATAAATAAATAAGAGAGAAAATGAAATACTCTCATGATGAAAGCAAAAATCAAAAATGCATGTTGACGTCTTAAGTAAAAAAAGACAATAACGAATGCTTAAACATCAGACTCCTATCCATTTACAGACCGTCCACGGAAGAAGAAGAGAGAAAAAACAAGTGAGATTTGACATTACTTTCTTGTATTTCTTTTTCACTAGTTGTTTCCTCTTATTTCTATTGTAAAATCAATTAGAATCGCCAAAACAATACGTTTGAAATTTACTTTCTCGCCTTTTTATCTTGAGTCTGCATACCGTGGTTGTAAAAAGAATCAAAGCGCTGAAGGCAGTGAAGGTGTGTGTCTCAAGTGGAAGAGGGTTTGACAAGCTGCAAATATGCAGGGTAACTTAGTTTTTCCAAATATTAAACTTATATTAAAATAATAAACGATTGTTCATTTAAGACTACAGAAATATGGGGGGGGGGGTAAGAGTGGCAATGTGCTAATTGTTATCAGTTTGTTGAAACAAATGGTACGTTCATCTAATGGCCATTTTAACACAGTGTTAAATCGGGGTTATTGACATTGAGCGGAAATTTGAACCCCGTTTATTAAATTTACTGTGATAAACAAAAGGAATGAGACAATTCTGTTCTCTTAGCACTATCAGGGTTTTGATTTGTACTACCGAGCGACGGCACAGTTTCTATTTATAGATGCAACTCATCTTTAGTAACTTCGGATAGCAGATATACACCTGTATCAGCCATTCTATAGAGCAACAAATAACCCCTGGAGATATCTCAGATGTATCTGAGATAGATAGATGTGATTATAAGGAGGTTATACGGATTTTTATCGTAGTTCAAGCTTTATATATGGACCATTGAAACACCACTAAATAACCGAAACCTGCACATCCACCATCCAAATTCAGGTATTCGAAAGAAACTATACTCCTCCGCGTGGTAAAATGAGTTACGCAACATCCTAGGGAAAATAGTTCTTCTGTGCTTTTATGCTAAATATAATTATTGTGTCCCGTAGATATTTATGTTTTACTCAAAAATGAGTTTACACTCTGTATTGTAGAATTCTGTTCATTCGTTCGGTCATTCATACAAAATTGAGAGGTTATTCAGTTTTAAATGTAGAGAAACGGACACTCAAAATGTAGGTACTATAGTTGTTAGTGACTACGTCACACACAACTAAAAACGCAAGATTATAACTTCGCGTCCCTAACACAGCACATCCATGCATACCACGGAGTGTAAGATAAAACCAAGACTATTTCAAGTCAATCTGAAATTATATCTCGGAAAATGATGTTCGCGCTGTATAAACAAGCCGAACAAACAGTATATCCCTTACAGTCAGATGGAGTGTTCACCATGCAACAACGGAATATATCATGTAAGTAATTTGATATACATTATTATGATCGTTGCACACAAATAAACTAGTCTACCTAAAGCTAACTATGCAATAAGTGTAAACCATTTTCATTTAATAACTTGTGTTAAAACGGGACTGTTTTAACAATATTTGTAACATAACGCATTTGTAACGCCTTTTACAAATATAATCAAATGCGTGCTATATATGTGCAACGGAAATCAAGCACATTATTAAGAAATAAGAATTAAATTTATTAAACCATATTATCATAATATCCAACTATGTTCATATTTTTGGAATTGTTGAACGTTGAAAGCATATCTATTCTTTTAAATTTAGACTTTTATACTAAAGTGTCCTTATAACACAGAAACAAGATTTTGAATAACATGAAATAAAGTATTACATTTTTAGAGGTGTGTCCTCTTTTAATTCCTTATTTTCTATTGCTTGCTTTCGGATAACAGTATTTTACAGTTTATACTTTTAGAAATTTAGTTATGACGCATTCATTTTTGTTGGAGCAAGTGTAGTGATGCAATTTCTTTTTTCATATGACATATTTCTTTTTAAAAGGTTATAGTGCATGTATTGATTTTGACGATGTGACATTGGCAAGTCAATAAAATATATACTTTGTTCTGTGGCATATGTTGTGTCGAATGTATTAGATACCGAATTTTGATGTCATATGCAAAAGGAACAAAAAGGTGCAGTGGTAGCATCTTTAATTACATCTCATCATTGAACGAACGTGATAACAAATACATGCAAAATATTGTTTATTTACAATAGTGCAATGCCATTCCATACGGAATAACAAGAGAAAAATAATTACTTTGAACATATTAAAATATAACGAGCACTTCATTTCAACTGAGCAAGATGATATAACAACTTAAGTAAAATGATAGGAAAAAGGATGACGAATAAAGGTATTTAAAAATAATACGATGATTAGCAGCAGCACAAAAATGTTCTAAAATATGTCGTTAAGTAAAGAAAATGCGAACCCATTTTGAAATAGGAAGTTAGGAACGGTATGTTGATAGTGTAAATGTAAGATTTACTAGACATCTACAAAGCAAATTACAAAGAAAAAAAAACATTTAGGTAACTGGATTATGATACGTTTTGCCTTAGAGAATATTAATTTTCATCTTTTAAATCATTATAAACATTACAATGAAATAAATCAAGCAGTTCACTTTCTACTAGAATATCAATACAAAAAAGACATTTTTAACCCCAAATTTTTTAATAGAGGCAACCCCTAAATGTTTTGGAGGGCGATCGATGAGCAGATAGTGGAATCATCTAACAATATTGTTTTATAGACACATTTTCCAGACCTTCACAATCTTATTTTGTTACGACCGTGCCCAGTGATAACGTCTAAACAATTTGCCATTTATAAACATTTAATTATTCAATGAAACAGTCTCAACAACTTGCAAAAATGTACTAGGAATGCTATTTTGTTAGCATAAACACAAATCATCCATATATACAAATCCTAGTTCTTATAGCCCAGTTTGCCTTACTGTATCCCCAGAGTGCAATGTTTGATTAACCCGGGATCCTACATGTTTGCTTATTTGGCTAGTTTTAGTGGTGGGCTGATTAATCATAAATGTCAGCGAATCAGTGACGAGCTACTGGTTGATGTGACGATGACGACGAAAATAATTCGTTGACGAATACTGTCGAAAAAAAATCGAGTTGTCGTTCTTGATATTTCAACACACAACTGATTAGGTAATTCCATTAATTAGCAAATTGATACTTAGCACATCTTTGGTCTCTGGTTGAAAGCTCTTATATTTTTTTTTCTATTTAAAGTTTATACATGTATTTGAGTATTTGAGAAATTAAAATGTATACCTTTAGTACAGAATACTGTGTTTTCATGTTGAACAACAAAAATATAAAAATAGAGAATTTTAATAGGCATTTGTTCCAAAATTGCTCTATTTTGTATTTAATCACAATTAATCGATTAATCAGTGACTTTTGCCTCTAATTAGTCGACTTTTTTTTTCGAATGATTACAATCACTAGTGAATTTCTATTAACGGACAATCAGATTCATCCAGCAGTCCAATAGTTGGCGTGTATTTGCCAAAACCACATACTTTTACATTTTAAAATGAATAAACTTAATGCACGCCACAACTGAGATCCAGGTGTTCATGAAGATCTACACCAATTTATGTATACCTGTAATCCCACATGCACTGAGAAGATGTACGTGTTGCGGTGTTAGGTGCATGTTTGTAACAAGTTTTAGTTGCGTGTGACGTAAACCACTCACGACTATTCTAAGGCCAAACAAAATTTGTGTTTTTTGCAACGGTCTCAAAAAATTAGTGTAGGGATTGAGTTTTTATAAATGTTTATGTCCATTCATAACAGTGAATGAATCACGAAAAATGGCAGTCCAAAATGGGCCACTGGAAACAGCCGCTTGAAAACTTTATGCCGGCAGGTCGGGTCGGGTTGCCCGAAACACAGATTTTTTAAGGCCTAACCGAAGTTTCTCACAATACTGTAAAATATCTAATGATTGAACATAACTCTACAAAACAAGTATGCTAATATTTAAGCAAAAGTGTTGAAAAATAAATTTTGTGTCAAAAATAAACAATTACAGGATACAAAAATTGTCTCTGACATGAAATCACTATAGAATTATTCTGCTGTGTAACTGTTTCGATAACCAACAAATATACTAGTAGTCATATTTTCAAATAATTTAAGTAGGTATACCATCCAATGCATAACAGAAAATAAAGTTACGTCCATTGCCTAAAGTCGGGATATACCTGTCATAAATGTTCTTAATAAAAGATGAACAGTACAAAATAGTCTCTACAAAGTTCATGCAAAGAAGTGAGCAGCACTATATCTGTCTCAAGTAGACGTCGTCTCCAAATGACTGAAACACTGTCGGTGGGACGTTAAACCAAACAAACAAAGTGAGTCCTAATAAGACGTTTTTTCAGTTTTTGCTGGTTGATGCAATTATATTTTGACGAAGGTTAAACTGTGTGATTTCAGCCATTATTTAGGGTTTTTAAAACGCTTTCCATTTTCGACACATCAGAACTGAGAAGTCGATAACGCTCCAGATTAGAGCTTTGTTAGACAACATTTGTATGATCTCATGCGTAACAGGTGTTACTAGTATGTAACCTATTTTGAAACGAATAATAATTATGTTCGTGACATTCAATCACATGCGATCATGTTCGTAAACAAAAATATGTATAGGTTAATGTTTGTTATCGAGGGTTTTAACAAATTAAACCGCTCAAGCTCGGCGCAGCCGAGCGAGCGGTTTAACTTGTTAAACTCTCGATGACATACATTAACCTACTTAATGAATGGAATTATGTTTTAACGTTACTATCCAAGTCCACCTCTACGCGCATGCGCACAAAGATTGGTCGTATATACTAGGTTACCCATTAAACCAAGTGGTTTAACGAGTTAAACCGATCAAAAAATTTGAAAAATACTGCAATCTCATTGGTCAAAATATAATTCTATACATTAAATTTTAAAAAAGATATTCGGTGGCATGCCCAGTTGAACTAATAGTGTAGTTGGGATTGGAATATTACATGAAATGAATTTATTTTAAGATCAAAATTGGTATGATACAGATCCTTGAATTAATCTACCAGCGATTTTTCATAAATGGACAGTAGTCTAAAAAGCTGCCATACATAATCTCGGGACCAAAAAATAAGTAAACATACTTTGTAAATTTATATAAATTGATAAGTTATGGAAGTTATATTGTGAAGGCACCATTGCGAAATGAGTACCTTTTTATTTGTTTGTTTTTTGTTTGTTTGTTTGTTTTTTTGCAGAAGTAAATATTTGTGAAAATGTAAGTCAATATCCGTATCGTAAGATTGTATTTAATTCCGGTATCGTTACAAAGCAAACAGTCTGTATCTCAGATTTTTCTCACAGATTTCATGTCCACTTGCATTTGTGAAAAGAAAATAAACCATTCTGAACCATAATACATTAAGACTTGACTTGACTTGACTAGACTATTTGAGTTTACCGTCACCTCGACAGTATTTCAGTCATATAGCGACGTCCAGCTAATTACAGGTGGAGGAAGACCCCGAATGCACGGAGACATCTGGGTAGAACCACCAACATAACGCAAGCCAGCTGGAAGGCTTCCTCACTTGAAAATCCGAATGACCCTGCCGGATTCGAACCCACGCGGTGAGGGGCTGAGTGAGTGTTAAAGTCAGCGACTTTCCCCTCTCGGCCACGGAGGCCCTAATACATTAAGAACACTGTCAAATCTGGGTCAATAGGAAAAGCATACAGTTGCTGCACAAATTGTGATTGTTATGAAAAGTGTATGAAAGTCGTCTAACATAGCTTTCTCAGTATCATTGTGTATGGAATTAAACAGTGGTTTTAACTATAAATAATGCAATAATATGATATGACAAGGAATTGAGAAGCAGCTACTGGACCGACCTGTGCTTGCAATCTTATACATAATACAGCAAAACTTTCGGAATATGAAGGCGCAATAACTGGGATACAGCGTACATATAAACATAATTGCATTGTCCTTGATTTGTTGTCTATTCCTTTCAGGGTTTGGAAATGGCACATTCCTGTGTTCCCAGCGCTGGACACTGCTCTACATGGGACTCTATATGGGGTTACTTCAGTACATGTTTCGTTCCAACCTTAGTGTAGCCATAGTGTGTATGGTTAAACCGACTTCCGGATCCAACCTCAATATCTCGGACGACAATGGAACCGATGGTGCATGCGCACGGGTGGTATCCGGTACAATTAATAGCAGTGTTGTATGTAGATATTTGTCAATCTCTACAAACTTTAACACAAAGTATGTACAATGTTATTTTAGAGCTACAAACCCCTCCGCCCCGACTTGTGTGCGTTTCAGTGTTAATATATTTATGAAATTAGAACGAGTTTTTCACTAGACAATCGTTGTCCAAACTCAAAATATAATCTTCTAGTGTTTTAGAGCCGCATGTATATGGTTGCTGCGGACGCCGAATGTGTCGGTTTGCGTTCTGGATCAACGTAACAATATTTTTACACTCGTAGATTTGTATAGCCGGGGACCTTCGAAGTCATTTTTTACTCGTCTTGAACTTGGTTAAACAGCTTAGTGTTCAATCCTGTCAAAATACTGGAAAAGTTTGTCTCTAAGACTTAGTTTGACTTGATATAACCAATTTAAGCAATGTCAAAACTTCTCAAAACATAACCGAACTTATTACGCATGTCCCCAATTTTAACTAAATATATAATATTTGATCAGATTAAAGTACAATAAAACTATTTTAATTATATACTTCTTTTTTATAAAGAATGCCGAATTTGAATGGGACAAAAGGACACAATCCTTACTTCTTTCGGCATTTTACTACGGCTATGCTGTTGTTCAAATCCCTGGAGCGTTATTTTCTGAACGATTTGGCGAGAAACGAGTTATTGTCCTCTGCATAATTGTGTCGTCTGTATTCACGTCGTTGCTGCCAGTCTTGGCGCGTGCGCACGTGATGCTGGTTTTTCGCTTCTAGAACATACTAGGAGTATGTTTGGTAAGCTGGCCTTCCTATACATTATAGTTTACATTTTAGTTTAAACATATTTTATACAAGCAGGAATCATTGTGGCCGCACCACGTGGCATGTGACGTAATTTTATGTTGTCGCACGCAAGTATATGGTATTGAGAGTGTTTGGCTCACTGCGGGTCTAACACACTTCAAAATCCAGACGCGCTAACCGCGCCCTGGCTTATCATGTTAAACCCCCAAAAAGCATACACTCTCAATACCCATACTACTAAATTTGTTAAAAAAATCAAAAAATCACACTAAAAATAAAATTTAAAAAATACATGTGTAAATTTTTAAAAAAAAACAACAATGAAAAAAAATAAAGAAAATTATGTTTTTTTCCTGAACCATTTTTTACCACTCTGAATATGGAGAGGAGGGTTTTTTCTAACGTAAAAAAAATTCAATATTAAAACAGTTTTTTTATATTTTTGGATATTATCTAGAACTCATTACTTTAATTCTTTTCATAAAAACTACCTATAATGTTCTTCATTTTTTAAAAATCTTTATTTTATAAGAACGGATTTGTTTTAAAACTTCTCAATTATAAAATTTCTCTAGTCCAAGAGTAGTAAACCCTTTTCAAATTTACCTTTCTTTTTTGTTATTCTTACTCTACCCTCCAACTTTAAATTTATTTCTTAATTTTCATTTTTTCTTCGGGATATAAATTTTTTCATACACTTTAATGTATTTTCTGATTTACTTGCTTCAACAGGTGTCATTTTAATTGAAATGAATTGTATTATTAAAATTTTTTTAACTAATTGATCTAATACATCATAATTTTAGTAGTTTCATACGTAAAATATTTAAACATATTTTGTTTCATATTTTCCTACCAACGTTCTACTACCTAATTTTTCTTCATTCTCATTGAATATAATTTTATTTATTATCTTTTAAACAATTCTTTTACTTGTCGATTATAAAATTCAGATCCTTTATCTGACCAAATAAAAATTGGTTTTCTTTTTTCAAAAATTTTTAAATGCTTCACTTACGTTATTCCTTTTTTTTTTTTTCAAGGGAAAATTACCAACCATATTTACTAAAAACTCTATAACGCTAATAAATATTTATAGTGTTTTTTTTGTTTTGAATATTGTTGCATATCAAACAAATCAACAGCCCATATTTTACTATTGAATCAACAAAAACACGTCTTTTAGGAAATTTCTTTATAACCAAAGATGTAATTCATCGCTAATTTATCCCCTTTTGTTCCTAAAAAACTATTTTTCTTAGACCCACTCAAACATTTACCTTTTAAATTTGTCTATTATTGGTTGTTGTTACTTGTTCTACTGATTATTTTCAGTATTTTTTTTACAACGTAAAAAATTTATATTTTTGGGGTGATCCATTTTTAAATACTTAAAATTGTTTTCTTAAAAAATGGTAGATCGAAAAGTTTTTTACAAAATGAAAGAAAAAAAACTACTAAGGAATTTTAAATAAAAAAAACAGGAAGAAATTTGGTATTAAATCTGCATTAAACAATGTCTTAACCAAATAAAACAAAAACATTATCAAAACAAAAAGAAAAGTATAAAAAAGCGTATCAAGATTTTTTGTTAGAAATCCTGATTATATGAAAAATATCCTATGCTGTGAAACACAGTGAAACACCTAATTAAAATTTATTTCTTTTAAAATGGACCAAAAAATTTTAAAGATCTTATTACGAAACTTTTATTGATGATATAGATGAAAAAATTAATTAAATATATTAAGTTTATTAAGAAAAAGAATAGTTATTATAACTTTCCTTTAAAAATAAAAATAATAATAACAAGTATTTTTAACCCCTTTAGTTACTGATAAATAAAAGTCAAATTTCTCCCCCCGTTCAAGTTATTCAAACACAAAATATATAAAAGAATCTATAATATTTGAGAATAAATTTGAAGCTTGGGGAGATAAATTTCAAGAAAGAGGATCTGGTTTTGTTTTAGAAATATTAAAAGTGTAGAAGTAAAACAATATAATATGATTATCAGAAAGCTTCATCTTATTACCTCTTCAATTTAAATCAAATAATATTATTAATGTTAAAAATAAAATGATAACAAATGTTTTCTCTGGCAATACTATCAAAGTTATTCCCTGCAGATGATAACAAAGAAAGATGACAAAATATAAACCATATGAAAATAAACTTAAATGGGGATTGAATACCGTTAAAAAAAAGATATTCCAAAAATAGAAGACAAAAAATTATTATAAATTTTTGCATTAGAAATCAATCTAATAAACAATCTTTATACCATTTATGTTTCAAACAGTATTTCACAGCTGGAACAAAGTTCCGAAAATGTATTGATCTCTTATACATTGAAAGAAATGAAATACCCTTATTTTTTAATTAAAAATTTTGATATTTCAATATGATAAGAATAAGCATAAATCTTTACATGTAGAAATTGTTTTCAAGGATTTCAAGAGAAATAACATTAATTAATCAAAAGAAATAGTTTATGATAATAACAATGTAAATTATAATGCCTGAACCAGGAAAAAATATTCTTAAAAATTTAAAAAATTACCATTTCAAAAATAAATTACCATTTGTTTATATTCTGATTTTGAATCAAATAAATTCCATTATCTACTACTAAACCAAATCCTAATGAATCTTACACAAATAAAAATATTTAAACAAAAGTAAATAGTTATGGAATATATGTTAAATCTGATTATCCAAATAATATAAATCACAATACTTTTCATATGTTGGAAAGATGCAATAGAAAAATATGTAGAAAAGTAATAAAGAATTTTTAAAAAAAAAAAATTTAAAAAATCTATTTTAAATTTAAAAAAAAAACCCCAATATTAAATAAGTAGAAGAAGATGAATTTCAAGAACAAAAAAAGTTTTTTTTGTAAAAAAGGGTTTTTTGAAAAACATTTTACTGGTAAAGTAAAAAAACTAACCCTTTTTGGGGGAAATTAGAGGAGCAGCTTTTCAATCAGTAAAAATAAAAGGTAAAGTAAAAAATTTTAAATACCGTATTTTTTTTTTAAAGGTTTTTTTATTTTTTCCTTTTTAAAAATTTTAAAAATTTTTAAAAAATTTTGAAGATAATTATAAAAAGTAAAACTTTTTTTCAAAAATTTCAAAAAAAAATTTTTTTCTATAGATTATGGATCTTTTTAAAAAAAATTAAATTTTGTTTTCTTATAGATTTATGATAAAGGTTAAAAATATCAAAAATAAAATGATTTTTCCTATTTTAAAAAAGAGTTTAATGGAGATATTCACTCTAAAAAAAAAGGGGATTTTATCCATAAAAATATGTAGTTTCCCAAAAAAAAAATTAAATGAAAAAAAATTTTCCCAAAATTTATAAAGTTTTTATTCTACATTAACTAAAACAAAAATTAGGGTAAAGAAAAAAAAACTGAAAAAAAAATTTTCTCCCCATTAAAATTAAATCTTTAAAAGATTATCAAAATTTTTTTTTTAAAAAACAGATTTTTAATCTTAGCAATCGTTTGAAAAATTTAGAAGTTTTTTCTTAAAACTCTAATAAAACCCCCTTTTGTTATTGTTTTCTCCCAGGATTAACAGGCAATGTGGAAAAAATATACGGATGAGTTAGAATTTTAACGATATAGATTTCTACAAATTTTTGAAAAGGAAAAGAGGAGGATTTTCAAGTAGGGGGCCAAAACCCTGTAAAAGTTTTTAATAAACATACCCAACTACAGGGAAAATGGAAAAAAATTTTAAGATGAATAGAAAAAAAAAAACCTTTAAAAATTAAGAATGGGGAGTTTTAAATAAATTTTTTTAAAAAAAATTTTTTTATATTTAGATGCAATAATTTTTAGGTGGGAAATGCCCAAACCCTTTTTCCCCAAACCCAAAATTTTTTTAAAAAGGGGAAAAAACCCTAATTTTTAAAAAAAATTTTTCCAAAGGGGGTTAAGGTTGAAAATTGAATGTGATTTAGATATACAGAAATGTAAAAAAAACAAAAAATATCCTTTAGCCCTGAAAAGAGAAAATAAATAAAGAAAAATTATCAATTATAAATTAAATTTTTTAAATAAACCTTGGTAAAAAAAAAAAATTATTTCTTACTTAAAAGATAAAAAGAAATTATTTACAAAATTAAATTTTAAAAGAATAAAAAATTAGAATGAAATTTTAAAAGTTTATAGAAAAAATTTCTTTGAAGAATAAATTTTGGTTTTTAAAAAAATATATTAATTTTAACAGGGAACAAAGAACTAAATCAACATCAACTTGAAAAGGATCTTGGAAATTAATGAAAAATTTCCCCTTTCTTTTGGAAAGTTTTTTAGAAAAAAAAAGAGGAAGAAATGAAATTAACACTTATAATAAAAAGAATAAGAAAATATTAAATAAAAAAAATTTTTTAAAAGATTCAGTTATTTCAAAAAATCTTTTGAAAATTGTAAATAATGTTATTCTGTTATATTTAAAAAACTTTTATTTAGGAAAGCAATTTTAAAATTTTTCTAAATTTTAATGTAAATTTTTATTATGATGTTTTTTAAAAAAAATTTTGGGGGAAAAGATGAACTTTTTGCTTCAGATACTGATAGTATCTTCTTATCAAAAATAACAAAAGTTTTTTTAAAATTTAGAAAAAAAAAAAGATGAATATTTAGATACTCGGACCCTAAAAATCATCCACTTCATTCACAAAAAAAAAAAAAAAGTAATTAAAAAAAATTTAAAAATAACTAAAGGGGAAAACCCCTTTTTTTTAGTAGTTTTTTTTGAAGAAAAAACAATTCTTTTAATTTTAAATGAAGCACTACGGAAATAAAGAATTAAAAGGGGAAAAGGGGAAAACAACAATAACAAAAGTATAAAATTTAAAAATTATAAAAATTTTTTTTTTAATAAAAAACAAAAATAATAAGAAAATATCATAAATTCTATAAACATGAAATGTATTTTAATGAAGTAAATAAAATGTATTTTCCCTTTGGGGGAAAAAGATATATATGGAAAATGGGAAAAGATACTTTACCATTTATTAGTTTTCCCGCAACAAATCCATTAATTTCCCCCTTTCCCCCAAAAAAAAATAAATCTCTCTTTTTTTTTTCTTCAAAGGGTAAAAAAATCACTTAAGGGTTTGGGTCCCTTTCGGAAAAGCCCCCTGTAAAAAAAATTAAAATTTTAACCCCTTGCATAATAATACTTTTTATTGATTCATCATCTTAAAAAAGCTTGTTTACATGTTTTTTTTTTGTAAAAGTTCATTTAAAAATCTTTTTTTTTAAAACTTTTTTTTCCCCTTTTATCATGCAGATTGTAATTGGGTTTCCCTCGCCTTATCATTCTTTTTTTCTTTTTTTCCTTTTACCCTTTTTTAAAAAAAAAAAATTTTCTCCCCCAAAGGGGAAAAGCATTTGTTGCTGCTCCTCCAACCCCCCCTCTCCTTTTGCACTTCCCATTTTAAAGGGGGTCCTTTTTAATTTTCAGCAAAATAATCCTTGTTTTTAAACCCAAAAATTTTTTTATAAGTAGCTAAAGAATTCAAATTAAACTTTTAAACTCATTAAAATCCTTTTTTAGTTTGTTTTTTTTTCTAAAAATTTTTTAAATTTTAATTTTTGAAAAACCCCCCTGTAAAAAAAAGAAAATCAATACTCCATAAAAAACTGTTTTAACAATTTTTTTTCATCCCCCCTTTTTTAGAAAAAAATTTTTTAAAATTTGTTCAGCTGTAAAACCCTTAAAAAATTTAAAAAAATTAAAGGGTTTATTTCAACTTTTTTTTTGGGGGAATTTTTTTCTTGTTGTTTAATTTCTTTCTGCTGTGTTTCACACGGACTTTGTCCATAGGGTTTACTTTTTTAAATATAATATAATCCCCAAACCAACAACTCCAATTAAACAAAAGGTATATAATTTTTGTATTATTTACACGGATGAAACCAACGGAACTTTGTCCATGTTAACTTCTTTAACTTCTCATTTTCTTTTGTAGTCGGACTTTGTCCTCCTTTTGAAAAATTTTTTTAAAATTGTTTTTTTTCTTCATTTTTTCCCCATTTCTTTTTTTTAATTCACTTTTTTTTTTTTTGGGCTTCTGCAATTTTTTTAAAACCTGCTTCAACCCCTTTTTGGGTTTTTTACTTTTTTAACAGGACCTTTTTTTTGTACTTTATTTTTTTTTTAAATGGAAAATTTTTGGGGGTTTTGTGGTTTTTCCTTTTTTTTTGGGGGTTGGGACATGGACAAAGCCCGGACTTTGCTTAAAATAAAATTTTTTCTTTTTTTTGTTAATACTTTTAAAAAAAGAGCAAAAACTTCCATATTTATAATAAATTCACAACATAAAGAATTTTTTAAAATTTTTTTAAAAAAAGGGTTTTATTTAAATCTTCTATAATTTGGGTTTTTTTTTTAAAACTTTAAATATTTAGACACTCCCATAACATAAAAATTAATAAAAAATTCCTAAATTTTTTTGTCATTGTTGATCCAAAATTTAGCTTCATATGGGTTTATATAATTTATAAAATTCTTAAAGGGAATTTTTTAAAAATTAAAAAAATTTAAATTTTTCTTTTAAAAAATTTTTTTTTTCTCTTTCCCCCAAAAAAAAGAGCTAAAAGTCTTTTCTTTTTTCTTTTTCATTTTATACTTTCCGTGTTCTGGGGTTTTGTCCCCCTAAGGAAAATTTGGGGGGTTTTTTGGTGTTTCAAATTTATCCTTTAAAATTTCTTCACTTTCCCTTTTTTAAAAAAAAAAAAAACGTTTTAAAATATTTTCAAAAATAAAATATGTTTTAAAAATTTTGTTTATATTTTATAACTAAAATAACCTATAAAATTTAAAATAAAATTTTTTGGGGAAAAAAAGTTTTTAAATAGGGACAAAGTCCCCTTTAAACACACAGACAAGCTGTTAAAAAAAATCCCCTTTTTAGGGGGAACAAATTCCAGCTAGGAAAAATTAAACAACAAAAAATTTTTGTGGGGTTGACCCATTTAAAAAAAATTTAAAATTTACTATTTTTCTTTTTTTTTAATTTTTTTTAAATTTTTTTCCTTTCTTTAGTGTAGGGATACATCATTTTTCCCCTTAGACAGTTTTCAAAACACCTATCTTTTGAAAAAAAAAATAATAACTTTTTTTTTTTCCCCCTTAAATTTTTTAAAACTAATTGTATTTTTTGGGAAAAAACCCATACATTTTTTTCAGCGTTCTACCTAAAAAAAGCAAATTTTGATAACATGTCTCTTTTTTTTGTTAATTGTTTAGTTGCACTACAATCATAAATTTTTGTAAGGGGAAAATTCCCTTTTAAATTATTAAAAAATTTCTTAATATTCTTTTATTTTTTTTTTCCCCCCTTAAAAAAAAGGGGTTATAAATTAATAAATTCTTTGTTTTTGGATTTCTAATTCATAAAACCTTTTCTCTATTTTTATATGCTTTTTTAAAAATTTAATAGTTGGACAAGTTAAAATTTTTAAATTTCACCCCTATATTTTTTTTCTAAAAGATCAAAAAAAAAATTTTGTTTTTTTTCCCCCCCCCGTTTTTCCACAAAAAATTTCCAGTGTGAAAATTTTGGTAACTCCATTTTTTTAAAATTTTTTTTTTAGTAATTATTTTTTAAAATTTTTTATTTAAATTTTTTTTAATACTTTTGAAAATTTTTTAAGGATTATGTAAATTTTTTTAGTAATTTTTTAGTAATTTTTTAAAAAATATAAATAATTTTGAATTTAAAATAACTAATACACAATTCCTTAATCTACCCCCTTCCCAAAATTTAAATTTTTGCCTTGTATAAAAAAAGATAAAGATTTTTGGCCATCCGACCGCTCTTTCGTTTTTTAAAATTATACCTTCGAAACATTTTTAAAATTTTTCTCCCGAACCCTGTAAAGTTATCATCCGTTGAACGAAACCCCCCAAACCCTAATCATAATTGGTTTTTAATATTTTTTTAATGTTTTTTTAGGGGGAAAATTTTAAATTTTTTTTATTTTTTCTAATTTCTTTATCCTCTTTTGAATTAAAAGCAAAGAAAATTTTTTTTTCTCATCCCACTGTTTATAAGCTTTTATTCCCCCCCTGTATATTGATTTGGACTCCTTTATTTTTTATTTTTTACTTTTGTTATTTTTTGGGGGAAAAAAATGTTCTGTTGATGTTCTATCTGGGTCTTCAAATAACAAATTGAATACCTTTTTATATTCTAGCTGGGGAAAAATTTTTTTTAATATTCCAAAATGTATAAATTTTTTTTTTTTTATTTTTTCCATGTCTAAAATTTATCATATAAAATTTAAACCCTCTTTTTTCCCCAAATCTATTTTTAAAAATTCTACTAATTTAACATCAAAACACTTCAAAATTTTAAACAAATTTTTTTAATAACGTAAGAAGCATTTTTTTCAGTAGATTTCTATTTAAATTTAATCATTTAATGTAAGTTATATTCAAGCATCTCCAACCGCTTTTTTTAAAAAAAGGGGGAAATGTTTTAAAAAATTTAAAATCTTTAGGGGAAAAAAAAATCATTTTTTTAAATTTTTTTAAAATCATCTTTTTTTTCTGAGGAAGCCCTTAAGATCCAACCTATTTTTTAAAATTTTATTTAAATTCCCTTTGGGATGCCCTATTTTCACGTTCGTAGGAGAATTTTTCCCCCAAAACGATTAACAATGAAAAAAATCACTACATCAATTGGGCATTACTTCATTCCAGATATTTTTTTTGTTTTTTTTAAAATTTTTTATTTTCCTATATTTGATATATTTTTTGCGTTTTCCTCACTATCACTTTTGTTTCAATTTCAAATGTAATCTTTTTTTCCAGGAACAATAAAACATTACCATTAGATTAGGGAAAAAATTTTCCCTGAAAAATTTTTTGATTTTGATCAATAGTTAAAAGGATTTTGCTTTTACAACCTTTGACGAAACCTTTTTTTTTCCCCAGGTTCTCTTTTTCTTCTGTAGGGGGTTTTGTTTTTCTCCGTAATTTCCTTTTTTTTAAAGGGAAAAAGGGAAAACTTTTTTCCCCCTGTGAAACTTTTTAAATTTTTAAAAAAGGCAAAGGGGGAATGATTTTAAAACCCCGTATATGAGAAAATATTATGATGATATGATGGGGAAAAACCCCTTTATAGATGAAATGTGAACAAAGTAAAAATACTTCTATTGAAATTTTTTAAATAATGTTGATACGGGAAAAAACCCTGAATATTTATTGAAAAAAATGCCCAAATTGGGTTTAAAAAAACCAAGAACCTATGGGGAAAAATTAAAACTTAAAAAAAAAGGGGAAAAATTTTAAAAAGCCCGGTTTTATGTTCAGAGGGGAATAAAGAATACCCTATATCTATTACAAAAAAAACGATTCTAAGAAACTTTAAAAAAATATTCACTTACCATTTCCCGAAAAAAAACGTATTAAATTTTGTTCAAAAGGGTTTTTTGGAGTAATGTTTTTTCAATTTATTCACAGGGTTTTCATGGTAGAAAAGATTTTTCCAAAAAAATTAAAGAAGAAAAAAATTAATAATATAGAAAATAACATTAATACTAAAAAAAAAAAGATTTCCCCAGGCATTTTGAAATTACAGTAAAATACTTTTAAAAAGTAATGGAAACATCTTTTTCTGAAGAAAAATGCTACCACCCGGGGCTTCGCCAAAAATAGGGAAAAAAATTTTTTAAAGGGGGAGTTTCCAAGGGAACACAAAAAATTGTAGATAGAAGGATTGATGGACCCCAAAAAATGACCACTTTAAAAATCATTTATAAAAAACTTAGCTAAAATTTCTGAAAAAAAAAAAAAAATAGCATATAAAAAAATAAATTAAAAAGTAAGGAAGATAATAAAATTTTCCCAAAAAGAAAGAATCACTGAAAAAAAAGTGTTTAAAATAGTGGAAGTGAAGAATAGAATTATTGAAACCTTTAGAGATAAATTAAGACTCAAAAAAATAGAAAAAAGAGACAAAATAAATTTAATTTTAAAGGGAAGTTTTACAACATTAGCAGAAAGAAAAAAAAATTTTTTTAAGAACAAGGATTACAATTGTTATATTTTAACTGCTTTTGGAATGTTTTTGGGGTTTTTTTTTTAGACTTTATTCCGGGTTTTGGGGTGGAACTGTAAAACCTAAACCTCCGGGGAAAAGGGGGAAATGTAAAAGTTTTGGATAAAAAAAAAATTACAAATATTGCAAAAATTTGAAAAAATGCGGGAAGGGGGAGAAGCTTTTCCCGGATTTTTTGGGGCTATTGTAGGAGGGTTATTAAAAACAACAGGAAATGTTGTTGCAGGGTTTTGGGAAAAAAAATTTTGGGGGTTTTAATTTTATTATAGGGAAGATTTAAAACAGCTTTATGCTCCGCACCGGGGGTTTTTCCCCCCAAAAAACTACTCTTTAAAAAATAAAACTTTAAAAATCCCTGCTGTAAAAATTTTCCCCCTTTTTAAAGAAATTTAAACATCTTATGTTCCCGTTTTTTTTTTAAGTTCATAGTTTTTTTTTTTTTGGTTTTTTTACTAGGTTTTATTTTGGGCACTACGGAAAAATGTGAAAACATAGTCCGGGGGTTTGTCCCCAGGGGTTTTTGGGAAAAATTTTTTTTGGGTTACCACTGAGTTTTTTAAAATTTTTTTTTTTAGGAATGGGGGTTTTTTTTTTTTTCATTATTTATTCCTAGGTTTTTTTTTTTTTTTCTTCTGCAAAAACAATTTCCCTTTTTTAAAACTTGGATTGTGCCAATTCTTTTAATTTTCCCCCTCACTAGGAACATATATAACCCCCAAAACCCTAAACTAAACAACTTTTCTTCTTTTTTATTTTAATGTGTTTTCAAAAATTTTATATTTTTTTAGGGGGAAACTTTTAAAAAAAAAGTTATAAATTTCCAAAAATTTTAAATAAAAATTGTTTTTTAGTATCCAAAAACCCCTTTCCCCCTTTCCCAAAATTTCTTTTCCCAGTTTGAGATTGTGCTTTTAAGAATAGCCCAACAAAATGTTTTTTATAGACCCCATTAAAATTTTTTTAACTCCTGCATTGTAAACCCTTTTTACTCACAAAAATAAAAATTTCCATATGTTTTTTTAAAAATTTTTGGTTTTTTTATATAATCAATAGAAATGTTTTTTTTTAAAAACTTTTTTTTTAAAAACCCCCGGGGGAAAAAAAAAACCCTTTTAGTCTAAAAAGTAAATAAAAAAAAAAAAGAAAATTTCCTTAAATAAGTTTTTTTCCAAACATTTTAATCTTTTGTATTATATATCCAAGACCCACCATCTGGATTTCTTTCTGTCCCAATCTGTATTTGATCTACATTAAATTCACTACAAATTTTTCAAAAACCTCTATATAATTATTATTAAAACTTTCCCCAAATTTTATCTTGGGGGAAAAGGGGGAAAAATAATTTTTTTTTAATTTTCCCCTTTTGTTTGAAGAAATATGGAATAAAAATAAAAACCCGGGTTAATTCCGCCCCTATATGTTTTTTTTTGTCAACCCACAACCTGTTTTAAAACCAAATAGCAAAGTTTAATTGATTTTGCCAAAATAACACCCAAATTTCCATTTTTCCCCCCCTTTTATATTTCTTCTATGAACTTTGGGAAAAAAATTTTTTTTAAATATATTAGGAAATCTACTTTAAAAATTTTTTTCGGCATGCCCTGCAGCCTTCCGTAGTCTTCCTTTTTCCCTCATAAATTATTTTTTTTTTTTTTTTATAATGTTAAGTGTTTTTTTTTTAAAAACCCCCTCCATGTAAAAAATTAAACCCCAAATTTTATTTAAAAGCTTCAGGATCATTTTTTTCGGTAAAAAATTACCATAAAAATTTTTCCCAAAATTTTTAAACCTAAAAAATTTCAACAAAAATAGATAAAAAACATGGGATAAAAAAAAAAGATTAAGAATTTTAAATTTTTAAAAAGGATTGTAAAAAATAGAAAATATTCAAAAAAAGGGGTTTTTTAAATTCCCCAAATCAAAAAATTTAAAAAAAGAATGTGGGGAATTTTTAAAAAACGTAATAAAAACATTTAAAAAAATATAAAAATTTATGAAGAAAATTTAAAACTAAAAAAGGGGAAAAATGAAAAAGAGAATAAAGGGGGGAAAAAAAAGAAAAAAAAAATTGAAAGAGCTTTTTTTAAAAAAAAAAAAAGAAAAGTTAAAAGAGAAATTTTAAAAAAAAATTTAAAAAATTAAAAGAGAAAGAGAAAAAATAAAAAAATTTTTGAAAGAGAAAAAGAAAAAGAATTAATAGAAGATTTTAAAAGAAATGGGAAATAGATGAAAAAAAGGGGAAAATTTTTAAAAGAAAAAGAAAAAAAAATAATGGAAGGTTAGAAAAGAAACAAAAATAAGGAAGTTTTTAAAAAGAAATAAAAAGGAAAAAATAGAAAAAAAAGAGAAAAATAAAAAAAGGGGGAAAAAGAAATATTAGAAGAGTTTTAAAAGAAAAAGAAAGAATAGAAGAAGAGAAAAAAAAGTAATATTAAAAGAATTTTAAACAATTATATTTCACCTTGAACAAATAAATAGTACTTAAAATTTTTATAAGGGGAGCACCTAGTAAAATTTAGGGTTGTTCCTTTTTAGAGTAATAAATTTTTTGGGTTTTGTTAATTTTTTTTTTGATAATTCGGTAAAAAAAAATTAAAAATTTTGGGGGAAAATTTCTGAATTAACTAAAGGGTTTTGTGATGGGGGAAAAAAAAAATAAATAATCAGGGTTACCAATGATTGGGTTTTTAAAAAAACATCTGGGAAAGGGGGAACTTTGTTCACAAAATTTTAAAAAAATTTTAAATTTTTTTCAATAAAAATAATCATAAAATTTTTCCAAAATTAATGAACCTAAAAACCCTCAACAATATATAATAAAAACAGGGGAAAAAAATTGGATTGAGAGGTTTATTATATTTGGGGGTTGGGGAAAATTTTTAAATTTGGGCAAGGGATTGAACTAATTTTTGAAAAACCCCCCCACCCAAAAAAAAAATTTTTTAGAGGGTTTTTTTTAAAAATTTTCAACAATAGTTTATGTATTTAAAAATTTTGACAACAGAAAAATTTTTAAATTTTTATAAAAAAAAAGGTATTGCTTGTTTAAAAAGCAAAGAATACCCAAAAAATTCAGTTATAAAAAAACCCCAGGGGTTTTAAAAACCAAAGAATTTAAAAAAAATGTTTGGGTTTTTAAAAAAGTCATTATTTTTGGGAAAAATTCCCCCTCTTCTTTTAAACCCCCCCTGCCCCCGGGGAAAAATCAAAAAATTTTGTTCCTTTTTAAAGAATTAAAAGTTTAAACTTGAACAAATAAATATTCTTATAATTTTTTTTTTGGTGACCCAGGGAATATTCTGGTTTATTCCTGTTAGATAAAACAATTTGGAGATATTTTTTTACAAAAATTTTTAAAAAACCAAGTTAAAAAAAATTTAAAAAAAGGGAAATATTTCTGAATTTTAAAAAAAAAGTTTTGTGATGAAAAAAAACAAAAAATAGATAATCAAAGGGTTGCCCCAAACGTTTTTGTTTTGAAATCATCCCAGGGGAAAGCTGGAAAAAAGGGTTTCCCCTAAAAATTTTTAAAAAAATTTTTTTTTATCAAAAAAAATGAAAATATTTGGGTTTTTTTAAAAAATATATACTAGATAATATTAAAATAGATTATATTTTAATAATTTAAAAAACCCAAAATTTTAAAATAAATTATTTAAAAATTTTTAAAAAAAAATTTAGATAGAGAATTTCTTAACCCCTTTTAAAAAAAAATTTGACCCCTTTTGGTAAAAAGAATAGAGGGGAAAAATTAAAAAAAATTTTTAAAATGCTGAAATAAAAAGGGGGGTTTTTTTTAAAAATAAGGGTTTTCATTTGGGGAAAGCCGGTAAGAAAAGTGTTGGTTATGTTTTTTATAAGGCGTTTGGTTTTTTACTGGGTTTGGGCTTTGAGAAAGGCAAAAAGGGGGGAAAAACGAGTTGGTGTGTTTTTGATGGGGAAAAATTTTTTAAGGGGGTGATATTTCTTTTTTAAAAAACAACAGCAAAACATGATAATTTTGAACGCCCTTTTTTTTTGTTGAGGCTGGAAGTGTTATTTTTTTTTGGGTTTTTGGTAATAATACAACTGTAAATTAAAACTGTTTTTTTCCCTTTTTGTTTGAAATTTTAAAAAATATATATTTAAAAAGAAACCCCAAACCCCCCCAAAGGCCCCAATTTAACCCCGAAATTTTAAAAATAAAATACAGATTCACAACCGGGTATTGGGGGATCCAAAAATGGAGCACCGGGGAAAGGAACAAATTCCAGCCCAAATGAACTCCCGGGGAAACCCAAATCAAAATTATAGATTTTCAAAAAAACTCGGGGTTTAAAAACTTAATTAATAAGAGATACTCGTAAACATTATTAAAAAATAAAAAGAGGAAAAAAAAATAAAAGATGGGGTAGACACAGCTTTTTTTTGCTAGTGTAATTATAGGGGAAATTTTTTGGGGTGGTTTTTCCTGTTCATTTCCCTTTGAAATTATTGCCCTTACATGTGGAGGGATTGGAGCCTCTATAAAAATTGTTTGGCTTAGATTTATGAATAAAATTAAAAAACATGATAATATTAAAAAATATTTCTAACATAAAATTAAAAAAATAAAAAAATTTAAACTTAAAGCTTTAACAGATGGACATATATCTGAAAAAAGAATTTAAAATTGTAAAAAGAAGAATTAAAAAAAAAATGAGCTTAAACAATTAACAAAAAACTCTGCGGGTTTCCAAAAAAATATTCAGAAAAGAAAAGGGAAAAAAATTTAAAAGAACAGGGGGGAAAAGAGGCAATGGAATAATATCCAAAAAAATAAAAAAATGTATAATATTTAATTTTTATAAAACGTTAGAAAACCCCCTCCTTTCCCTAATTTAGAGTGGTAAAAAAAAAGGTTCAGGAAAAAAAAATAATTTTTTTTATTTTTTTCATTGTTGTTTTTTTTTTAAAAAATTTTCACATGTATTTTTTAAATTTTTATATTAGTGTGATTTTTTGATTTTTTTAACTAATGTAGTAAAAGGTATTGAGAGTGAAAGTTTTTTGGGGGTTTACACAGAAAGCCGGGCGCGCGGATTAGCGCGTCTGGATTTTGAAGTGGTTAGACCCGCAGTGACCCAAAACACTCTCAATACCTATACTACTCACGCAGCACCTCTTGCCTCGATTCGGGGGACAGAAATGCCGTAAATACACCCCAAAGGAAAGAGAAACCCGAAAGGATAACTAGAATATATGTTCTATAAAAAGCATTTTATGCAAATGAAAATTTTTCCTGAAAGGGGGAAATTTGGGACACCCAAATTACCCTCCTTAGATAGATCTATTCGAGAGAAATATTTCTGTACATTTTAAACAGGGGGTTCCCCCCGACTACTTTTTGACCTTTTTAAAGGGGTTAAATAACAAAGTAAAAATTTTAGTGCACCGGTGGGGGGGAAATTTCACACCCAATTTTCTCAAAAATTTCCCTCTCAGTAATGCTCAATTTTTAAGGTTGTTGTGAAATAAGGCCCCCAAAATTGGGGCATTTTATGACTATGAACTGTGTTCAATAAAATTTTAAATCTTTATTGCATGTCTTTAAAGTCAAAAACTCCCCTTTAAATTTTCAGCATTAAATGGGGCATTTTTTTGTGTGGCAAAATCCGGATAAAGGGAACCAAGGGCAGGTAATTTGGGTCCCCTTTGTTCCCATTATAATTAAAAAACCCCCTTTAAGCCCCCATTCATTCTAAAAAAAATTTTTTTTTGTTTGGGGGAAAAAAAAAAAATCTTTATAAAAAAGTTGAATATTATACAGTCGAGTATTCCTTTTTAAAACACAAATATTTTCCCCCGGTTTCTTTTCCCCTTTTAGTAATTTTTTTTCATCCTTTTTTTGGGGCTGGGGAAAAAATGTCCCCCAAACTACCCCAAAAAAAATTCCCCAAAATTTGTAAAAAGAAAAGTATTTAAATTCGGTTTCCCGAAAAATTTAAAAAAATATTTAAAAACTGAAAAAAAAATTGTGATAAATTTTCCCCCCTTGTTTAAAAAAAATAAAATATTACGCGTTTTCCCCCTTTTAAAAAGAGGAAAAATGAGTGGTATTGGGCCCATTGTGGGTAAGTAACAAGAAAAATTTTTTTTTTTGAAAACCCCAAAAATAAAAAAAAAATTTTTTACAAAACTTTTACCATTCTTAGAGAGGAAAGAAAAAAGAGAATGAGAGAGAGAGAGGGAGAGAGCGGCCGGGGGGGGGGGGGGGGGGGGGGTTTCATTGGTCCAAAAGGGGGATGGGGTTTTTTTTAATTAAAAATTATTTTTTTTTTTCAAAATGTGAAAACTGCCTGAAAAAAAAAAAAACTTTTTTCCCTGGGGGGGGGGGGCCCTTTTTCGTAAGGGAAATTCTCTTTTAAAAGGCCCCTTAAAAACCCCTCCCCAAAAAAAAAAAGGGGCCCCAAAGGGAAAAATTGGAAATTGGGTTTTCTCCCCTTAAAGGCCATAAGGTCCCAAAATTTAGGGGAACCCTTTCAGGGGTTTTTCCTTTAAATTTAAAATTTCCCCCTCGAGAATTCCGAAAAAAATTTTTTAATATATTAAAAAAGGTTTTAATAAATTTTCCCAAAATCTTTAAATAAGTAGAATGCCGAACCCTTTTTAAACCCCCCCGGTTTTCCCAGCCCCTGGTTTTCTTGCTGGACGTTTGGGCCCCGCCCACGAGAGAAGCGATGTTAAGGGCCCCTGTGGTTGGTTTAAATATTAAAAAATTAAGCCTTTTTTGTTTAAAAAAATCCGGGGGATTTATACTTTCATCAAAAGATGTTTGGTGATCCCGTTTGAGATAAAATTATTGCAAAAAAAAAAAAACAATCCCCCATTTTTATTAGTATATATAAATTCAATTCCCCTTCAAATTTATTTAAATTTCAAAAAAATTTTTTTTTTTTTCCAAAAATGGCGGAGGTTCCCACAGGGGAACAGTGAAAATGTGTCTGAATTGTATTACGGCCCAAAGCAGAAATAAAGGGCTCCCCGAAACATTTTTAACAAGAAAAAAAATGTCGTTTTAAAATTACGAAGTCTAATCGAGAATTTTTGTCCCCTCATAACTATCATTAAAAAGTTTTAAATAGTGTATTACAGGGGGTAAAGCTTACATGTATTTAAAAATAAATTTTTAATTTAAAATTTTTTCTTTTTTAAGTTGTGCAAAATTATCAGCACGTTGCAGTGTACTGTAAGAATGGGTTTTTTTGGTTAAAAAACCCCTTTTTTTAGTGCAGCAATGGGGGGGCTACCTTTAAAAAAGAAAGATTAAAAGCGAGTATTATCTCTAAAGGAATGTAAAACGGTTTTTATAAATATTGCGTTTACATAATTTTGTTCTACGTGCTACAGGCCGACGGTGGGGGGCGTGATTGGATTTAATTCCCGGTTTCTCTGCCTTTTAAGGGTAAATGGTGGCCACCCTTTTCTATCTGTGGTTTTTATAAATATGAACAGGAATTATTGGAAAAAATAAAAATTTCAAAGACAAATACAGTCTGTTTGCTAAAATTGGGTCAAGTACAGAAGTATTTTAATCATTGGGGGGGAAGAATTTGTTTAAAATTTTATAAAAGGGTTAAACATTTGGGCAGTATACCCAACAGGCGTAAATTTTACAATATACCCAAAAAAAGGGGTAAAAATTTTACAAAATACCCCCAAGGCTGAAACATGTGACAATATACCCCAAACCCTAAAATGTGACAAATACCCCAAGTAAACATGTGACAATATAAAAACCGTAAACGTGAAAATTACCCCACCCCAAAAAAATTGAAAATTTTAAACCCCAACGTAAAATGTGACAATATACCCAACCGTAAACTTTGGGGAAATATCCCCAAACGTAAACATGTGACAAAATTTCCCCAAACCCTAAAATGTGACAATTTTTCACAAACCCTAACATGTGAAATTAAAACCCAAAGGCCCTTTAAAAATGTGACAATATACAAAAACCGTAAAAAATGTGACAAATACACAACGTAAAAAATGGACAAATTACCACAACTTAAAAATGTGACAATTACCCCAACTAAAACATGTGGGCAAATACCCCAAAAAGTAAAAAAATGTGACAAAATTTTCCACAAACCCCAAAAGTGCAATATACCCCCAAAAGAAAATGGACAATATCCCCCAAACCTTTTAAAAATGGACAATATACCAAACCTTAAACATTTTGACAAAATACCCAAAATGTAACATGTGACTATACCACAACTTAAAATGTGCAATATACCACAAACCCTTTAAAAATGTGACAATTCCCCAACCAGGAAA
>CM037787.1:34048682-34097293 GCA_021229015.1 Solen grandis
GAAAAGCCAAACTCTTGTAGCAGTGTTTTCCATTGATCAGAAAAAATTTTAAAATTTAGCGCGGTGGACGTAATCGGGGGACGTAACACTGCGAAAAGTGTGCCCAAAGGGGTTTAAAGATGCTGATTTTAGCACTCATGGGCCCTTTTGCCCGGGTGCAAATCCCGGCAGTTTTAGTCGGTTTTTGCATGTGCGGAACCCTTCCCAAACTGGCTTGCTGTAGGTTCGTGGGTTCTACCCGGTTTGCCTCGTGCATTCGGGGTTTTTCCCCAAACATGTAATTAACGGGACATGCTATATGACTGAAATATTTGTCGCAGCAAGGGTTTAATAAATAAAAAACCCCAACAGTAATAAACCCAAAATCAATAATTGTGTGCTAAATATGTTTTTTTGGGAATTATTTAACGCCTTTTTATGCCCCCAAAGGCTAAAAAAAGGACCACTTCACCAAAAACTCTTTCCCGGGGACTTACAGTCCCCGAAACTTTAGCCTAAAATTATGAAAGTCGCGATGGAAACCCAAGAACGATCTTTTTCCGGGGGGAAAACCTACATACACCCGGTGGGATTATTGGTAAGCGTTGTGTTATCGATTATTTGAAAGCCTCGCCATTATTTGAAAACCAACGTTATAGTGGTGCCCTTTTGACCCAAATTTTAAACTCTCGTACTTACAGCATTTTTAAACCCAACCTTGATCGACTTAAAGATTTTGATCTCCAAAAAAAAAGAGATTCATTTATGTAAGCAGCTTTTTGGGCTGTTTGCCCTTTATAAACGATAAAGTGTCCCAAAATACCCCCCGGGTTGACAAAATGTTATGGGGCAGTCTTTGGTATTCGCATTGCAAATGGGAAAATGAAGATATATATATATTTTATATTTTTTATATAAAAATTTTTTATTTAAAATTGTTTTTTTTTTTTACGGGTCTTTTTTTATCCATCTTTTTCTTTCATACTGATACCCTCCAAAGTTCTAAAATTACAAATTTTGGCAAAAAAAACCTGCTCAAACCCTCAAAATCTCTAAAAATTTTTAGATAAAACTTATCTCCGATTGGACGGGTTGCAATTTTAAAGTCCCAATAAAAACCCCTTATTTTAAAAATCAAAAAGTGGGGTCAAGGCTTTATTTCAAAATTCATCCCGTTTTGACCCTAAAATTGGGTCAAGAAAACGTCTCCTGGGAGTTTAAACCCAGTTTCAGGGGAAAAAACCCCGGGAAAAACCTTAAACTGTTAATTTTGACCCAATTTGCCCCAATCCACTAAACCCCAGACAAAATGGTTGAAAAAAGAAGCAGTTCGCATTGTACAGTACCCTAAGCAACGAAAATGGGTACCCCTATGAAAACGTTTGTAATTGAAAAGGGCTATCAGTGGGGTGGGGGGGGAAAACACTCAATGCTCTGTCCCCCACTCCGAAAGGGTTTTTAAATTTTGGTCACCGAAGTAAAGAAAAAAGGAAACTCCCCTCCAAAAAACCATCCTACCCCCAAAATAGGGCCCGGTTTAAACCCTTTCAACTTTGACCCAAAAAATTTCAGAAGGGGGTTTGACTCCCCCTAAAACCCCAAACCTCGCAATCCCCACAAAGAAAACCCCCAAAAAACACCAACACAGACCCCTCCCCCTTTCAAAAAAACAAAAAAACAATTACAACCATGTGGGTCACTATAACTGTGGCAAACATCCCCCACCAATTTACAGTCACCCCGAACTAAGGGCCAAAATATAGCGGAAAAAAACTCACTAAAACCCAAATTTGGGCCCCCCCTAAAAAAGACCACTAGCAAGCCAAAAGGAAAAAAAAAGAGGTTTAGGATTTCTAATGGGCCCGATTACACAGGCTAAAACTTCCAATTTCGCAGGCCCAAAATAGATTTTAAAAAAAAACAAAAGGAAAAAATTCCAATAACAGCAGCAACTTTGATTTAACTAGATGTGGGGGGTTTTCGGAAAAAAATTGTGGCGCCGCATTTAAGCCCTGGGGTTTTATGGAAAAAAATTGACTAGAAAATCGTCTTTTGGGCAAATTATTGATAAAAACATTAAAACTATTTTGTGAGGTACAAAAAAAACACCAAATTTACAACCCCACACACAAACCCACAATATATTTTTATATATTTTTTTTTAAATTTTTTTTTTGGGGGGGGGGGAGGGGGGGGGGGGGGAATAAAAAAATTCAAAAAAGTTTAATATGTAATAATTTTTTGAGCAAATTTGACTATACAGTTTTCTTTGGGGTGTCAGAATGACCCAAGAATTTAAAAATTAATGTAAGAAAAATTATGACGCATTAAAACAATTTTGACGTTTAAATTTTATATATGTTTTAAATTTGTAGTCATCTTTTTCATTATTGAGTTATCAATTTTTTGGACGAATCAGACCAATTTAGATCTATCTACTTAAATTTTTTGGGGAACTCTTCAAATACTTTACAAGTTAAGCACCCCACAAGAATTAAATCCAAAAAAAAAAAAAAAAAGGGAAAAAACTCCAAAAAAAAACAACCCGTTTCATTCTTGCACAATGCACCCTGAGATCTTTCCCCCTGTGAGGGGGTTTTAAAATTAAAACCTCAAAACTTTTCGTGTTTATGCCCAGAAAAAATGAAGTTGAAATCAACAAAGGGCAAAAAAACTCAAGGAAAAAGAGAAACAGAGTTATCATTATGTGCCTGCACTCAGACCATTTAGATCTATGAAGTTTTTAAGTAACACCTCAAAAACGTTTCGGTTTTGCCCCGACAAAAATTAAAATCTGAAAAACAACAAAGGGAAAAAAATCAGAAAAATAAAACAGATTTTCATTCTTATGCCCCTGACTACCAAAAACCTTTAGTTTTTTCCATCTTTGAAATTTCAAAGCAATATTAAAAAAACTTTTTATTTTTTATGGGTTGACAAAAATAAAAGATGAGAATCAAAAAAGGAAATAATCAGGAGGAAAAAAAAAGTGAGAGTTTTCTTATGTGAATTTCACTTTCCCCTTCAATGAGATCATCTTCTATAAAGTTTTAAGTTTAGCACCTCAAAAAAATTTTTGAGTTATGCCCTGGACAAAAATTAAGGGCTGAAAAACAACCCAAAGGGGAATTTAAATCAAAAAAATTGGAAAATCATGGTTATCATTCTTGTGCAATGCACTCCACCTCAATGGATCTATCCAAAGTTTTTTGTTTCAAAGGGGATACCTCAAATACTTTTTGAGTTATGGTTTCCCGGCCAAAAAAAAAAATTTTCAGAAAAAAAACAAAAGGGGGAATTTAAATCAGAAAAAAACGAAAATCAGAGTTTTTTATTCTTGGGGCCCCTGCACTCCCCTCTATGTGATCTATCCAATTTTTAAGTTTCAAGGTGATACCTTTAATACTTTTTCGAGTTTTTGCTCCGGACAAGAAAGTTTTGACCCCGGGGCGACACCGACGACGACGCCGACGACGGGGAAAAATGATCCTATGTGTCTGCCCTGCTATGCAGGCGACACAAAAATCACCAGGAAAAATTTTCCCAAAACAGCAGCAACATAGATTTAAAAAATCAAACAGGAAAAATTCCCAAAAAGAAGCAAAAATTGATTTAAAAAAATTTACACAGGGAAAAAAACAAATAAAGGGCCCAAAAAATAAAATTTCCTCCCAAAATACAAACATTTACGTCTCACTAAAGGGAAATTCTTGATCCCAAAAGATTTTCACAATTTGGGGAAACCAAAAAAATTGGGGAAAAAAGCAAGGGGGACATTAACCGTGGGTTGCTCCCTTAAAAAACAATAAATACAGTAGACATCAAAACCAGCCTAATGCCAAAAATTAAGGTGCCAAAAAACTGCCAAAAAAATTTTGGGCTTTACTTCTCCATAAGTGACGGCAAAACCACCTGTTTCCCCATGTTTCAGGGCCCCCCAACATGTCCAAATGCAAACCCCAAAGAAAACAAAAAAACAATGTTTTCAAAATTGCAAGGGAAAACAATCACCCCTATAAAGGATGCAAATCATACTTGTTACATAAATTGTTTTCAATTGAAAAAGAGCTTCAGGGACAGGGACGCTTGACTATTCAAAAAAGCTTGTTGGTAAAAAAAAAATGAATTTTTTTTCAATTATTGCCTTTTCATTTCCCCGTACATTAAAAAAAAATTAATTATAATATTTAATAGTTTAAATGGTTAAAAACCATTTGGTTTAAAAGAAATAAATTTGGGAAAATTTACAAAGAAATAGTAGAAGGGCCTAATTATAAATTTCCAAATTTTCCCCCTTTAGTTTTTTATATACAATCTTATTTTGTCAATTCCAGAATTTTGGATTTTGGTTAGTTTATGAAAAATTAAAAATTCTGTTAAGGTCAAATTTTTAAAATACTAATGATTCTTTTTAAGGGTTTGTTCAAAATTTAATTTATCATGCCTGATCTAAATAATAGAAAACTTTTGGAAATTAAACAAAATTTTAAGTTTTAAGTTTAAAGGTATTTAAAACTTGGGTTCTACTTAAATGAGTAATTTTAAAAAGGTTTAAATCTTAATGTGGAATGAGTATGAGAAAAAATTTGGTAAAATTTAACAAATTTTAATAAAAAGGGGGTTTAACTTATTTAGTATTTTAAAAGAAAACCCCAAAACATTTAAAAGGTTTCCAACATTTGTGGATACTTTTTGTAGAAATTGTGAAATTTTCCCAAAATTTGCAAGGGCCAATTGTAATTATTAAATATAATTGGTTTTGATTAACATATTAAACTTCAGTAATAATTGAATGGGAGTATAAGTTAGTTATTAATCACGAAATTTTATTAATAAAAGGGAGTAGGACGCAAAGTATTGCAATTCTCGAATGTGGAAAAAGAAATCCTTTAAATCAGTTTTTAAATAATTTAGGATGGGATTATTTGCGGTTATGTACTCTTTATTGATGTTTGTATACACCAGGGTCTTTGTGTATGCAATATGAGCTATCAACACCAGCTATTGTGGATTGGTGATAAAAACGCTGTATATTTGAGTATCGGTTTACATTGATACACTGTTATTCGCTATTACCGGGTTACTTCGTGGTGGAAGCGATAAAGAGTAGGTTTCCGAAAATCAGCATTTTTGTTTATCGAAATAGTACAGTCATGTTCTAGCCTGAGGGGAGATACCGGGAAAGGTTTCTTACAACGGCAGTTTATCTTATAAAAGTAATTGGCAGTGTGTTTATTCTGTGTTTTACACACTTATTGAGGACAAAAATATAGTGCCACGTAAACATTTTCAATCTCGAGACGTTGGATGGGAGGTTTATGATTTTATACATTCAGCAGGAAAGGAAAAGTTCATGTGATCCATAAGGTAAGTAGATGTTTGGTGAAAATAGCCATCTAGGGCATCAAAAGTATTTCTTAATGCATAACGAGGCATACACGTAAATGCACACACATGATTTTATCCCAGTATTAAATGTTTATTTTGACGTTTTGTATTGCTATTAAAACATTTCTGTGATAGTACGCTAATAACAAAAAGGACAGTGACGTTTGTGAAAGGTACAACATGGGATTTATTATTGGGATTTACATACTGAAGGAACATTAATTAAAATCCATGGTTAGTTTTGTATAGTTCGTCACTAGTAAGTTTGGTTCAATTTTCAGCAGATGGATCTATGCATAATAATATTTCAAACTCGTTTTATATTTGAAACAAAGTAAATTTAAAGTACACAATTTGTGTACATACAGAAGAAAAATAGCAGAACTAAAACCTCACTCTTTCAAAACCACCACTAGATCCTAAAATTGTTAACACAGAATGTGTGGGCCTAGTTTATCATCACATAATTTGTGGGCCCTGTGTCATGATAATGTGACTGTGTGTGGTACCATACGAGATATTATGGCATGATGTCACATAATGTATGGACCTGTGTCAGCATTTTATGACTGTGTGTGGTATCACATAATGTATGGGCCCTGTGTCAGTATTTTATGACTGTGTGGTATCATACCAGATGTATATTGAAGTGATACCACATAATGTGTGGGCCTAGTTTCAGGATGGTGTTAATTGTGTGGTATCATACCAGATGTCTATTGTGTGAAATCACATCATGCGTGTCCGCCTAGTGTCAGGATGATGTTAATATGTGTGGTATCATACCAGATGTCAATTGTGTGATATCACAGAATGTGTGGGCCCAGTGTCATAATGATGTGACTGTGGTATCATACCAGATATTTATAGTGTGATATCACAGAATGTGTGGGCCCAGTGTCATAATGATGTGACTGTGGTATCGTACCTGATGATTATTGTGTGAAATCACATCATGTGTGTCCACCAATTGTCAGGATGATGTTAATTTTATGTGGTATCATACCAGATGACTATTGTGTGATATCACAGAATGTGTGGGCCCAGTGTCATAATGATGTGATGTAGATATTTATATTGTGATATCACAGAATGTGTGGGCCCAGTGTCATAATGATGTGACTGTGGTATCATACCAGATATTTATAGTGTGATATCACAGAATGTGTCGGCCCTGTGTCATAATGATGTGACTGTGGTTTCATACCAGATGACTATTGTGTGATATCACAGAATGTGTGGGCCCAGTGTCATAATGATGTGACTGTGGTATCATACCAGATATTTATTGTGTGATATCACAGAAGGTGTGGGCCCAGTGTCATATTGATTTGACTGTGGTATCATACCAGATATTTATTGTGTGATATCACAGAATGTGTGGGCCCTGTGTCATAATGATGTGACTGTGGTATCATACCAGATATTTATTGTGTGATATCACAGAATGTGTGGGCCCAGTGTCATAATGATGTGATTGTGGTATCATACCAAATGTGGTCAGAGTTTAATTCGTAAAGAAGAAAAGTTATTCAACGCAAAATGCCCAGTCGGATAGATAATTGCATTGCTGTCGCTTAGAAGTTGAAAACATAAAGATGTGAAAAAGGATGTCTTTCACCTTGTTCATCATATAATTTATAAGTTTTTATGGTACACGGAACCCACTAATCAAGCTGAAGTGATAAAATTGGACATCCTTGACATATTTTTCAAGACACGTGACATTATTCTATTTTTATCTAATAACCCCTACACAGAACGTGTTCACGTTATACTTTAACGGAGAATGCTAAATAGTTAGATTTAGATTTACAACCTTATAAAGTTTTGTTTAGCTAAAATATACGATCAGTTATTTGAGTAAGCAACATATTCACTTATGTGTACTAGTTTTTAATATTAAAAATCATTTAGAGATTATCAACGGAGACTTTTCTGTGTAGAGCAAGTGCTTAACGCTCTGACGTTACAATCTTAGCGCTCAACCAGTCGAATGACTTGACTTGACTATTTGAGTTTACCGTCGCTTTGACAGTATTTCAGTCATATAGCGACGTCCAGCTAATTAAATGTGGAGGATGACCCCGAATGCACGGAGGCATCCGGATAGAACCATCGACCTACCGCAAGCCAGCTGGAAGGCTTCCTCTCATGAAAATCCGGAAAAAAATAGTCAACAAACACCAAGTCGAATATGCCCATTGATAAGTCTTTCCCAAGCTGACGAAATGGACCGAAAATAGAGAAATGAACTTTTGAATTTCCTATTAAGGCATTATAAAGCTGTGATTTCAATATAAATGTATGATTATATCAATACATTACCTTTAACCTAGAGAACAATTTACATTTGTGATATTTATTGACATCGACGATAGCATCTCAATGAAATGATGTCCATTTCACAAATCACGAAATACATGAAATGGACAGAGAATGGCGAAATATATTTTTTTTCTTTAAACACTACGGCATTTTACAAATGCATTTTCATTGTTTTTGTTAGATTTAATCAATATATTAACGTGTAGAAAGATATATTTCATCAATCAGTTTCCCAAGCGCTATATACAACATATTCATTTTGAAAAAAAAAAATGAGAAAAATTAAACGTGCGTTTCACGTGCGTTCAAGATACATATTTATTTCTTGCTGTACAAAATCCGTATCGTTCAGCGCTTACATGTCATCTGGTAAGATACCACAAATTGTTCACTCGAATTTTCATGTGAGGAAGCCTTCCATCAAGCTAGCGATAGGTCGGTGGTTTTACCCGGATGCCTCCGTGCATTCGGGGTCTTCCTCCACCTGTAATTAGCTGGACGTCGCTATATGACTGAAATACTGTCGGAGCGACAGTAAACTCAAATAGTCAAGTCAAGTCATATATAAGTATTACAACTTATGTACCTGTCAAGTGCTGACTTTTTAATAACAGAAGCTCCACCATTTGCCCAGATAAACATTTCACATGTTGAAAATTTCATCTGCACTTCGTTTTCAGACTATTATATTTATACGCAACCACGGAAGCGCCTTTTGCCAATTCTCCAAAGTTGAACGATTAACATTAATGTGAGCCTTGTTTTTTTTTTCTTTTTCATTCATTCATTCATTCATTCATTCATTCATTCATTCATTCATCTATAATTTAATTCTAATTATTATATTTATTCAATCTAATTGAATTTATTTTTCTTATTGTACCTTGCTTATAACGACTTTACAAATTAAACATACTTCTAAAGCTGCAATATTATCATTTCTTTCTTTTTGATCACGTTATAATGTAAGTTACAATCCCCGTTTTGCTATATGACGTGTTATAATGACGTCATATATTTATGACATCAGACGCTGTAAGTGTCAGTCTCTGTCGAACTTTTGAAGAGTGAAGATGCTGATCTACTCATCTCTTCTGGATACATTTAGCTTTAGTTGCATCTTTGGAATTAAGGTTTATTTCCTTGTTTTATCTTATCGTTTCATATTTTCATTTAAACTTTTATGTTTTCGGATGAAGAAATGTGATGTTTTCGATCTATGAAATGTAAAGATAGATCAAACTCCATTTATGATTCTGTACCTGCATGGTGGATATTTTTTCGTATAGATCATTTAAATCAAATCTCGATAATCCTTTCTCTTTCTTAATCGAAAAAATAACTTTAGATATAAATCAGAAAAACAAAATGATCTACCCATCGTTATACGCTGCACATGTTTGCATCAACGCCGGAATCGATCTCGCTTTAATTCGATTCATTATGATGATTTGTGGATCATGGTCGATAATGCTTGATTTTGATTTAGATAAATAAATGTTAGATCTAAATATATGCTTATAACTTGATTATGTTTATTTTCTTTTGTAACAGGGAAGCTATCTTCTGGGAAAATAAAAGACCACCACATCGACGACTGGTATGCTTGGCATGTGAGATAAAACTATTTCTGCCTTCTGTAAGTCTGTCTGTATGTTATTATCTATGCATCTGTTTGCGTAGTCCCGATCATTGTCTATTTGCCTGTATATGTCTGCCCTGTATCCATTTCTGCTTCTATTGTATCTGCCTTCCTGTCTATCCAGATCTGTCTGCCCTGTATCCTATTTGTTTATCTATCTGCCTCCTGTCTATCCATTATCTGTCTGCCCTGTAGTCCTATTTGTTATCTATCTGCCTTCCTGTATATTTCCTAACTTCATATCTGCCTTCTGCCCTGTAGCCCTATTTGTCTATCTATCTGCCTTCCTGTCTATCCCTGTATCTGTCTGCCCTGTAGCCCTATTTGTTTATTTATCTGCCTTCATGTCTATCCATGTATCTGTCTGTCCTGTAGTCCTATCTGTCTATCTATCTGCCTTCCTGTCTATCCATGTATCTGTCTGCCCTGTAGTCCTACCTGTCTATCTATGCATCTTAATGTCTGTCTGCCGGTCTATCCATGTTTATTTCAAATTGTCTGTCTCTCTGTTTTTCCTGTTTTTATATTTTTTTTTTAACCTTGCTTTCTTACATCCTATTTTTTGGAATTTTTGTTAAATTACTCTCATGATTGTCATATATGTTGTTTGGGTTGGACCAGTACTTTGACATAGAATTACCATGAGTCGTTAGAGTCTTGAGCCTAACGGGATCGAACCCTGAACCCGCAGTTTTTTTGGCGACACAAGAGCACGACGTGTCTTTTTAATGATTTTACTTTATGGTCTTTATAATTTAAGATTAAACTTTACTTATTTTACAATGATTACGAAACAGGTTCTCACAATCTCGAATATACGGCTTGCGGGGAATGTAGTCATTATTATGGGAGGAAACCTGAGAGCCCGAAGAAAACCCACATGCCTTAAAGGTTGACCACAGTAATCTGTCATGTACGTGACGAGGAATCGAACCTATAAGTAATTCATTGTTGTTTTGTGATCAGCAATCTTTTTTCTTTTTGCTTCATTTTTAAGGTATGTATATCTATCTAAATAAGAAAACTTGAATACATATTTCGGGGATAATAAATGAATTCAAAGAAAATTGCCTATGAATGAAATCTGGGCTAAATAGCAGATAAGGGAAAATCTGCATGACTTAAAAGAAATTCGCCTATAGGTTAAAAGCCCATTATAAATATGAGTAAACTGTCTTAACTTTAAAAATACGTTTCGCTTTGTTTCTATACAATTCAGTGCAGTTTGAAATGTAATTAAATAAATGTTATTTTTCAAAACATTTTTTTTTTGTATAATTAAAGTTTTTTTCATTTCCATTAACAGATACTGTGCATTTTGACGTATTCCCGTCTACCGAATATTGACGTCTGACCATCTTCAACAAACACGTGACCATGGCTGAAGCCACAAACCTGTCCGAGGAATGTGATCCTCTCCTCTGTTATCCTTGTAGTGTTGGCGGTAAATCCAGGTCTGCACACGGCTTCTGCGACACTTGTAAGCATCACTTGTGTGAGAGTTGTTTTAAAGTTCACTGTGTTCCATTGATATGTAGAGACCACGTGATGTTAGATCAAGTGTCCATGCCAAAGGAGAAAGTGGTACCACGTGATCCATTAACTGAACGATGTGAGAAACATGGTCGCTTGTTAGAGTATTACTGTAAGAAACACAAAGACATTCTCTGTTCTGTGTGTGTGACTTTAAATCATGGAAATTGTGGTCTAAGTTTCATTCCCGACGAGACAAAAGACATCGGAAACAGTCGGGAGTTTTCCTCTCTCCGTGACAACATGTCGGAATTGATTGAGAGAGTGAAGAAAAACAAAGAAACAGCAGACGGAAACAAGGCCGCCATTGAACAACTTAACGAGGAGACCAGGTCGCAGGTTCGACACATGAAGGAGGAATTAGTAAGATTCTTTGATAAACTGGAACAGTCGTTAGTGCGAGAAATTGATCAAATAGCCGTAAGCGACATTCAAGTAATGGACAAAATATCCAAGAATTGTGTAACCATGGAAACCGACCTACAGAAACTGTCTGCAGAACTCGATGAAAAATTAAATAAAAACCAATATAATAAACTGTTTGTCGCTATGAAAAAAACTGAGAAGAAAATGGCGGAGATTCAGTCGGAGATCGAGTCAATACATTCAAAGAACGGGGTCACGAGGTACAGGTTTGAGCCGGACGTGGAATTAAAGCACGTTGAATTCTCATTTAAAACCCTCGGGAAGTTGCACGTGCGGCGACATGACTTCAAGTTGAAAGGAAAACACGTGAGGGATATAAAAGTGAAAAGTAAGTCAGACGAGAGGACATGTTGTATCTCAGGTATCTGTGTTCTGGATCAGAACAAAGTCTTCCTCTGTGACTGCGGGAACAAATCTGTCAAACTTGTCGACACAAAACGTAACAAAATCGTGTCTCAGATCAGCCTCCCCTCCTGGCCCTGGGACACGGCGCTCGTGCCTCGTGACGTCACCGAGGAATCAGCAACTCGTGACCTCATCGTTACCATGCCTTATGCCAGTAGTCTACGTTACATCAGAGTGACCAATGACCAGATCACGGACACGGACAAGGTCATCTCTGTTGAAGGTTGGTGTCGGGGAATCCAGGTCACTCAGGACAGGAAACTCGCGGTGAGTTTTGACTTCCCGGTGAAAGTTGAGATTCTGGACATGGACGGACAAGTCCTGAGGAGACTCCAGACAGATCATGACGGGGCTCGACTGTTTCGTCTACCATGGTACCTCGCGGTCAGTCCTGGTTCCGGGATCTTATATGTTTCAGACGAAGGGAACAACACGCTGACCAGTATTAGTACACGTGACTGGTCAGTGATGACCAAGTTGGAGGGACTGGACTTTCCCCGCGGTGTTACAGTGGACAGGGCGGGGTCAGTGTTTGTCTGTTGTGGGAATGGAACCGTCCATCTTGTGGCCGCTACAGGTGACCGGTCCACACAGATCCTGGGGAATGAAGACGGTTTGTGTAAGATGCTCCAGGCTATCAGCCTCAGTCCCGAGGGAGACCGAATGTACGTGGGCGCTTGGTGGAGTGATCACGTGCAGGAATTCCAGTTGACGGAGAACTGAAGGTAAGACTTTACTTCATATTTATATCAAAGCCGCCATATTGAAATTCTTTCTTTTCTTTCTTTCATTCTTTCGGCACTTATCATTATATCTTATTTATTTATTTATGTATGTATTGCATTTATTCTTCATCACGGTATTTATTTGTTCACAATCAGAATTTATGTTTCTACACAGCATCCATTTTGATTTTCTTTGATTTTTCTTTCATTCTTTGAACAATTCTTATCACATATCAGCATTCATTTATTAACTCTTCATCACGTTATTTACTGGATTTTATTTTAATAACAATTTTGTTTTCAATCAGTAGCCGCCATTTTGATTGTTCTTTCATTGTTCATTCTTTCACTTCCTAAATGATTATTATCTTCTTTCAGATTTTATTGTTTTATTTCCTTATCTTATATTTTGTATGCATTTATTTATTAATCATTGATCATTCAATCTTTAAATAGATCATTATACCCCCACAAATGAAATTTGGGGGGGGGGGGGGGGGGTATATAGGAGTCACCCTGTCGGTCGGTCGGTCCGTCGGTCCGGCGGTTGGTCTACAAATATTTTTCCGGAGCATTTCTCCAAAACTACTGTACCTATGTTGATGAAACTTCATATGTAGATTGATCTTGATGAGAGGAAGTGCAGTGCACAAGAACCATAACTCTGAATGTATTTTGAAAGGAGTTATTGCCCTTTGTCATTTTTAATCTTTTGATTTTGTCCGTAGCATAACTCCAATACTAAAGTAGCTAGGTTGATGAAACTTCATATGTAGATTGATCTTGATGAGAGGAAGTGCAGTGCATAAGAACTATAACTCTACATGTTTTTTAAAGGAGTTATTCCCCTTTGTTAATTTTTGTCTTTTGATTTTGTCCGGAGCATTTCTCCAAAACTACTGTACTTATGTTGATCAAACTTCATATGTAGATAGATCTCATATGTAGATAGACCTTCATGAGAGGAAGTGCAGTGCCTAAGAACCATAACTCTGCATGTATTTTGAAAGGAGTTATTGCCCTTTGTCATTTTTAATCTTTTGATTTTGTCCGGACCATAACTCCAATACTAAAGTAGCTAGGTTGATGAAACTTCAAATGTAGATTGATCTTGATGAGAGGAAGTGCAGTGCATAAGAACCATAACTCTGCATGTATTTTGAAAGGAGTTATTGCCCTTTGTCATTTTTAATCTTTTGATTTTGTCCGGAGCATAGCTCCAATACTAAAGTAGCTAGGTTGATGAAACTTCATATGTAGATTGATCTTGATGAGAGGAAGTGCAGTGCATAAGAAAACCACAATGTAAACAGGTTTTTGCAAACAATAAATATGGATGTGAACCATAATTAGACTGCATTTTTATTCTCCTCAGCTACAGATCTTGGGGGCAAATTGTTTTCTTCTGTGTGTCTGTATGTGTGTCTCACTGTCTATCTGTCTGTCTGTCAAAACTTTTTAGCATTGTCCAAAACTTTTGAACCATTGCTCACACTAACTTTAAACCTTACATACTGTATTCCTACACATGACAGACTTCCGGTGTGGGTATTGATCACCTTTAGTGATAATATTTTTTTTTGGTATGCTTATAAGCCCAAATCCTATGTGTGAACATTCGTTTTATGTGTCATGTGAATACATCCTGTGTCAAAGATGGGGGTGGGGGTATGAATCACCTTCAGTGATAGTTCTAGTATTTATTTAAAGTATGTAATAAGTTTTTATTTGTTTTCTTTTTGGTCACTATATAGACTTTATTTGTATTTATACTTTTTATATTTCATAACGGTATTCTATGTTCAGTTTACTTATCTATTTTTTTATTTATTTTTTTTTCACTCGGCAGCCGCCATTTTGAATATTCTTTTTTTTTTTATAAATTAAACACATTTTTCATAAATTTTTCATTATTTTATCGATTATTAATTTTATTAAAACTGTGAATTAAAAACAGTCATGATATGCAGCTGATGATGATTTATCCCAATATCATTTGGTTGTTGTTATTGTTGTTGTTATTGTTTGAAGTACTCATTCAGCCTTCATTGTTTTTGAAATGTCTATGTTATTCTTTTCCTTTCGTTATTTAGAAAAATACACATCATTGAAACAGTCATCATTTATTTTAAATTGTTAATTATTTTCTATAAGTTAGTTACTTTCTGTTTAATTTATTTGTCAAGTTAATAATATTGATCTTATTGTTTTACAGGAAGATCACAAGCTGGAAATGTGGCCGAGCGAACTATTCAAGGTAGGTAACATTTTTACCCACCTAAACATAGCACCAGAGCCAGAAGTTATGGTGGTGGTAGAACTGATGGTGTCGGTATTGGAAGCGATAGTAGTGTTCATAGTACTATTTAATAGTAAGGAGTGACGTTGGTGGTAGTATTTAAATAAAAAAATCATCATCAGCAACAGCAGCAGCAGTAGCAGCAGTGATAGTAGTAGTAGTTATCATTGTTTTAGTATACGTAGTATTTTCTGTAATAATGCTGGTAGGAGTGATGTTGGTAGCAGTATTTGTAGTAGTATTGTAATCATCATCAGCAGCAGCAGTAGCAGCAGAAGCTTTAGTAATAGTAGTAGTAGTTGTAGAATAATTATCATCATCAGTAGTACTATTAGTAGTAGAAGTGGTGGTGGTGGTAGCAGTAGTTGTTTCATGTCCAGTACAAAACTACTCAGAAAGTAATGACGTAATGTTCAAGGTAAAAGCCCGGTAAAACGTAATATTCTGATTGGCTAATAAATATAACTAGCTACAACTAACAGGGGTTTGGTGGCGCTTTGTAATCACGTGTCTTCTAATTAAACGTTTGACGTTATTGTTTTAGTGCACATCAATCAAAGTACTGGAAGTATTGTTAAGCAAAACAATAGATCTATATCTGAAACATCTCCCCCTCTTAGTGGTAACTTTACACACTGTAACTAGTTATGGCTTTAACTATGTGAACAAACTAAACATGTTAAATTTAAACATTTTAAAACATCTATTTATATCAATGAAACTTATGAGAATTCTCTGGATTTAGAGATTACTCTTAAGTTGTGCACAAGCACCTTATCTAAGTGCACAAGCACTATACTTAAATCTAAGTAATGAAGTCTTCTAGCTTCTTTGGCTTGACAATTGTCCGGCCGCTCCGAGTTGTGACTAGCGAAGACTTGCTGGTGCTGCCAGGATGCACTTCTGCTGATGATTCCTTGTTTGGCACAGGAGTGTCACTGTGTCCATATGTCGGACGCGAAATGATATCTGGCACTGAATTTTCACTGTGCTTATGAACACTTTTATCACTTTCCTTACAGAACATCGGGTTTTCACGATGCCTGTACACACTTTCGCGATTTTCATTATCACTTTCACAAAGAATTTTAACACTACTGCGATCTCTCAAATATGGCACCGGAGTTTCACGGTGTCCCTGTTCCCTTTCAAGTGTATCATACGGTACCGGTGATTTCGCTCTGTCATTCCAACCGATGTTACCACGATTACTCAGCTGCTGACGACCTGTGAACTGTAGATGTCGTCGATTTCTCCGATATCGGCCTGCATTTGTCTGTACGATGTACGACCTACGGTCTGGGTTCCCCTCCACGACTCTGCCTGTCGTTGACCAAGATTTGTCGGAGTCTGTCTTGATTCTCACGTTATCGCCCGGCGCGAGTGATGGTAATGGTTTTGACCCTTTGTCAAAGTTCATTCTAGCTCGTTCTTTATACTTAGCATCTTTCAAGCGCACATCATCTCTCTCCAGCCAGTCTGGGGTCAACGTTGCAGGTAGGGAAGGTAACAATGTCCTGATTTTTCCCCCAACATCATCTCTGCTGGACTTAAACCAGTTGCTTCAATAGGAGTAGCGCGATACTCCATCAGGGCCACAAAAATGTCGTCTTGGCGCAAAATCTTTTTTGCGATCTTCACGGCGCTTTCTGCTTCCCCATTCGACTGCGGATAATGAGGACTAGAAAAAGTCTGTCGGAAACCATACTTTGCTGCGAAGGACTTAAAAGTCTCTGAGGTAAACTGTGGACCGTTGTCCGAAACACACTCTTCTGGTACACCCCATCTAGAAAAGATATTTTTCATTTTTCCTACTACCTGGTCCGAAGTAGTGTTCTGGAGATATGCAATTTCAATAAATCTTGAGTAATAGTCTGTAATCACCAAGTAGTACTTCCTATCTAATTCACAGAGGTCTGCAGCAATCTCTTGCCATGGCCTGCTTGGTAGTGATGTAATGATTGCAGGTTCCTTCTGTTGTGCAGGTCTATGCTTTTGGCAAAATTCACATGTTTCTACTTTGGATTTTATATCCTTTGAAATACCCGGCCACCAAACTGATGCCTGAGCTCTTGATCTGCATTTATTTAACCCCAAATGGCCCTCGTGAATGCTTTCTAGAATGTCACTTCTCAGTTTTTCAGGATGACGATGCGATCGCGATATAGTAGTAGTCCCTCATAGACCGACAGCTCACTTCGTGATGCGAAAATGTCTCTAAGATCTGCTGATACAGTGTTCATATATTCTGGCCAACCTTTCATGGTATATTCAATAGCATCTTGTAGCTGTTCGTCAGCCTGTGTTTCTACACGGATTTGCTCTAGTCTCAAATCTGCAATTGGTCTGGACATATCAACCGAGTCTGCGTAACATTCAATTTCTTCTATGAAGTCATAATTTCCTTTATCAAGAGGACTTCTAGACAGTGTATCTGGAACCACAATGTTCTTTCCTGGTACATGCTCTGCTTTTGCGTTAAATCCTCGGAGTCTCATCAGCATTCGCTGACATCTCAAAGGGGTGTTGTTGAGATCCTGAGAATTTATCAACGGCACTAATGGTTTGTGATCTGTGAGGAGTCGAAAAGACTCTAGCCCTACTAAGTATCTCGAGAACTTTTCACATGCCCACAATGATGCAAGACACTCTTTTTCAATTTGTGCATAGTTTTCTTCTGAACCTGTCAGTTTTCTAGAACAGAATGCTACAGGCTTCAGGCTTCCCTTTTCTTCAACAAATATGGCTCCCCTAAACCATAAGAACTGGCATCAGCGCTAACTACAATAGGTTTGTTCTTGTCATAAAATGCTAAGCATGGCGCTTCAGTCACGAGTTTCTTCACTTCTGCATAAGCTAAGTCCTGGGCTGCACCCCATGTCCATGCATTGGACTCTTTCAGTAAGTCTGTCATCGGTTTAATTACACTTGCCAGTTTTGGCACAAAGCGACCAAGATAATTGATCATACCAACCACTCGTCTCAGTTCTCCTACGTTGGTTGGCACTGGCATCTCTTGAATTGCAGAAATTCTCTCAGCACTGGGTTCAATACCACGCTCAGATATTGTGTGTCCAAAATATTCAATCTTTGTTTTTCTGAACTCACATTTGTCTGGATTAAGTTTCAACCCTGAGTCCTGAATGCGTTTCAGTGCTGTTTTCAAGTTTTCATTGTGTTCACTCTCATTTCTACCATGCACTAGTATATCGTCAATGATGACATTCACACCTTTCAGTCCGCTCAACATTTCTGTCATTTTTCTTTGAAAGATTTCAGGTGCAGATGTTATACCAAATGGGACGCGTCTGAAAGAATACCGACCGAACGGCGTAATGAATGTTGTCAATTCGCGACTCTCTTCATCTAGTGGTATCTGGTAAAATCCACTTGAAGCGTCAAGTTTTGAGAAAACTTTGGCACCTTCCAAATCTGGTGCGATATCATCCAAATTTGGCAGCATATAATGTTCGCGTTTCACAGAGTCATTCAAACGCTTTAAATCCACACAAATTCTTACATTGCCATTAGGTTTTGCCACAGGTACCATAGGGGCACACCAGTCTGTTGGTTTTGTCACTTTTTCAATAATTCCCTCTGTTTCAAGTTTGTTCAGTTCTTGTTCAACTTTCTCAAGAAGCGGGAAAGGCACTCTCCGAGCTGTTGTCAAACAGTATGGTTCGGCATCTGGTTTCAACATGATTTTAACTGGATCACATTTCACAAGTCCGAACGAACCGAATATTCCCTGATCAACCTCAATACCATTGATACGCTGTATCAGGCCCATTTGTTCTGCCACTGCACGACCAAGAAGGTTACTTCCGGTTTCTCCTTTTATCACGTGCACCGGAAATGCGTACCAGTCTCCCTTAACTTTTGTCTCTGCGCGAAACATCCCGATACACTCCAACTTTCCACCCGGACCCATAAGTGGAGTTTGCACTGGCATCAAATCTGCTGTCCGTCTCAGACTAAGGTATGTATCATAACTTATGACTGACGTATCTGCTCCAGAGTCAATCTTAAAAGTTACACTCTTGCCATGAATCTTCAGATTCATTGTCCATGGTGGTGAATTGTCAGAGCATGCAGTGACTGAACCAAGAAAAACAGTAGATTCATTACTTTGATGCACTTTATTCACATTCCTTTTCTTCCAGCAGCAGACAGCAAAATGATTAAAATTGTTACAGTTTCTACACTTCTTCCCTTTTGCAAAGCATTTTCCATAAGCATGGTGTAAATTGCACTTGTTACACCGATTTCCCCTGCTTGACTGAAAGCTTGAGGATCTGAAGTCATTAGAGTATTTGGGGTTTGTGCCAGGATTACTGAATTTATTTGCAGTCTGTGGCTTTCCGTGAGGTTTTCCCTTGTGTACTGCATCAATAGACGTTTTTGTTAACTGATCTTTCAATTGTAACTGTGCAATTTCTTTCTGTCGTGCCATTTCTACTGCTTTTTCTAAAGTTAAATCTGATTTAAGCTGCATTTTCTCAGATAGATCTTTATCAGATATACCAATGACTAACCTGTCTCTGATCTCCTCATTTTTATTCCCAAAGTCACAATGTTCCGCAATCTCGTACAGATTCCTTACGAATTCCTCTACACTTTCACCATCTTTCTGAATTCTGAGATGAAACTTCGCTCTCTCGTGTATAATATTCCGTTTGGGCACAAAATAATCCTCAAATTTCTGAAGCACTGTCACAAAATCCCCTTCGTCTTCATCTTCTTCGAAATTAAAGGTTTTCAACACGTGCTCAGCCTCTTTGCCCATTGCGTAAATTAAAACGCTGATCTGTACTTCGCCGTCGTCCTTGCTCAGTTTCGAAGCCATCCTGAACCGCTCAAATCGCTGCTTCCAGTCAGGCCACTCCGCTGGTTTATGGAAATTGAAATTTTCCGGAGGATTAAGGCGAAACATCTTGGTATTTGCCGAATATTTTATTTTATTTCAGCGTTCGTCAACTTCTGACACCATGTTTCATGTCCAGTACAAAACTACTCAGAAAGTAATGACGTAATGTTCAAGGTAAAAGCCCGGTAAAACGTAATATTCTGATTGGCTAATAAATATAACTAGCTACAACTAACAGGGGTTTGGTGGCGCTTTGTAATCACGTGTCTTCTAATTAAACGTGTGACGTTATTGTTTTAGTGCACATCAATCAAAGTACTGGAAGTATTGTTAAGCAAAACAATAGATCTATATCTGAAACAGTAGTTGTTGTTTTGGTGTATGTAATATTTATTGGGAGTTATGTTGGTGGCAGTATCTTAACAAGTTTTATGATCAGCAGCAGTATTTAAATTAACATCATTATCATCAGCAGCACCAGCACCAGCAGTAGTAGTAGAAGTGGTTGCAGTAATTGTCGTTTTTAGAGTATTAAAGGTCAATTGTTTCATCATCATCATCATCATCATCATCATCATCTGTAGTTGCGGTGGTTCTAAATGTAGTTATTAGTGATGGTAGTGACAGCAGTAGTAGTAGTTGTTGTTGTTGTAATGTAGTAATTATTGTTGTAGTGATGGTAGTTGTGGTAGTAGTTGTCGTTGTCTCAACAGTTGTAGTAGTAGTAGCAGAAGTGATGTAGTAAATTTTATTGTAGTGATGGTAGTTTTGTGATAGAAGTTGTTGTAGTAACAAAATCAGCAGTACTAGTAGTAGGAGTAATAGTAGTAGTTGTTGTTGTTGTTGTAAAAGTAGTCAGCAGTACTAGTAGAAGTAATAGTAGTAGCATTAATAGTAGAAGTAGTAGTAGTAGTTGTAATAGTACGAGGGATGTTCAAATTGAAATGCAACTCGGGTTATATTAAAAAAAAACCATTCGGTCGATACCAGTTTTGTGTAATTCTGTCCTCTCTAGCCTCGGCTACACAACGAGAAACATTTCATACTCGTACATACTAATGATAAAATGGTTAGTAAAAAATCTGCGTTCGCCTACATCAAAAACCGCTGTTTTCTTGGTATAGGTCTAAAAGAGATATTTCATGAAATATGCTCAATTTATGGACCTGGTGAGCTGTCCTATGCATCGGTTACTAGGTGGTGAAAAAAATTTGCAAGTGGAATAACGTCCTTGCAAGATGCACCATGTGGCCATCGCAGAAAGACAGCAACCAGTCCCAAAATTGTAGAAAAAGTCAGAAATTGTATCGACAGATGAAAAGATTCACTGTTAGGGAAATAGCTCGAAAGGTAGGCATCTCAATGGGGGCAGTTCATTCAATTCTAAGGAAGCACCTTAAAATAAATAACTGCGCGATGGATACCCCATTTGCTCACAGAGGAGCAGAAGCGCCTCCGCGTGAAAATGGCAAAATCTTTGCTGAAAAATGTACTCAAAATACAATAATCGCTCGTTTGCCAATATCGCCACAGGCGACGAGACATGGGTGCATTTCTATGAGCCCAAACGAAAACATGAAAACAAGATATGGGCCACAAAAGACATGAAAAGGCCATGTATAGCCAAACGCACAATGAGCGTCAGAAAGGTTATGTATGCAGTTTTCTTCACAAATCAAGGGCCTGCTATACAAATTGCTGTTCCGAAAGGTAAATCGGTCAATAGCAAGTTCTACAGAGGGGCTGTTCTAAAAAATGTTGAAGAAATATTTCAATAGACGCAGGCCAGCGACAGGTTTGTCGGGGGTCAGGTTGCTGCATGACAACGCGTCTAGCCACAAAGCGGCTATTGTACGCGATTTTTTAAGGCAGGAAAATGTTGTAGAGCTTCCGCACCTGCCGTATATCCAGACCTTGCGCCCTGTGTCTACTTCCTGTTCCCGAGGCTCAAAAAGTACCTCACTGGACAAAAATACAAAACACGAAAAGATCTTGGTTCAGCCATCTTCCAGTGTCTCAAGGATATACCCAGAAACGACTATGAAACTGCATTTAAAAATTGGATCAAAAGGTTGAAACAGTGCATAGCTTACGGAGGTGAATACTTTGAAGGAATCCGATAGTTGGTTTGTGAAAATCACCAAATCCTTTCTAGATATGCTAGGAATTGCATTTCAATTTGAACATCCTTCGTAGTAGGAGCAGCAGCAGTAGTAGTCGTAGTAGTAGTTGTTGTTGTTTTAATAGTATTAGTAGCAGCAGTACTAGTAGTAGTATTAGTATTTGTAATAGTAGTAGCAGCAGTACTAGTAGTAGTATTAGTATTTGTAATAGTAGTAGCAGTACTAGTAGAAGTAGTAGTAGTAGTAGTAGTAATAGTAATAGTAGTAGTAGAAGTAGTAGTAGTAGTTGAAATAGTAATAGTAACAGTAATAGCAGCAGTACTACTATTTCTACTAGTAGTAGTAGTAGTAGTGGAAATAGTAGTAGTGTAAGTAGTAGTAGTAGTAGTAGAAGTAGTGGAAATAGTAATAGTAATAGCAGCAGTACTACTATTTCTACTAGTAGTAGTAATTGTAGTAGTAGTGGAAATAGTAATAGTGTAAGTAGTAGTAGTTGTAATAGTAGTAGTAGAAGTAGTGGTATTGATAGCGGTTGTGGTTGCTATCGTTATTTCAGTACTAATGGCAGTAGTACTAGTACCAGCAATAATGGAAGTAGCAGCAGCAGTAATAAAAGTAGTGGTATTGATAGCGGTTGTGGTTGCTATCGTTATTTCAGTACTAATGGCGGTAGTACTAGTACCAGCAATAGTGGAAGTAGCAGTCAGCAGTAATAAAAGTAGTGGTATTGATAGCGGTTGTGGTTGCTATCGTTATTTCAGTACTAATGGCGGTAGTACTAGTACCAGCAATAGTGGAAGTAGCAGTCAGCAGTAATAAATGTAGTGGTATTGATAGCGGTTGTGGTTGCTATCGTTATTTCAGTACTAATGGCGGTAGTACTAGTACCAGCAATAGTGGAAGTAGCAGTCAGCAGTAATAAAAGTAGTGGTAATAATAGCGGTTGTGGTTGCTATCGTTATTTCAGTACTAATGGCGGTAGTACTAGTACCAGCAATAGTGGAAGTAGCAGTCAGCAGTAAGGCCTAAAAAAAAGTGTTTGTTTAGGGTAACATCTTCAAAAAAGCTAGGTAGGGTAGGTAGGCTTTTTTTTTTTTTCCTTAGCCTACAAACACAAAATCTTGTTACAAATCATTAATAGATTTTTGGGAAGTTAAAGTGCACAAAATTAAATGAAAAGAATTGTAACAGTTACTTTAAGCTAAACATATTTACTTTGAAATCATCTGTTTTACATGTACATTTTGAAATTATTTTTTCACTTGTTTACTGAGAATTTATTTAGAGGCAGTTTCAAAATAAATATATAAAACTACATAGTTGTCCAATTTTATTGTAGTTTATTTTGTAAGAAACAAAATGTTGCAGATGATATTTTGCAGATGATAAATAGAGGATATTACATGAGTGGTCATTCTATATGGAATTTAATAAATGAGTTTTCAAAATATTGATAAAAACAAGCCTTGAAAGCTGGGCTGGTGTGACTTACACTGAAATATCTCAAGCGGAGAACATGCTCATTCTCAAAACTTCAACTTTGGATTTCTCATTTAATTTTATTATTGACAAAGGAAGTTTTCAGGCAGTCAAAGTTTCAGCGCAGTAGCAATAAAAAAAGAGATTTCTTTATAAAAGATAAAATTTTAAGTTTGATCACGATCTTCGCTCGAGAAGTTAAGTGAAAGCCTGCCCAGAAATTGTTTAATACTAGTTGCATAGTCCAAATGGCACCTGTACTGGCTCTCTACTTTCGTAAATGTTGTTTGTGCATTTAGCACACGAAAACATCTCAGTTCCGCTGCATGGGGACATTTTTTTCTATATATATTTAACAGGATTGACATTTTGTGCCAGCATTACGCAGTCTGCGTGATCGTTATCACCTAAGCGCTTTACAGCTATGAATGAGTGAATCGTGAGTAAAATAAGCATAGAACGATCGGCGTAGTATAAAACGCGGACTAATAATACGCCGTCGCGGATCGGCAAGTTCGGATTTTTTTTTTTTTTTTTTTTTTTTTTTTTTTGAAAACTGAAAAAAAAAATAGGGTCGGCACCTCTTTGCTAGGTAGGGTCGGGTTACCCGAAACAAACAATTTTTTTTAGGCCTAATAAAAGTAGTGGTATTGATAGCGGTTGTGGTTGCTATCGTTATTTCAGTACTAATGGCGGTAGTACTAGTACCAGCAATAGTGGAAGTAGCAGTCAGCAGTAATAAAAGTAGTGGTAATGATAGCGGTTGTGGTTGCTATCGTTATTTCAGTACTAGGGATTAAGCAGTTGTTGTGGCTGTGGTAGACATTTTAATGGTGCTAAGTAGCAGTAGTAGTAGAAATCATATAGCGATGTTAGGTTGAGGAAGATCCGAATGCACGGATGAAACCGGGTAGCACCACCGACCTACCGCAAGCCAGCTGGAAAGATTCCTCACATGAAAATCCGAATGACCATGCCGGGATTCGAACCCACGAGGTGAGGGGCAGACTGAGTGTCAGCGACTTAACTTTCTCGGCCACAGAGGCCCCCGGATTTAGAAGATGTTCTCATTTACCCTTTCTTAAGTTTTTAAAGTAAATCAATATTTGTCGCGGAATCGATAACTCACAATAGGGAAAAATATACAGTCTGACCGGTATTAGAACCCTTGGCCTTTCGCTTACAGGGCGAATGCTCTCAGTGTTTGTTTTTTTTTGGCTAAAATATTCGGCGAAATTCGGCGGCATTCCCCCCTGCCAGAAGTATATATTTTTCCCCCTATTATGCTGAAAATTCCCCCACTTAGGGTTCATTTTGGGGTGCAAAATGATGAGTTTCTCTCATTAAATCAACAAATGTTGCACAATAAAATATCAGCTGAATATATTTCGTCTGCCCTGTTTACTAGGTATCGTCTGCATTATACGACAGATTGTAATATGCAGACAATACCTAGTAAACAGGGCAGATTGTCTAAAAATGGCAAAAAATAAAGATAACTGGTAAAGGTATGGGCCAGGTGTTGGAGAAATGTCATTTTTTATAATTATGTAACTTGTTTTTATGTGTTTTCTTGATTAGCATGTGAAAAGCATGCATTTTACAGTTATGGTTGAATCTATTGTTTACTTCCGGTTTGTTCGTAATGGAAAAAAGTATGCACTGATAAAACTTGTTAAAATGTTTTAAAAGCTTCAATAATGTTATCAAACATGTTATTTATGAAAGAAATCACATTTTAAAGACTGTCTTTAAAAATATAAAAAGTGGGTGGGGTAATGCATTAATTAATGAAGACAGGACTTATTTAAGATATATCTATACACTTTTATACATCTTTTTTTTTGTTTTTTTTTTGCAAGTTTTGTTTTCCTACATCAATTTAAGCCACCCAAAGCCACAATTCAACAAATGATAATATATGAAGTGCATAATTTAATGTATAAAAGTTTATAGATAGATCTAAAAACAAGCCTGTCTTAATGAATTAATGCATTACCCCCACCCACTTCAGTATTATATTGTAGTTTATTTTTTAACAGTTTTTAATGATGCAAACTATCTTTAATGATTCTGTGTTAAACAGATGGGCATCACAATGAAAATGTTGAATTTTATTAAAACAGTTAAAGCATACTAGTGCTTGTGTTGGTGTTAACTTAGAGTCAGTTTTATCATTTAAATAGAGATGAAAAAATAATTTAAAATATACTGCCTTAATGATGTATAGAGTAAAAAAAAAATCCCCTTTTAGCTAGTTCGCGCGCTTTTTTCCCCCTCAAATGGGCCCGGACCCCATTCCCCAAACGTGAAAAAAACCCCAAAAAACACTGGCTCTACCAAATGAGCTACCTAGCTGCTTACATATTATTCCTGTATGGTTAACAACGATACAACTATAATGCTATTACATTCACCAGTCTAAGTATATGGCGATGATCCCTTTCTTCCATTTATTTCAGACGGCGAATATAAACCATCATCGAACAGAAACAACTACCGGTGACCTGACGATGCCGGCACAACAGTTCTATCCATTTTTAGTTTTGTAAACAGAATATCAAGTGTTTAACCAAAAGCCTTGATGTACTTACTATGAGCATTTGACATTATGTTTCTTATTAATATTCTTGCAGTGTAAAGTAACAGTTTACTAATTTAAATCAAACAACACACATCGCTTTAATTTTAAATCCTATCGTTGAATTGAAGAGGTGCTTGTATATCTTCTTGAGAAGTATAGACGGGACTTCTTATATGTGTTTGTGCCTGGGATTATGTGCGGTAAAGTAACAGTTTACTAATTTAAATCAAACAACAATCGTACAGAAAATTGTTCTACTTGTGAAAATTATTATAATTTCAATAAAGTCTAATATGAATCATGCATAGACTGATGAAGTAAATTGTACATACTATCATGTGATTTTTTATTCATTTGTTAGTTACTTTATATTATTGTAAATCTAAACTACATGTAAAGGATTTCGCCTTAACACTAATTATTCAAATCGAATATAATTGATCCTTTGTAATTATCCAGGATAGATGTTATCATTTTATCAAAATGAAATGTAAATTACCATAACCTGTACATTACCAATTAACTGTATAAAACTGACAGGCTTGACTGTAAACAGATTATATACGGACTAAATCGGAGAATGTTTGCGCAGATTCTGCACAGAAAATATTCTGGTCCATTAACATACCAGAATTATATTTATAGATTTTTTAAACAGACAAAAAACAAAATATGCCCAGATTTTGTTTCCCGAAAAATCTAAATTAGGCCAAAACAGTGTTGGGCAGAACAGGATAAATTCCGGATGAATGTCGAGGTTTCTATCCATGGCAGGAAAGGAGATATATAGAGTTTGACGTTAACGTCATGGCTTTATTTGAGCTGCGGTATTACATATAATTTACTGTGATGTGATGCAATAAGACATTAGACATTCCCATTTATTCGATACAAGTTTGTTTTTTTCTTTTACTTCGAGGTTAAATATGTGTTACTTATTAGATGTTTTCCCAAATTTATTGATCAATTCTCGAACATATTATCCATTTTTTTTATTTCATCATGTATTTAGCCCCTTTGTACATGCTATGCGCATGTATTTGAGATTGTGTATTTAATTCTGCATCAGTGTAAAGCAGCATATTACTATCCAAATGTCATTTCAATTATTCAACACCAATCGCTTTGTTTTCAAATCATATTTTTTGAATTGTAGGATTCCTTATTTGTCTTCTCAAGAAGTATAAACGATATTTATTATATATGTTTGTGCTTGGCTTCGTGCATGATGTTCATTTGTACATTACATTGTTGTACTTGGTGTAAAAGTTTTACAATTTTCTGTTAAAATCAAACATCATGAATCATTAAATACATTAGTGAAATATATTGTATATACGTGTATATATATTAGTTATGTACATTAGTTTTTTATATTACTTATGTGTATTTGTTTTTTTGTTTTTTTTATTACATTGTAAAACTAAATTTCATGTATAAGACGAGAGTTGTGATTGCATTTTGTCCGTCGTCCGTGCGTGTGTGCGTCCGTGCGTCTGGCGTCAACAATTCCCTTTAAACAACATCTTTTCCTAAACCGCTGAATGGATTTTGAACAAACTTCACAGAAATTAACCTAATGATGCCCTCTATCAAGATTGTTCACATTATTTTGATTGGTTGTAAAAGTAGGTCACAAGAGCTAAAAATAGATTTTTAAAATGCAAATTTTGAAAATCTTCTTCTGCAAAACTGCAAGGCATTGAGCTTAGATATTTGGTGTATAGCATTGCCTAGTGCACATCTACTAAGTTTGTTTATGACCGTGAGGTCAACATTGGCCCCGCCCCAGAGTCACTTGATTTTACAAAGCCATATAAATAGGAAAATCTTAAAAATCTTCTTGTCAGAAATTGCAAGGCCAGGAGTATAGATATTTGGTGTGTAACATTGCCTTATGGACATCTTCCAAGTTTGTTCAAATCATGTCCCTGGGGTCAAAATTTGCCCCGCCCCAGGGGTCACTTGATTTTACATTGGCTAAAATTGGAAAATCTAAAAAGAAAATCTTCTTCTCAGAAACCACATAGCCTGGAGTTTGAATATTTTGTGTGTAACATTGCTTTATGGACATCTTCCACGTATGTTCAAATCATGGCACTGAGGTCAAAGTTGGCCCAACCCCAGGGGTCACTTGATTTTACATAGGTTTAAATAGGAAAATCTAGAAAAATCGTCTTCTCAGTAAGCACTAGGCCTGGAGTTTATATATTTGGTGTGTAACATTGCTTTATGGACATCTACCAAGTGTGGTCAAATCATGGCTATGGGGTTAAAATCGGCACCACCCAAGGGGTCACTTGATTTAACTTACACTTACATAAATTATGAAATAATTTAAAAAAAAATCCTTGTCAAAAACCACAAGATGATGGGTTTAGATATTTGGTATGTAACCTGGCCTTGTGGACCTGAGCCAAGATTTCAAATCATGACCCCTGTGTCAAAATTGTTCTTACGCTAGGGTTACCTTGGTTAATTGGACCACATGTAAACATTTTGCGTGGAATTAAAATTATATTGCTGTTCTTCTGTATATATTTTGTATTCAGTATGACTATGTTCCAAAGGCAATGAAAGCAAAATGTCATAGGTGAGCGATTCAGGGCCATTTTGTATTTTGTTTTATTCTTCATTTTATTCTTCTTCTTCTCGTTAAGGTCTAAATTGGGTTGCTTTTGTGTCTTTTGTGTGTTTGACTTTGTGAGCGTGCACGGCGTTCATTTACACATGTAATTGTTATATTTGTATCAACATTTTCTATAAAGGCGTAAAAAATTAATTATTGTATAGATGGTTGAAAATATGTTGTTCATACTGGAATATAATCAGTATATTTTTTTCATGTGTTTTTTTTTATTACATTGTAATCTAAATTGTAAGAAACTTCCCTTCTGCCTTGTCACTAACCATTGACAAAATACGTTTGTCTTAACGAGTTGATTCTTATGTAATTATCCGGAATTGGAAATGTTATCATTATATTGGAAAATAAAACTGTAATTTACATCTACATGTTCTAGTATTTGGGTTTTTGTAGAAACTTTACTATCATTGATGTTTTTATTTACATTGATACTTGTATATAAGCAAAAAAGATAATTAAATATATTGCTTTAGACAGTCGTCTTGTTATACTTTTAACTCTCCTGCCGATTAACCATGTAGTAAGCTGTGGGATATGTACATGTTTATTTAAGACTTAGAGAGTAATGTATGTTTGTAGAGAGAGATAGAGAGATAGATACAGAGATTTAGAGAGGTACTAATTTAATGATGCTGTCGAAGAACCTTTATCAAAGGTATAAATTATAGTAAAAGACCGATGTATAGAGACGTAATCCACATGCCTGAAACGTTGCTTAATACGTGACCTGGGATCGAAACCAATTTTGAGTCGGAAAGAAAAGGAGTTTTACTGGACATTCGTTAATTATATAAGTAAATGACGATCAGGCAAAATACTATTACAGATTTATGTATTGTTACCAGCTTGTCTTTGAAATAAGTCATAAACCAGGATTCGAACAATCATGTAAATAGCATATTTCAGTCACTTTCTTACGTAAAAATTAACATTTATTTCAGCAAACAAGAAATTTCGTCAATGAAATATGAATGCGTCGAGAACTCGGATTATTATGGATTATTTCTTCTTACAATATCCATTCACGTTATTAAATATTCCACTGACAACGTGACCTTAAGCATGTAGGTGTCTGTGTCTCCTAAATAATTATTCTGTTCAGTATACGGCCACCTGTACTACCAAAATAACTGTCAAATTATAAAATACAACACTTGTAAACTACACAGATTTAATGAGATAAAGATTAGAATGTTAGTTTAGCATCCATATGTCATGTACATATTGTGCTATACGGTGGGCCCACTCACAAATCGCGAGCTTAAGGGGAGATAGTCATTGCCTAAGTAATTGCTGTAATGGAAAAATAACTTACACAGTTAATTCCCTTTGATGCCAATGCATGACCATGCGAACATCGATAAGCGATAATTTTATTAACTTTTTGCATATAGCATATCATTTGAACATGATAATGGTATGACCATGCGAACAGTATTGCATCTTTATCTGCTTGCGTCCGACCCCTGGGATGGAGCCCGTGTGTGTGGGGGGGGGGGGGGGGCGTATTTTTCTTTTCAATTATATATATTGCATCTTTATCTGCTTCATAAGCAATTATAACAAATCTTTGATTATAAAATTGTCTGTCTAAACAAGGAATGTGGGCAATCGGGCGGGAAGGCAGAAACGATTAGTTATTTTATGTTTGTTAATTTGTATCTGCTTCCCTTTTTATTTAAATCATAGACCTATAACACAGGTTAGGTTATAAGGTCAAAACCTTAGAAGAGAGATGGGAACATCATTGCCGATTTTATACGTATTTCGACCTAAATACAATAAAGGGAAACCAATGAATATAGACTCGTCCTCGTCCACACCACAGGGGCTCGAAATTGCATTGGGCGAATCATTTCATACTTAAATGGTAACATTAACAAGAAAATATTAAAACAAAATGTTTTAATGGACGATACAACTCCTCCTCTACTACTGAAGTGATTTGGTTCAAACTTACCAACAATACTTGTCGTTATATGTAAGCGTGCGTGGGGGCTGGATTTTGTGCTCTATTATCTGAAACACACAAAATATCAGCAAACAACGTCGGAGTCAAACAATTGTGTTTTTCATCTCCTTTTTTTTTTCTTGTCAGCATTTTGTGAATAGGATAAAGCAATAATTTTGGCATTGAATAGCATCAGTATTTTAACAAATAATATACAAGTCTTCTTCACATTACAATACCTTAGGGCGTATATTACCACACTTTGTGGCGCTCTTTCTTTTTTTATGATGTCGTGGTCACGAGATACCCCCCCCCCCCCTTTTCTTTCCTTTATGATCTCGTGTTCACGAGATACCCTTTTTATTTATTTTTTTAAGTTTTTATTTTCTCGTGTCCACGAGATAATTTTCTTCACATGTCCCCTTTGTGCTTCCGTATTATAATGATTATGTAGAGTAACATTTAATTACACGTCTCAACTATTTTGAGTCGAAACAACCATTTACCATGTATGGTTAGTTTGCCGAAAGTTATTATTTCTTTCTCAGCCATAATCAACTTTAAAGCCAAACTGTAAAATCCGTTAAAACTGTCTGTACAGGTGTCCTTTTACGCATATACAACATAACCACATTTATTTCGTTTCTCCAAATTGCCAGTTTATAATTATTTTAAGAAATTACCGCTAACATTTGTTTTAGAAATTGTTTGTTGGTTGGTTTTTAAGTCCAACCGACCTTATTTCAGTCATTTGGAGACTATGTCTACATGTATAGTGCTGCCACATTGCAGTATAACGTCGTAGACATGTGGCATGATACCACGCCAAGTCACATTATCCTGACACTGGGCCAACCAGTCATAGAACAACCTTGCATATATCCTAAGCAACAAGCAAGAAAGCTACAGGTGCATATTTTATGGTGTCGCGGCCGGAGATCGAACCCACAATTTCCGCTCCCGAAACGGACGTTCTAACCCATATTTTACCTTGAGTAGATTTCAGTAAATGGCTCGGCATGTGTCTTAATGGATAACATTATTTAAATTATGAAATGAAATAACCAGGGATCGAGAGTGGTGGACTGTGTTTAAGTATTTAAGTATTTTACCAAGCCTTAGAAAAAGATGATAGGATATGTATATGCATTAACACAACAAGACATCACACTTATAATATTGCTTCTTTTTAATCTATTTACTTCAAAATAAACATTCAGGCTACGCTTTTATTGTCATTAACATTTCTTAAATAAACGTTTATGAAAGATAGTTTTCTCCATCTATCCTTCTCTTTGTCCATCCGCCCGACTCTCAATTCATCCATGTATCTATTTAGGTCCCTTCATCTGTCTCTCCATCCATCCATCCATCCATCTATTCATCTTTCAATCCATCTACCTATAAATCGACCCAACCACCACAAACACCAACCGAATTAAAATACTACCCCGCATTTATCCGCTTGATTTCCACTTCATTTCAATTATTTTGAACGTCTGGACATCTTTATTGTGTCGCAGTGATATTTCTTGACGTCGTGTGACGAAGATGTAGGCAGGTAAGTACAAAATGTACAATACATATTATATTGTTATTGAATAGTGTGTGGCTACATCGAAATCTTCGTGTTTCTGTGTAGGATTAATACTTACAAATTACTCACAGAGGTAAGTTCTAAACGGAGTTATTTTTGTTTTTTCTATGGTGTTGTTGTAGCTGAGTGTTTGTCAGGGAGTTGGCTTTAGGTGTTGTACGCCTTGACTTAAATCCTTTGTTTGTCAGTTGCTGAATACATAAGTTTCTTTCTCTGGTACTTGGACCGCAGACTTTGGTCGTGTGGGGCAGAGATGCCTGAATCTTATTAATGTCAGAGAAAGTGTATCCCTCTTGAAATTTTACTGTTGTTGATGTTGTTGCTGATGATGATTGTGTTTTTTGTGTACTCTCCTGGTATTGAAATGTGGTAAGGGTCCATAATGATTATGTTAATTTAAGTGTCATTTTTGCATGTATTTATCAAGTTTTCAATATTATATGTATATATATGTTATTTTTGTACGTGTTGCTGTCGAAAAACTTTATTATTTCAACCGATATCCGGTAACTACCAAAATCTTGGTTTATGTTTGAATGTATGCATAACGCATTAGTTTTATATTCCTTTTTTTTTTTCTATGTATATTAAATGAATTAAAAAAATTAAATATATTTGTTTTTCTAAGCCAATCAGCTAAAATTTTGTACCATCTAAACCTTTAAAAGAGATTTTAAAGAGATTAAATTACATTAAAGAGATGATGGTGATGCTGAACAAGAGGGCTATGATGGCCCCGAATCACCCACTTGATTATAATGAGCAACACATGTTGGAATTTTTATATTGACTTACTTTTTGACCCCACATGACCCACTTTCGAGATTGTCCAAGATTTCATGGAAAGAGACATTCTGACCAAGTCTCATGATGATTTGGCCAAAAATGTGGCCTCTAGAGTGTTAACGTGGCTTTTCTAAGATTTGACCTTATGACCTACTTTTTGACCTACATGATCCAAATTCAAACCTGTCCAAGACTTTATAGAAACAAACATTCCGACCAAGTTTCATGAAAATTGGCCGAAAAATATGACCTCTAGAGTGTTAACATGCCCAATTGTTGACGACGCAAGACGGACGCCGGAGAAAGGGCGATCACAAAAGCTCACCTTGAGCACGTTGTGCTTAGGTGAGCTAAAAACTAATGATTGGGGTTGGGTGTCCGTATAGCGTAGCCCGGTTTCCTCCCACACTAAGAACTAGGAACGTAACCAGTAGTGCAGTAAGTGATATCGCGTTCTGTCGCATCTTTGTTAAAAATAAATAAAGTTTAAATGATGATAAAATCTAATGATGATGAAAGCTAATGATGATGAAAGCTAATGATGATGATGATGATGATTTTATGAAAAAAGATGTTGATTATGTTGATGAATTTCATATTATTAGTATTATAGGAAACCTTCGACTTAACGATGTCCGCCTTTTTGAGCCGATTTTCTACGAACATGGTTTTTTACGTGAACAGCATATCCGGAAACGATCGACTGACGTCACAATCAATTTCCGGTTTTGAAGCTTTTAACAGTACATGTATGGTGTATATACATAATACCGCGGTATACATCTACAGCGATAATACCGCGCATGTTGTTATAAAATAAAAAAAACTAACCCTATGTCCAAACTTCCATTTCCGTCTGTATTTATTTACATTGGTATTGATAACATTCAAGTCATTTAACATATGCAATATTAAAATTTATAGGACTGACGAAGCTTTAGATTCGTTTAAATACGTATAACCATATCCGTTCCTTTTTCTTCCTGTTTATACTTTCGAGTGAGAGACTTGGGCAATGTTTTGAAAAGTCCCATTCAGTATATCATTAGTGAAATTATACTTTTATATTCAGTTCATATCTCGAAATGATTGGTTGAGTTATACATAAATTTATAGAAAGTTGATTTTGAAAATATAAACAGTTATAAAGTCATGTTTATTAAAAAGTTTCGGTTTCGCAAGAGAAATGAGAGAGAGAGAAAGAGAGATGGCAAAGTAAACAAATGTAAGACACTTTGTTATCAACAGAAAGGGATTTTCTTCAGTTAAAAAAATTTTGATTTTTTTCTGTGAACAAGCTTGAAAGAAAAATATTACCTTTGGAAATGATAATAATAAAGCCTTACATTTGCTTAGAAATAATTTTTTTTATGCATGTTTAAAAATAAGATAAAGCAAACTACTGAAACATAAAAAACAAGAACTGTTGGCCCTTTGTCGCCTGACAACAATAGCTTGCGTGAAATATAAAATCCTGGGGAAAAAAAAAGTAAGAAAAAAAGCAATGAGGAATAATTTAAAAAAAGCACAAAGTGGAGTTATCGGTTCTAGTGAACTACACTTCTCCAAAAATAAAGTTTTAAACCTACTATAAAGTTTCAAGACGACCCTGAAAATGTTTTTTGACATTTTTTTCCCACCCTTCTCCTTGAAGGACTTTTATCATGAAAATCGCCCCTTGGGAAAAGAGAAACATGGAAGAAAAAAAAGAGTTGTCTTTTTTTTTTTTTAAAAAACGAGGCCATTTAAAAAGGAAAATATCGTTTTGGACATTTTTAATTAACCTTTTAAAAAACATTATATTTGGTTTCGAATTTTTCCCTACCCGTGCAACTATAAAAAGGGGGGTTTCCCCCCACAGTGAATTAATATTCTATAAAATAAATTAAATATGTATTTTTGATTATTCAATGATCTTGCATTTATGTAATTATGAAGAAAAAACAACCTTATTGAAGTATTTTCCTCTCATTTAATTAATTTTCATACGGGTCTTGTGTATATATAGAGACACTATACACTGAGTTTGAACGTTGATGACATATCAATTTAAAACTCAAAATATTGAAAGATACATGAAATCAGTTTTAAAAACGTATTGAATTAATGAATACGAAAAAATCTACTGTAATATATTTTGGACAAAAAATTTAACAAAAGCCAAAATAAGGGGTTTATAAATCAAAACTAAGGTCTCTTCATATTATAAAAAAAGGGGCCCTGATCAAACATTAAATTTTATTCAGAACAAAAAAATGGGCTACCGGGATATTTGAGTGGATTTGGAATTATTGGGGGGCTAAAACAAAACCCTTAAAAAAAAAATCAACTCAAAACCCCAGGTTAACAATGTTGTATTAAAATAATAATTGTTTTTCTTGTTGTTAAAGCAAAACTTTTTTTCGAATTAAAAAAAAAACACGGAAACATTGAAAACCTGTGAAAATTTGTATATTATTTAAATTATTTGATAAAAGATTAAAGGAAAGCACTTAAATTTTAAAGATATTTTGGCGAAAATTAAATAAACATAAAAATTTTGAAAAGGTACTAAAATGTGGTAAAAAAAACCTAAGAAAAAGAGGAAGAAGCGACAAAATATGACCTGGGATCGAATGAGTTTTAGAAACAGGTGTTTTCTTGTTCCCGTTAATTTATAGGACAACTTTAACAGCTAATATCTCCCAAAGTCGTTTCCCCTATGTTTTGTGTTTTTAGAAACCAGGGTTCGAAAAAAGATTGAATAAGCTTAAGAGTCCCCGTGGGAACCTATGGGCTCCCCTGTCCTCGTCCTTCGGAAATCTGGATCCGCGATTTCCCAAAAATCTTCAAAGGGTCCTTAAAAGATATTCTTTATACACTATAAAATTTACTTTATTAAAAAATTTCACGACAACGTGACCTTGGCCCGTAGGTACACCAATATATCTCGTGCCTAATCCCAACTACGCCGCACGCCAAAATTTTTCTTACAAAAAAATAAACTACAAAGACAGTAAGGTACCAGACATCCTGTTCGTGTACTGCTATTGATTTGGAAAAAAAAATTGAAACCCAATTTTTTAATAACACATTTTTAAAGGGGGAAGAAGTTATTGTGCTAGTCTTTTTTTTTCGTGTAACGTTTGAGGACGATTGTATTGTATATGCCCCAAGATGGTAAATTTAAAATAATATAAAACCTCGTAAAGTGTTAATACAATAAGTATATCAACAAATAAAAAACCCTAAAAACTATTCTTAGAACACACTAAACCCTGGATAGAAATTTGAAAAGGTAATATGCTGACCTTTTTTTTTTTAAGACCATTGAATTGTGTGTGGGGTTAAAAAAAAGTTTTTCCCTTTTTGATATCGGACTTACTCTTAGAATCAAAGTTACTGTAATGAATCGGCCTAGAATTCTCAGGGTTAACATGCTGACCAATTTTTTTTAAAGATCAAAGAAAGTGAAGTTGTGGGACCGCCACAGACGCGCCAAAAAGCCGAATACTAGATTTCCCCCCCCCCCCCCCCACCCCAAATCTTCTTTTCGGGTGTAAATAATAAAATTTACAATATTGCATGCCCATCACAGGCTACAGTTTATTTTAGACCTTTTTTACCAAAAATATCTCCCTTTTTTTTTAAAAATACAGTGAAAAATACAAAAAATGTCATGCTTCTAATTTTAAAACCGCCTGTCATCAAACTTCATATAATTGTAACTATTAGAAAAGTTGCCCCATTCGAGGCATAATTCCCCAGGTCCATTTTGACGAATCTATTCCCTTTTATTACAGGAAAATGCAGTGAAACAATAAATTCTAATATTAATTTAAATATATATATTGTATAAAAGGGTGCTGAAAAATATTTTAAAGGATATTAAAAAATGTGTCATGATAGTTTTTCGAAAAACCCCAACCCTGATGGCAACGCCTGTAATGGAAACATCTTATTTTTCCAACAAGCCAAATTGCTAATCGTTATTTCGAAGGGAATAAATATGTCTAACTATAGCCCTGAAATATTTTCCCGGTGCAGGAAAAAGCATGAAAGCAAACCTACGAAACAAATTACAGAAACTGCTGAAAATTTGAACCATATTTCGTTGTCGTAAAATAGCAAAGTGGTATTGTGGGTTACCGTGATCTTTCCCTTTAAAGGATGGAGAATTTTTTACCACCCCGCATTTCCCAGACATTTTTTTTTATAAAAATATAAAAATAATTTAAATAACGAGAATGCAAGTGCAAACACTCATTACAATAATTTTATAACTATAATTTTTACAGCACAACACAGTTTACAATGGAAATGGATTTAACAACATTTGGCTTTTTCTTTTTATTAGGCTAAAGGCTTGTCTTTTTGGGGTTTTATTTTTAATCGACAAAACGTATTTTGTTTTTTTCTTTTTTTTTTCTTTTAGGGACAAAACAGGCAAGAATTTTTTCATAAAATATGTATTACACGAAGGCATTTTGTAGTGAGGGAAAGAAATATTTTTTGCCTTATTCATTATATTTCATTTTTTAAAATTTTATGACTAATCCTACCAATAGACCTAATCTTAAACAGCATCAACTATAGTCGCCGGTAGAAACCGCGACTTATTATTTCCCTCTCAATCCTGAAACAAAAATTTCCGTGTGGATTTTTATCATTTAACCCAACAGAAACGTTCTGCAATATTGGACATCCCAAAAAAAAATACTGTAGATTATTTCCAAAGGTCAGTGTTCCTTGCTGTCCCGACAGAACCTTCATTGTGGCCCCAACAGTGACCGGCCACATACGGTATACTGGGGAAGTAAAAAGTTTGTGTAAGGCCCCGCAGGCATCGGTCTCAGTCCCGAGGAAGACCGATTTTATCTAACAGTAACAGGAAAGGCATTTTGCAAGAGGGCCAATGCCGAGAAAATCAACTATGACAAGGACTTTAAATAACTTGTAACCACAGGTCGATGCGTTTTTGTTCCTTGCCTTCATTTTATTACAATTAATATCCTCTCCCCCCCTTTATAATTTTTTATTTATTTATTTATTTATTTATTTATTTATTTATTTAAATTGACTATTATTATATTATATATTTAACCCAAACTAAGCAAAATATCATTTTCTGAGTTATAGATTTTATTTTAATTCAGTTATTTGTTTAGCAGTCCCTTCATTTTATTACAACTTTGCAAGATATGTTGAAATACTATTGTTTTAATACGAAACGCATTTATTATCTAGGCTTGAAACTTGTTGATTTAGCAATGTCTTATTGTATTATATAAATTACATTTGAATCCCTTGTTTATAAAACATCAAGTTTATCGTGAATAATTTTTTTTTTTTTTAATTACCATACATGTTATTTCTATATTCCTATTCTGGAATAAAAATGTAGATTTTTTCTCCTTGTTTTGATGATGCATTTAATGCTGTTGTGTTGAAGATACTATACAAACAGCGAATTTTATCGCTGGCTGTTCTCATGTGTTGATTTAATATGCTTCTACTTCTGCTTGCTGGTGAATGTTCCCAAAATACCATGTGCGGTATTTTAAACCCCTAAATTTGTACTTTATATTTTTTTTTACAAATCTCTTACAGAGAAAGAACAACAATGTAATAAGGCATGCATTTGCACCCTCCTTTAAATCTCGTAAAATGAAAATTTGTTATGTTGCTTTATGGTTTAACTTTTAGATATTTAAACTTTCAGAAAGAGAAAACCTTCTAAATCTCGCCTAAATTGATCTCTGGTAATATGAAAGTTGGAGTTGTAAAAAAAATTTAGCACTGATAGGTACAAGAAATATATGTACTGGTATAATACTGATAGGTATTGTGATGTTGATAGAAAGGTGAATTTTTGGGAATGGTAGCAGTATTTTGCTGTTGCGTACAATAGTAGTGGTGGTGGGTTGTAGAGGTAGTTATGGTACAACTATATTATTGTGGTAGTGATTGTAGAACTAGTAAGTATTAGTAGAGGTGAATAAAACGTATGGTAAGTAACAGTGTTCATAGCAGGAGTAGTGTAGATGTTTTTTTTGTTTGTTGAGTTTTTCGTTTAAACCGACATTATGTCAGCCAATTAGAAAAGATGTTTACTTGAGACAGTCTCAAAATACTGTTTCCACACTCAGTATCACGTCGTAGGCAAGTGGCATGATATCACACTCAGTTACGTTATCCTGACATGGGGTCAACCAGTCCGGGAAAACTATCCTTATTATGACGCCAAGCCGAGAGCATACCATATAATTTTTACAACTTTGGTATGTCGCGGCCGGTTCTCCTACCGAGATGAGCTCGGAAGTAGTTGCAGTATTATGACGATTATGTTAGTAGCAGTGGTGATGTTTAAATAGTAATACTGTTATAGGTAGTAGCAGTAGTTTGTATAATTGCGGTGGTTTCAGTAGTTGTTTGGAGAAAATTTGGTGATAGTAGTAGCAGAATCGCAGTTCTAGGGTAAAAGTAGTGGAGGCGGTTATAGGATATGTCTGTATCAGATTAAGTGTAGTAGTAGTTTCATGTAGTTGCTGTGGCAATGGTGGCTATAGTATTGAAATGTCGTCGTCGTAAATGTAGTAGAAGAAATAGTAAAGGTTACGGTTTTGGTGTTGGTAGTGGGAGTACAGTAGTAGTGGTAGTAGCAGCAATGTAGATGTTATAGCAGTTGATATTGTAAACTTCTGATTGGTATAAGTAATAATTATGATAATAATATTTGCCGTTAGTAATTGTTGTCATAGTTAGAAGTAACAGAAATGGGGGTGGGGTAAATAATGTGCTAATAGAAATGTCTGTATAAAAATATAAATATATAAATAATAACAAAATAAATGACATTGATAACTCATCATCATCATGGTTTCATCTTAGCTCACAAATGCGCTCAATGAGCTTTTGTGATCACAATGCTTCCATCGTCCGTCATCAACATTTGCTTTAACGATTCCGATCATACAAAACATAGCCGCCGGGGGGGGGGTTTCAAAATTAATTTGATCCATAAAGAAAAAGAAAATACAAAAAAAAGCTTTAAAAATCATCTCCTTCTCCAATTTAAAATGTATTAGGTGAGCGACTTAGGGGGTCTATGGCCTCTAGTTTCATTTATAGCTTTATTTCCTTGCTTAGCGCTCGGCATATAAGGGTATTTTCAGGAATGGTTGTCCGTGTAAGTTAATGTGACTGGGTGTAGTATCATGCGATATGTCTACGCGTGATACTGCAGTGTGATGCACTTTATCTGTGTCAAATAGAAATTGTCTCCTATTGACTGAAATACGTCGGATGGACCTTAAACCAACAAACTGTTTTTTCTTTTTTCACCTTCATACACGTTTAATATCTTTAGTTCAGTTATCGAGAAAATTCCTGCAAATACATATCGAGAATGCATCGGGAACTCGGGTTTTCACAATCGCAAACGAGTTTAAAGAAAAACAAACTTGCATCGTATTGCGGACTTCAAAACATCAGCTTACACTTTATACCGCTGAAACTATCGACATTACTAGGACATGTTCTTGGTGGGATTTTTTCTTCTTTTTTTTTTTTAAATACACCTATTATAATGAATAGGACTTGTAAAAAATTTAATTGCACAGTAATTCATTTCGACCTTTTTTTACATAAACCTGATTTAAGGCATCGATGAATCTTTTTACCATTTCATGTTTTTTACTAACCAAATCTAATAATATTTTCATTCTTATAAATTTAACCTAACGATTATGAATTGAAACACAATGAAACTATGACAGTTTATGTTATTGCTCCATACCATTCGTAATCTTCAAATGATCCACGAATAGATCAGAAATACCACCTGTTAAGGTTCTTAGTATATGTAGATATGATAGAATTAGATAAGTAAAGGAATATATAAAACCGACCGATGTATTGAACTTAATGATTGACAAAAAAAATCGATAAAACAGGAAGGGACACGATGCAATTTTCAGCTTTCAGACTAGTCATCAGTGAAATTCAGCGTGGCACATTGAATAAAATTTGGCCTGTATCCATGAAGTTAATATCGTATCCAGATTGTAATTTGAACTTGCCATAAGTACACCGTTTTATCAACATCAAACGGTTAAAAACAACGGATATGTAGGGTATGCTGTTGCGGTTCAGCAAGAATTTATATATTCATATGCTTCATTTTATTTTAAACTAACAGTAAATTTTACGATCTAAAGACATATATGCTTTCATATAACAATTACTGAAATAATAATTGTTAAACAACAATCTGGTTCCACCAACAATATTTAGCGCTTAGAAATACTTAAACACTTCGAGGCGAATTTTATTCTTTTGATTCTCAAAAAAAAAAAAAAAAAAAAAAAAAAGAAACACTTCGTAGAAAATGTATCAATTTAGACATACACTTGAATATTTTGTAACAAGTATGTGAGTATTTTCATTTGAGGAACAATAACCTAAGTATTCAAGTATTACTTAGGTCAAAGTGTTGTTTGCGGAATTTGAGCCTGGTGTTCAAATCAATACGTGTATTTCTAATCAGTATTTCTAATTAACATATATTAATCTGCACATTGTCCTTGCCAATACCTAAATAAATATACCCCATATCTAAATATTACGGGTGCTATATGAGTGTCCGTGTGTCCGATAATTAGTGCATCACGTGCGAAATTATATATTTAGGTCAGAGATAATAAACATATCAGAAACAATTTATTTCTTTTTCGATACATCTTTAGAGGACATATTGATGTCTGCTTTACCAGTGATTTATATACGTCACTGAAGAACAATGTTATCTGTCCTCATATGTAAACATTTTGGAACATTCACTACAAAAAAAAATATTTATTTACAATTCCAATAATATGACAAACAGTTGATTGTATTGCTTCTTAAACTACGTTATTAATCAAACATGTTTTTCACGTACTTACGACTTACAAATGTAATTAGAATACATGAAACGTCTATCAGGTTAATTTTCATCTATTGAAGAGGTATGTTTTAAAATTTGATGCTCACTTATCATGATGGGAACTCGAAATCCGAATAGTGATAAAGGTCATATATATTCATTAGACGCTATCAAATACTAAAGGCAAAAAACTTTAAAATGAAATACACCTTGCTTTTTATTAATAACATATCGTCTGAAAAACATCTCTGTCAACATATTATTTGTCCTTGGAGTAATTGTTGAAGCGCATATATGTGATACGCAATATCTCGGTCACCAATAGAGAGATAGCTTGGTTGTACGAATGCACAATTACAAAAGCTCGTGTTTGTTCAAGTTTTAGATTACGTATAGTAATATCTTCAAATCATTATTAATTTGTATGGTTTAATTTTCTCCTAGTTAATATAAGTTAAACCCTGCCTTAGTTTGAAATTATTGTATCTTCAAAATATATACTGGTATCATTACATAGGATATTCATTATAAAAATAAAATTATTCACGAACATTCTATAATCTTTAAATAAATAAAATGAAAGTAACCTTTCTTATATATTAAGTACGGACGGTTTAGATTTTCTTATTAAGAACCATAGAACACCAAATGAAATAAGGAAATATAATGGCAGCAAAATATTATGGACAGGTAATTAAAATTCCTAATATATGAGTCAGAATGGCTTAATATGCGTTAAATCAATTTATAATTTATCAGAAGATCAGAGTAAAATTAAATAAGGCAACACGCTTAAAGGTCCACCCTCCTTTAATGAACTACTTAAAGACTTGATTTCGTCAAATAGCGCTATCACAATTCACCAATGCCAAGGCTGATCAGTATTGGCCTTACAGTTGAGACCATCACCGGATGTTGATTTGTATGGCAGCTGACGCAGAAAAGTGACCTGCAAGATAAATAGAGATATCGAATAAAGGTAATATCGGGGGTGAGAGCGAAACTAGGCTTATTGCATATATAAATATAAGCATTTAGCCTAATTTCGCTCTCACTCCTCTATATACGAACCCACTCCCCACGTTTAGATGAGTACGAATGTATCCAATAAGAGGTGATACTGACTCAAAAACTAAGCAAAACATTGGAACAACTTTTAACATGCACATGGTATGCTTTAGCTAAATGATATAACGTATTGATTTCATATAATGACGTCATATAGATGGATGTCAAAACAGAAATGTGCCACAAAGCAGAAAGGCGGACGTTACTTATGACGTCATAAAACTAGTACGTTCTTTTACATCCACCTTACTCACGTGATCTGAGTCCGCCTGGTTATATTTCCAAAATCAATCAACCCCTCAAAGAAATTCGTTTTGTTTACCTAAAATGTCTTTGAAGTTCATGTGGCCACTGGGGACATCAAGGTAATAAAACGGAGCAGCTTATCGCAAGCGGCTGCTTCAAATACATATTGTTCATTTAAAAGAGATTGAAATAAAAACACACCGGAAAACACAACTAGTTCGGTAATCAGAAAGATAATATCTGCTATGATCATTCGGCGATAAATGTATTTTACTTGATCAATAACCATATACATTTGCTGATTTCTACTACAACTTTGCAAATAAAATAAATAGCAGATGTTAGGTATTGTTGTAAATTTAGAAAGTCCTTTAAAACGATATCTTGTATTTTAAGTTTCATATTCTGATAAACCATTGTTAAATTATTTATTTAGAATGTCTATACTTAATAAAAAAAATAGCATTGTTTAATTTATACCGAAGAAACACGATGTCCGTTCAAAGCTACTTTTGAAAATAGATCACAGCATTGAAATAATAATTCAATAAATAAAGGAGAAAAAGCTTAAATGGATTTAATGTATACAATGGTAAATTCAGCCGATTAAATCCTGTAATATAGTTTTGAATTTTGTTTTAACATATATACGAAGAAGAGGCCGTGATTTGTATTTTAGTATTGCTGTCAACTTTATATTTTCCTTCATTTCAATCGTTATTTATCAGGAAGTTTTCTACGAACTTATTGTAATGTAAAGAGGAATCGCTACATTCTGATATTGAACACGATCAATGAATGATATATATAGTTTTCGGTCCGATAAGTAAAATAAATCTTCGGGAAATTAAATTTAGTAAACTATATATAACAACACTGTTAAACTGCATTATGCATTTTGTATTTCCAAACTGTTCTCTACATTTTGTTTTCTAATGAATCTGGTGCTAAATGCATATTGCAAATGCTCATGAGAGTTCAAAGAGTATTAGATACTTATAAATAAGAACGAACCTTGTGTGCATACTCCATTATTAAATAGTCCATTGATATTGATCTTTAAAAGAAAGTTGCTGATTAAATAAAATAAACTATTCTGTGTTTAGCATTTTTATTCGTTAATATCAGTGCTAAAGCTGGAACAACGAGTTGACGAGTGACTGGAGAGGAACACCTGCTGTAAGTTGAACTATTTAAAAGCATTTTTTTATCTCTGCAATAAAAGTAGTTCTAATGAAGTATTGTCTCAGTAAATAGACGTTAGATCTCTCTCTCTCTCTCCCTCTCTCTCTCTCTCTCTCTCTCTATATATATATATATATATATATATTTCTCTCTCGATTTGTGATATTCATTTGTAGTGTATATTAATAGTTCATAACTATTTTTCTCTATTCTTCTTTTTCTGTCTTCTTTTTCTCTAAAAAAGGACATGTGTTTATGATATTGTTTCAATCGGTTATTTACTTTAAACTTGACTTTTAAACACAGCAATTATAATAAAAGTTAAAAAATGTACATAGATGTAATGTTTATAAAAGATAAAAAATATCTGATAAAATGTTAGGTTGTTTCCATAAAAGTTTATGGTGTTGAGTTAAATTATCAATTTAATGTATTATTATCTCTATGCATGTTTTTTTTTCCCGAAAATATACAGGCAATCGTTTCTTAAGAACAACATGTTAAAAGACTCACACATTGCATAACTACAGTCTTAAGTTATTTCTTATTTGTTTTTTATTTATTATGAACAATTTTCGATATTTTATACCCAGGCAATCGTTTCTTAAGAACAACATGTTTCATTTCAATGTTTTAAAACAAAAACAAAAGTAAAATGACTTTTTGGTATGGGTTTTAACAGTATGTTCTACGTTCCATTAAGAATATATTCTGGTGTATATTATTCACAGGTTCAAAATTATTAGTGATTTAATCTGAAAACCTGTTTTCCTTCTACATTCATAACACCATATGCTTTCGCCCAAACCAGCATTTGTCAAATTTTAGAATAGTTGTATACCAGTTTGGTCAAGTTGTTGGAGTATACTCCTGCAAATGATTTTACCTGTATCTACTTTATACGCTGAATGTAAACATAAATATATATTGTCTTTTATCTAAATTTATATGATGGTTACAAATAGCATAATGTTTTATTTCTGATTTAACGTATTTGTGGAGGATAAGATGTAAAGATCTCTAAATACAAAATATCTGAAATGGTACTGGTCTATACCCATAATTTGTTTCTCAAAATATGAGGGTAGTTCGAGGACTGGTGAATCCGGTGAAAAATATAAATGTCTATTTTTCAATCCAATACCGAGGGGACTGCTAAATAACAACTCGTAATTTACAAACAATTTCTTGTAAATATTGTTTTACTTGAAATTACAAATGGTACGAAACACGCCTATAACGTTTTTAGTATAAAAAATGCCATGAATCTTATTAAAGGTTTAGAACCCTAATATCAATTAATTCTATCAAAGCCTGCATCTAACTTCACAATAAAACCTTTTGAAATGTCAAACAAAGGTATGACATGTTATTACATGTGACAGAATTTTTTTTATTACCTGAATTTGAACATTTTGTTTGTATGATTTATCTTCCCCTGAAAACTAAATAAAAGTGACTTTCTCTATTTTCTATGGTAAAGTTTAGATTTTTTTTTCATGTAAGTTACAACTGAATCATATAATGCATCGTTCTACCATGAGTTATTCTCATTAATCAAATTCAGTTTTTCATATTCACAGAAAATGTATATTTCCCATAGGCTTCAATGTAACTTATTTGCAGATTATTTCCCCCAAATTAGATTAAAAATGGAGAAATAAAAATCTTGTGAATTGTTTTCTTTTAATGTTTCAAAAGGACAAAATTCATAGAATATTACCATCCAGTGGTAAGATATGAAATATGGCTATTAGGGTCTAATACCTTAAGTTGAAACAGCATTTGGAAATAGTCCAAAACCGAAACACAGTTGGTACTGAACATGTTTAGACAATAATAAACTGTTAACATAGTTGCTGTCGATAATTGGTTTTTTTTTAACTTTTTTTAAAATTCGCTGCCAAGGCATTCCAATTTTGGACTGCCGGTGAAAAGGGAAAACAATAACAACCGATATTGCCCATTCAGTGTGTCAAATTTAAAAAAAAAATAGAAATAAAAATATTTATGCTTACTGATCGTGTACGGGATGTAAAGTATTCACTTTGTATCAATGTTTGCTATACTTACCATGACCTTGTAATATTGTAATAAAAATACCGAAACTTTTTTTCAACACGTGATAAAAGAAATTAAATTTCGAATACAACATAAACATTATGGTATATATATTAGTGGCAGTAATGGAGTACTTGTATACTATATTCGTAAATGTTTTAAGTACGTGTATAAGAAGTGGGTCTTGAAATTTAAATGATGTATTCATTCAAAACTAAATGAACAATTGTAATGTTCAATCTTTAAACAGTCTTTAAAACAGTCGCATAGACCAACTCCTAAAACAGGTAAATCCTTGGCATACTTTGTTGTTGTTGTTGTTGTTTTTTGTGATCAAGCTGCAATATAAAAATGCCTTCTCAATGTGAGGGAAAGTTCAATCTCAATAGAATCAATAGAAAATAAATTGGCGCTGTACCTTCTATTTAAAATCATGATGGCTCGTGTTTTGCCTTCTTTTTCGTTTCTTGCCAAGCTCATCTAAATATGCATGACAATTTTGAATATTGGAATCCGAACACTTTGTATATGTACAAATTTTAATTTAAAGTATTTTCTTTTTTCCGAACAAAACTCATTCTTCTCTAGAAATCGTTAACATACCTGGTTTTCGGGATGTTTATGAGATAGAGACCCGTCCGACCTGTGCCACAATTAACTCCGGATAGTATTTTCAATTTTCATATAACCAAAATACATTTATATATTCATATACATTTCGAGATCGAAATTTAACATTAATACAATATTATGACAAATTCAATTTCATTATTATTTGTCTTATTTCATGTGAACGAAAATATGTTAAAATTTAGTAATAATAATTATATGTACATAGTGTTTTATGATCAAAATAGTTATTTTTTACAGATTATTAAGGCTGGCTCTCTTGACTTGGCAACATACAAAATATAAGGTTTACATGCATCTAAAAGATATCATACATATAAAACATTACATACCGACCTGTAAGATCGAGTCCCGTGCCTAAAATCTGCGCTCGTCTCCCGTTGCTCTCTCAAGTGTTAATAGTTAACTGTAAACCAAATACCCAATTATTAAGTTATTAAGAAGAATTCAATCCGCTCGGAAAATATAATTTATTGCACGCGACACATACATCAATTCAAAAATCGAATTAAAAGAATGTATACTGATCACAAACAGCGACTAAAACCATACCTAAGATATGCGCTTACAAAGGAATCTGCCTAAATTGGAATCTGCCAATAATTGCCAAACGCCAAAATATCTAAGACGTACAAGTTCGTCTCTCCCAGCTGACGACTGACAATGTAACAATCAGCGTATCTCTTTCAACAAAGTAATAATAATGTACTTATAGCTGATGCAGCACATCAAAATTCACAACACCTTAAAATTCAGTAAATATTAAATACATACACACCCGTTTAACAATTTTCTCCTCATTTGCATCAATACCTCTTAAATATTTTGCTTGGTATATTTTCAGTTTTGTAGGTTCAGTTCTAAGTCTAAGTCTTAGTGTCAAAACGAGTTTTGGGTTACATTTTTAATATATTTATTTCACAGAAACCTTGAGCTTTTAAAGATATTACCAGTATATATAGAGAATACTAGGTTAGTGTTGGATAAAGATAAGTTTATCCTGCGAGGCCAAGAAAATATAAACCGCGAGCCTTGGCGAGCCTTGGCGAGCGGTTTATTTTTTCTTTGCCGAGCAGGATAAACTTATCTTTATCCAACACTAACCTAGTATTCTATTTATCCTATCATTCTAACTAATAATCTGATAATTTTAAATTAGACACGAAAATAAAAGAAAAAAAACTGGATTCTCCCAACTATCTGCCCTTTAGTATTCTTCCGCGTGTGCAAGCAAACAAACCATTCTGCGTACACACCTAAGTAGTCCCAGGTTTTAAAAAAAACGGTTATAACAATTCACGAACTTTTCGAAACTTTTTATTAAGCATATGCGCTAAGCATTTTCAACTTTCAAATACTCGACAAGAAAAAATATATTTAAAAAGAACAGTATCTTACACGGTTGAGCCCAATACACAAAACACATTTAAACTCAAGAAAGTAGTTCCGATGACGTCAGAGTATTATAAAATTTCACGAATGAGTATAAAGCTAAGTTTATTCGATAGGCAGTTTATACCACGATGTGAGTCTGATGATAGGATAAATTTCAAAAATATATGAAAAAAAAAAAAAAAAAAAAAAAAATAGACCTGCATACTGCAAATGCACTGGTTTTCGCAAGAATGAACCTGATCATCCACAAAAGAAATCTGCTACTGTTTTAATCACAAGTTTAAATGTGAGGAAGCCTCCCAGCTGGTTTGTTGTAGATCGGAGTCTTCCTCCATATGTAATTAGCTGAACGTCGCTATATG
>CM037787.1:34097393-34147393 GCA_021229015.1 Solen grandis
TTTTTAAGTCATCATAGTTCTGTGTTTAAGACCAATATTTGTCAGGAAACACAATTTGTTGCTGAGATGTTAAAAACTGACAGATATGAAATATACTATACCTTACTTGGGTACTAGAGAACATGTACTGATGACCTAATCGGTGGTAGTCTTAATTCGAAACAAGAGTGGTTTCGCGGTCGCGATTTACCGAGTTCGTTAAAACAATAGAGTTTTGTCTGGTGTAAGGTAAGATGCTCTGCAAAGAATGGTTGATATTAATCTGTCATATGCATAACTGTACCTGCGACGGTAATTTCACATTCTGATTTTGTTTAAAGGTATGTAACGCCTCATCTGTCTTATATTAACGGATGATTATATTAAGTCAGTTTGTTGGAACATAATATTATAACCTTAATATATCTAGATAAAACCCTAAAGGATAAAGATAAAATTTTATTATATGAATATATCATCTTATTATATAAAGGTATAACTTTAAATGATAAAGGCAAATTACTGATATATAAATGTAAAAGAATCTTATATGCAGATAAAACTATATTTGGTAAAGATAAACTGTTATTATATAAATGTATACTTTTATTATATAAAGGTATAACTTTACTCCATAAAGATGAATTACATAAATTAATATAATAATTACAGGTAGAAAGACCCCGAATGCACGGAGCTACCTTAAGCCAGCTGGAAGGCTTCCTCACATGAAAATCCGAATGACCCTGTCAGGATTCGAACTCACGCGGCGAGGGGCTGAGTGAGTGTTAAAGTCAGCGACTTTACCCTTTCGGCCGATTATTGACTCTAATTTTCTCCGCAACCTCTACTTAAATGCATTCAAAATGCCCTTTGTTTCTTTGTTCCCCCCCCCCCCCTCAACCATCCAAGATAAGAGAAGAATGTCACCCTGCTGGGAAGTCACAGTGCGGACCCCCAATAAACCAACTAGTGGAGTCTGTATTTCACGCTTTGGTGAACATTGGCACATTGCCAATATATGAATAGCATTTTAAATTACACATGAAGAAATTAATCATCACAGCAAATTGCATTATCATACTTGGTTACTTATTTTTTTAACAATTAAAATACTATAATAAAAAGCTCTTTTTTAATCATGTTCGGCAGTACTATTAATTAGTTTGACTGTTTGTTTTCATATATCTTTCAACTTTGTTCACATGCATAATAATCAAACAGTTATTGTAAGTTTATTATTTTACTGAAGTTACCAGTGTCTCATCTTTTTTTTATTTATTTATTTATTTATTTATTTATTTATTTATTTATATTTTTGACGTAAAGTATCTTTCCTGCGATGCATGCCTGGTTACCTCATAACACAGTTCGGCACACTTTTATCAGAACATAACTTTTTTTTTGTTATCGGACATGTGCCATATCAGCTTGTGTTTATTCTGTATAAGGGGGATCCTATATACACAATTGATCGCTAATAACATCATACTTGACTAAATCAATTGGTGTTGACAAAATTTACAGGTAAATGATGATGATGATGATGATGATGACGATGATGATAATGTGTGTTTTAGTGTTAATTAACATTATATAAAGAGATATAATGAAACATGTATAAATTTATAATAAAGTATGATACTTATAAATTGGTTTTAGTACTAAATATGATATTGGCAATAGTTGAAAACAGAAAGCATATTATTCGACAGCTTTGTGGGGTCAATCCTTAATTTCGGGGCGGAAGTATGGGGTGAATATAACAGTAACGATATAGAAAAAGTACACTGTAAATTCCTCAGAAAAGTTTTAAATGTTAAAAAATCAACTGATTTAGAGTGATTATATGGAGAGCTATTTGAGATACCTAAATGGAATACATAGACAAATAATTATGATAAACTACTGGATTAAAATTCTTAAATCAGACGCGTCCAGCAATTTTAAAAAATAGTTTGTTTGTTGGGTTTAACGTCCCACCGACAGTATTTCAATCATTTGGAGACGATGTCTATTTGAGACAGATATAGTGCCGCCACACTGCAGTATCACGCCGTAGACATGTGGCATGATACCACACATTATCCTTACACAGAGCCAACCAGTCCTGCAACTACCTTTATATAGTGAGCGCCAAGCAAGGGAGCTATAACAGTATCATTGTTTACAACTATGGTATGTCGCGGCGTGGACCGAACCCACGACCTCACTCTTCGGAGGCAGACGCTCGAACAACTCGGCCACCGGGGACGGTTAAAAATATACAATCAATTATACCACGATACCGAAAATGGAAATACTTATGGAAATACAAATTGGGCATGAAAAATAATAGAAATATTAAAAAAATATAGGATTATATAATATATATGGCAAGTTGAAAATGGTACTGATATAAACTTGTCAATGATAAAACAAAGAATTATTGAAATATACGAGTATAATTATGACGTATATATGCAGAACCGGTGTCAACGTATAAATATTTTGCTTTCCATTCAAGGGATACCAGTTAACAATTGAAGGATATTAATGTGCATATGCTACATTTTTATCAGTTTCTCACAGTTTCTGTTGACCTGTAACTTTCATGTGTAATGTATATTTTTGTAACAACACTAGAAAGTTACGTTTCGATATTTTTCTTCTTCTATAATTAGTGCTTAAAATTAAAATTATAGTAAATCATATCTAAGATGTTGATCACTAATTGATGATATTGTGATAAGTATATCAGCTTTTCGTTAATCTGTAATATTTACTGATTTTTGCAAGTTTGCTTAAACGAGTGAAATCATTAAGCAAGTATGTGTATACTGTAAATACTTTTTTCTGTAAAACATCCTTCGTTCGTTTGTTTGTTCTATTATACATGTAAAAGCTATAATTGTAAAATTTAATCCAAAAAAAATAATATTATTATTATTGTGGTTATTGTTGTGGTTGTCGTCGTCATCATCATCATCACCATCACAGTAGTAGTGCACACATCAATAGTAATAGTAGTAAACTGAAACAATACTACTATTATTAATGTGGTAAGTGCCATCATCACCATCTCATCATCATCTATTGTTCTTTTGTGTGTCGTGTATATCAACAGAAGATGGTTTATTTTATTTCGCTAAAGGTCTCGATGACTCAAAAACAAGGACTTTCACATCTAATGGATGGAGTGTAGAGAGAACGTTTGTGTGAACAAATCCTTACACAGTGAATTCATTAATCTACCTCACACCTCTGCAGAGTTGCATTATCATTCTAGAAGAATATTACTGAACAAAACAACATTACCAACCACTAGCAATGGAACTGGTCTCTTTAACGCAGTGTTAACTTTAGATTTTATAGAAGAAAAAAAATGAAATTAAAGGCCCTTTTTGCCACCAACATGTCCTTTCCGTGGGACCATTTCCAGAAAATATCATAAAATCTTAATAAAATCTTCATAAATGAAAATGATCTTCTGACTTATTTTGCATCACAATTAATGTTATTTTGAAGTGATTTTTATATATAAAACAAAAGGAACTTAGAGACCCTTTTTGTCAAACATAAATGGCCGTTCCGCGGAGAGGGCCTTTTCCGCATTTTAGACATGTCCAGTGAATTGTTTACCTTTTGACATTATTTATTTATATAAAGGGAAAAAAAACAATTTATATAATGATACGGTTCAATGTATTTATACATATAGTATAGTTCTATCTTCATATAAATAGTTTTATATTTATATATCGCTCATATACCTTTTATATCTTTATGAAGTTAATTAATACCTTTATACAATATATTATATATTTATATAGTAACATTTTACCATCACCATATATACTTATTTCTGTATATTAGATTCTTTTATATTTACATATTGGTATTTTATCTTTAAGACGTAAAGTTATACCTTTATATAATAAGATGATATATTTATATAATAAAATTTTATCTTTATCCTTTAGGGTTTTATCTACATATATTAAGGTTTTAACATTATGTTCCAACAAACTGACTTAATATAATCAATCTGTTAATATAAGACAGATGAGGCGTTCCTTACAAAGGCACCAAATAACAATGAACTATTGGAAAATCTATATCGTTACTATATATTACACAAGTTTTAGCCTACCAAAAGTTCCTTTCAGTGCATTATTAAACAATGAAATATAGAGTGAAAGCTGTTTTATGTTTCACTAAAGGGCTTGTGGTGTCACCATACTTTCGGGGTCAAATTATGTAACAAAAATCAAACTGTAACTAAGTTCAGATTATCATGGCAATATACGAATTATATAAGTATGATTTCCATCAGTGATATATCATTTTTCTCGCACATGTTCATAAATGTATTTCATATATATATGAACGGTAGAACTACTGCTGAGTAAACATAAGAAAGGAAAAAATATATATTTCACACTCCTCAACCTGGTTACATCACGCTATGCTGCTTAAACCACTGCCACCAGCTAGCCCACGTGACGATAGAGTATAGGTCATGTGACAGTGTTTAATTTCTATTAAATGTTCTTATTTACTTTTACAGGTCTGTGTAGTTGGCTGGGATTTGGAAATAGAGCACTGGGTATTAAATATCCAGCTACAACCGTATTCCCAGCCAGCTGGCTATTCGGCTGTAGTTGGGTATTCAATCTACGTCATTAAATTTACATAAATTTACCCAGATTTAGAATACCCAATTCCCAGCTGGCTGGGAATTCGCCTGTATCTGGGTATTCAAACTGACTTATTAAATATACATAAAGTAAAGTAATAAATATTTTGAATACAAATTTTTGGGAATTGTGAATATTATCTTGAACGGATGGTAAATTGTAATGACCTGTAAACAATCGGATGCGATGACCAACATTAATGGATCTTTCGGCTTTTGCTGACGGAATTAATGGCTTAAGAACACGATGATATGCTACTTAAAATATATTTGGTTACAAACAAATACTTAAAACACCGAGAGCGTGAATATTTTATATAAGTCTGAACCTTCTAGGAAACGTCGGCGAGTTCATTTGGCACTCGAAAACAGTTATTCATTAGATTTTGTTGTTTAAAATTCGAATAAAAATCAAACAAGCAAATAAACAAGTTATTGAATTAGTGGGCCCACCAATATACCCATATTGTAAAAATGAAAACCGAACACCTCAGAAAACCGAACTTTTCATCAGGTCCCGAAGGAGTTCGGTTTTCTGAGGTTCCATTGTACTGAGTACTGAAATCACCGTTATTAGTGACATTCAACTCCTTGGAATCAGGATCGAATAGCTGCTGTGTATATTATACCAATAAAGTCAACCATTCATTAGTCGTCACCTCTGCAAAACTTCGAGTGATTAGATTTCTATATTTTTATATAACACATGAATGACAACCACATCTGAATAAAGGCAAATTTTCATTTCCCATTTAGTGTACTTTGTTTATTGTATAGCAAACATATGTGCTAAGGACCCAAAAAAAAACAGAAAGAAAAAAAAAATAGTTTACATACCTATTGGTTTGACTTTAATCAAACATTGACTTCGGTAGCAAGTTCCCATGCCAAAGGATGATCTGAAATGCAAAAGTTAAATTATATACTAAATCCAAACATCCAAAGTAATACGACATAAAAGATTGAAGAACCGAATCGCTTGGGGATCAAACCCACAACCTCCTGCTCCCAGTACAGTTCTATTTTAAATCTACGACAGCTGAAGAGCTATGTAAATTTCAAATGCGTCATTTCGAACTAAAAAATGTAAAGGGCATTGGCATCTGATTAATTATTAAGATCTGACAGTTATCTGTGTAAGATGAATGTAAATGAGGAGGTTCCAATACATTAGTAACGAGTAAGTTTTGTTGAAAACAAACAATTAGGACAATATGGAAAACCATTTGATTTCGAAAGTGGGCTTACAATTTTTGCATTTTTTTTTTATATATTTTTTTTAAAAAAAAATACCACGTATTTCTAGTCACGTAGAATCCAGTTAAGTCCTGCACAGGAGAATCTTTACGAAGAGTTAAATGATAACTTTGTAAATTTAACGAGCGTATACTTTCCAAAGAAAAAAAACACAACATGTTTAACATTAATAAAATACATAATTCAACAAAATGACTCGTCAAGTCTCTCCGCATTAATCTTAAAACAATACAAGACTTGAAGATTGACTGTTTCGGGCACACGCAAACAGAACTGAATATCATTTTGTTGCATACATAACTGTTCTTAAATGCTTTCAAATTCGTAGACAGTCGCATACGTTTATGATCTCTGTTATTGCCCGTAAGTACTTCATATGAGTAGGATGGGGTGATACGAAAAATAAAAACAGCGTTTGGGGCAAGAATCTTTCATGACCTTCCCGGTCGCAAAGTACTGGTTCATCCCAAGACCAGTCAAGAGGGATTTATATACATATAAGTTGTAAGAATAGTCCCAATCGACGTAATGTGATTAAGTTTAAAAGAAAATTATATATATATATATATATATATATATATATATATATATATATATGTATATATATATATAATAATATATATATATATAATAATAATAATAATAAATATATTACCTTAGACATGCATGAAATTGCATAGCTCTATGATTTTTAAAAACTAATTTACTGACTTTACGCGTACTGAACTGAACACGTTGTCCAGTGGTTGTGGGTTTGAGCCCATAGCGGGGAACCACGTTTTCCCTTTTTATAGTTTCCAATTAGATTAGATGTAAAGTGTGTATATTGTTTTTCATTTTCAATCTACTGCAATCATATGTAGTTGGCTGTAGAACATCTCTAGTCACGAACAGAGGCATGTTTATAGATATAACAACGATTTAGAAATTCTGAATTCAGTTCTGAAGCTATGTCTTAATTAAACCCGTACTATTTTCACAACTTTGGTAAGTTGCAGCCGGAAAGTTAACGCAAAACCATCATAGGTACAGGGCAAGTCTATTATCACTCTAGTCAAATTGAAATGATAGCGTTCCCAGGACTATTTGTTGAATTTTACGGTAATTCAAAAATGCCCTAGACTTATGAAACCATTTCGCCCAAGATATACACCATGACCTGATGACCTTGAATGTAGCAAACAGCTAGGTCAGTGTGTCAATACTAACAGCGTTAAAAGGCCGTTACTTACGTGTCCTCTTTACAGCATTAGCACAGTCTTACACCAAAGCGATAGACACGCAGTGGTTTCAATAGTTATAGAAACGCACCAGATTTTTTTTAAATAAATTAGCTAAAACAGAATGGTGTGCTTGATTTATACAGTCGAAACAGACACTGAGACAAACTTATTTTAAGTTTTGCCAAGCTGATACAAGGAACACTTGAAAACAAATGTGTTGAAATATAGATTTGAGTTATGGTGAGTGACATGATTGGAGCAGAGCTTTGTTCAAAAGTTTTGCCAACAAATAGATTAGGCAGGCTCAAAATGTAAAACTTAATGCATTTTAACTGAAATAAGTCATACAATAAAGGTACTTACCGGTGTTGTCACCATCGTAAGTTGCTGAAGATTCTGGGTCCAGAAAATAAGTGCAGTGTCCTTTTTCTCAAATGACCCGGTAGAAATAAGCATAGCATAATCACGTGATTCTTCTTGACCGGAAATCTTACTTCGCTAACGAATGAATTTGCATACAGTAGTAATAAGGCAGGTACATTGTTCTTCAGAAACATAGATGGACTAATACAACATATTATCTTTTTGCACACTGAATAGCAATTCAATAGATGCATGGGAATGGGAATGAATGAAAACCTTGACATCTTATGTGTAAAACTGTCCCGACGAGAACCAATTACAAGTAGACGAGTACTAAGTTTTCTGCGAATACAACTTTTCTGTTAAATTCATGTTAAGTACAAATATTATAAGGGTTAAACTTAAAATAAGGTAACGTTTTTCCTAACAAATGCAATTTTTCCCGCGAACAGAAATTTTTCCGGCGGAAACTTTTCCGACGAATGAGATATTCCCGACGACTACAAAATTTACCGACGGAAGCACTTTACGAGACGAATTTTTCCAACGAACACATAATTTCTGACGAATGCAATTTTCCCGACGAGGACAAAATTCCCGACGAAAAAGATTATGCGACTTATTTCCTATTAATAAAATTTTCCAACGAGTACAATAATCCGGACGAAGATAAAAATATTAACAAAATACAATTTTCACAACTAATACTAAATTCCCGACAGATATTTTTCCCGACGAACAGAAAATTTCCCGACGGAAACTTTTCCGACGAATGAGATATTACCTTTTTCCCGACAAAATATTGTTGATTATGCGACTTTTTCCTATTTATTTTTAAGCAGCACCTACGACCCAGCTCAACCATTCCGTGAACTTTTTCAATGGTTGAGCTACGCTCTACGATCCAGCTCAACCATTTATTTTGGTTTATTTGAATGGTTGAGCTACGATCTACGATCCAGCTCAACCATTCTATGAAAGTTTTCAATGGTCGAGCTACGATCTACGACCCAGCTCAACCATTCCGTGAACTTTTTCAATGGTTGAGCTACGATCTACGATCCAGCTCAACCATTCCGTGAACTTTTTCAATGGTTGAGCTACGATCTACGATCCAGCTCAACAATTTATTTTGGTTTATTTGATGTGATTACGTTCATCCAGCCACCATTTAAATGGTTTTTTGAATGGTCGAGCTACGATCTACGACCCAGCTCAACCATTCCGTGAACTTTTTCAATGGTTGAGCTACGATCTACGATCCAGCTCAACCATTTATTTTGGTTTATTTGAATGGTGAGCTACGATCTACACCAGCTCAACCATTCTAATTTTCAATGGTGAGCTACGATCTACGACCCAGCTCAACCATTCCATGAACTTTTTCAATGGTTGAGCTACGATCTACGATCCAGCTCTTTGTTTATTTGAATGGTGAGCTACGATCTACGACCAGCTCAACCATTCCGTGAACTTTTTCAATGGTCGAGCTACGATCTACGACCCAGCTCAACCATTCCGTGAACTTTTTCAATGGTTGAGCTACGATCTACGATCCAGCTCAACCATTTATTTTGGTTAGCTACGATCTACTATCCAGCTCAACCATTTATAATGGTTTATTTAATGGTGAGCTACGATCTACGACCCAGCTCAACCATTCTATAAAAGTTTTCAATGGTCGAGCTACGATCTACGACCCAGCTCAACCATTCCGTGAACTTTTTCAATGGTTTATTTGAATGGTTGAGCTACGATCTACGACCCAGCTCAACCATTCTATGAAAGTTTTCAATGGTCGAGCTACGATCTACGACCCAGCTCAACCATTCCATGAACTTTTTAAAATTTTTTTGATCTACGATCTACGATCTACGCGCTAACTTCACACACCTCATTTTTCCGTGACCTATTAATGAAAAATAAATCATCAGTCCGTATGATCTTTGTAAGTTAATCTATCTAGGGCAGATAATCCAGGCTAGTAAATTATATTGAACGATGTAGGGGGATGGGGACTAAATATGTCCCTCTGCTTTGTCGTTTATGCGATCTTTTCAACGACACTGCGGTGCACAATCGCTTTAATCTATCAATATATATAGTAAAAAGTACCGTCGATTGATTGGACGTTAACAGCAGGATTATGCACATAATTTAAATTTTAATTCTAATTTAACAACACATCAGCAGTTACGATTTTACAGCACATTTGAATTCATAACTTAATTACGTATTTTTATTTTATATAATTAAACAGTGTATTTGTTATTATACATCAACAGCGCATATGCAATAGGACCCTCTGTGAGGTACGGTGGGCGAGGTTGTTTTAACCCTGGTTATGTCCGTGGCCGTGTCCAAAGATTTGAGTAACAAGGTGCGTATAGTAATGTTCCCATTCATGTATGGTCAGTTGTCCATCCCCTAAAACAATGACCCTTCATTTTCTATTAAATCCTAAAAAATACAGCATATTTATATCAAAATAGATTTGTGCGTTTACACAAACCCTCCACATTGTACCTCAGGTTTTTTTCATGTGAAGAAACCGGCTTTCTGCCTAAATAAAATGTATGTTGCAATTACAAACTTACAATCGAACTATGGCAGATGTAAATGTGCAGTTAGAAATACAATATCAATTCAGTACATGTTTTCTCTATTTTTCAATAAAATATTGTTTTAGATGAAATATCACTAACTATTATTTAGTTGTTATTTTTTAGATAAATAAAATAAATGTTCGGTACAGGAAACGTTAATAATAATAATAATAATAATAATAATAATGATGATTATAAACTTTTAAATACTTTTTCAAAATGTAATGATAAGCAAAAGAAGGTTGCTCCTTACCATCTTTGTCGACTTTGGTAAACTCTACATGCATGTCACTGACACTGAGACACCCATCAGCATCCACGTCCAAATGGTTGAAGATGGGAGTAGCAACCTCTGGTGGTTGCTTTCCGCCACCCATAAATTCTTGCATTGTTACACATCCATTCCCTGCAGATATTTTTTTTTTATAAAAAAAAATAGTATTATAATCTTATGGTAAATTAATTATTGTCATCGTTAAAAATGGTACTGTTATAGCTCCCTTGTCGGCGTTCAGCATATACGGGTAGTTGCAGGACTTGTTGGCCCGGTGTCAGGATAATGTGACTGGGTGTGGTATCATGCCACATGTTTACGGCGTGATACTGCAGTGTGGCAGCACTTTATCTGTCTCGAGTAGACCAACCAACCAACCAACCAACCAACCAACCAACCAAACAAACAAACAAACAAAATTATTGTTATTTTATTAGGTTTTCGTCTCTAAGTATGGGAAAAAATTTCATTCATTTTTTTTCATAACCTCTCCGTACAGATTTGATCTTGCCGAATAGATGACAAAGGGTTTAAAGCAATTTGTCTTTATTACGATTAAATATGGATACATCGAAATATTCATATTTAAATATTTTGTTTCAAATATTTATTAATATAAACACTTTATTGATCCCCATGGCGCGTTTGAACATAAACTTCAAATCTATTATCTGAGTGACACCCCCTCCCCCCAAAAAACAACAACAAAAACAAAAACAAAACAACAACAACAAAAACGCAATATATTTGTCAAAATTTGAACGAAATATCAACATTTTCTTTGAACGATTAAGTAGGCCAACTCGTATGTGATTTCATACCTAACAAACAAAAATGGACACGGAGTTAATTGTCAAATATGACAGCTGTAGTTCTTTCACATGTAGTGTATTCTCTGCCGCCAGACAATGCAACGAGTATATGGTGTCTTTACTTTATAAACGTATCAATGAATTTATTCATTTAGCCACTAAATAATGCAATACATAATCAAAGCTGGAATCCATTCCAATCAAAATTACTCATAAATTTGAAAACATTGTTTTGAATGTCCAGCGAACTGGCAAAATGTGTAAAGGCGAGTGGCTAATTTTCATCAAACTAAACTCCTTCCTACGGTAGCATAAAAGAAACATGGGGAACTTATCATATACTAACGTTTGCATATGCATAGTCTATTGCATTCAACTGTAAAAGCTATCGCGTGCAAAGGCAGTTGTTAATGCGTGACCACACAATACGAAAAGTAGCGTCCTGTTCTTTTTATGGCACGTACTTCCCTGACCATTTTGGAAAGTATGTGTAGTTCTACTTGAAAATGCACATGTAGCAGTATAATGTTTGAATTAAAGAGACAGAGGAACAAATCTTCACCATCAGCATCAGCGGTTGACATTGCTGCATTCCACTCTGACTGCGATACTGTGCCATCGGTAGGACTGTGGTCCAACACACCAAAGTTTCGGTCCACCAGTACCGCGAGATTGTGGCCGTGTGGAAGGTCGACTTGACTGAAACACATGTTTAGAATAGGCACTGGCGGATTCAAGGGGGACCCGGCGCACGCCCCTGATAAAATTCCCCAACCATACATAAATGTAGACACACATTCCCCAAAAAACTCACAAGAAATGCACTATTTCACAGCTTTAAATAAAAAAATCGCGGGGGAGTTCCCTAGTATCTCCAGTCCAACCGGAACGGCTCGGGAAAAGCGCAAGCCGCTTGCATTGTCACTGCCTACATTTTTTTTAAATACATGTATATTTAAATGTTCTGCCTGTCCTGTGGAAAACGGTCTTCCGCCTCCACAATCCCAGGGTAAAACATTGATAGGTTCATGAAGGATCTTCGTATATTTTTTTAACATTGTAAATATATTATGTTGGTTTGTGTATCTGAAAACAAACTGGATATGATATATTTATTTCTGAAAAATCAGTAGATCTAATATGATTTTAGATAAAATAAATAAATAAAAAAAATGAGTAGTTATATATCCAAACCATGAATTTTGCCGTCTTCCCAAAATGTTTCCATACAATTATCAGATTCATCATTATGCAATACTGTGGTTATGCCAATATCTTTTATGACGACTTGTTGTTATACAAGTAATAGTGTAGATTACGTACCCGAAAGTCGCACCGAGGATGCTTATCAAAACGATCAGGATCATTGTGTTTGTGTCACTGCAAAAGAGAGTTAAACTAAAATAATGTAGAAACACAGACATACAAGTTGGGGTAGGGACTACATTAGAATAATTACACGTCCCGACACGTTGTCTTCTAACGTTCCCTGGTGGGGGCGCTACTTTCATCGGTTTTCATTGGTCGATTTGCGGCTATATGTGACCCAATATATTTCTATGTATAGGGTCAGCTGAAAATCGTTAAGGGTCAGTAGAAACAAAATGGCGCTTAAAGTGAAAGAACTTAGAAATATATGACAAGAAAAAGTGGTCGATGAAACAAATCATTTATTGGGTATGGAACTGACCCTATAGGAAAATATAGGCTTGCGCCTCGCAACATAAATTATGAACATAACTATCCCCAATGTGTAGGGTCGGTATGAAATTTATTTAATTATGTCAACACCAATTCTTTATCAACAAATGCTATATCAGTAACTATATAATTTGAAATAAAGTTATTTGGCTTTATTACGCAGAAAATATTTTTTCAAAATATATTTATTTCGTGTTGTCCAGTTACAACCATGTAAATCTGATTAATCGTGTAGAAAGTATCGTATATCTAAACACTAAATAACTTAAATTGGAGAAATACAATTTTAAATGAATATTGATCTATTTCAGAAAGATAATATTCTACTCAAAGTTTACTAATCACAATTTTTTATATATATTATTGTGATTGATTTTCATATCCCAAGGCTAAAAATAGCGTCAACGAAACCTTCTAAATTAATTATGATTAAATCAATACGTTTTTCGTACATTTCAATACATTTCAAAAAAAAAAAGTAAACAGATTGTAGGATAGTATTGTTGCTGAGCAGATTTTGAAATTTTGAAAACAATTCTTATTGTATATAAAATAAAAGTTTTTAAAATTAAGAAATACCTTTTGTAAATGACGCAACTATGCAGACTCGTATGTCGAGACGTTCTGGGGCAAACCTAACCTTACAACGGTTTATCAGTTATGAACGCTGTATTTAGAATCAAACTTTGCTTTAAATGGTCATGCAAGATCATAGATAATGTCACAGAAAGTGATCAGGGGCATCCGCTCCGTGACCGTGGGGCAGTGGGTTGCATCCCATGTCTTGATTTGGCATGTTTTTTTTTTGTTTTTTTTAGCTCACCTGAGCACTTGTGCTCGGGTGAGCTTTTGTGATCGCCTTTTGTCCGTCGTGCGTCGTCAACAATTGCTTGTGAACACTCTAGAGGCCACAGTTTTGGCTCAATCTTCATGGAACTTGGTCAGGATGTTTTTCTATATGATATCTCGGATGAGTTCGAAATTGGGTTATGTGGGGTCAAAAACTAGGTCACTAAGTCAAATCCTTGAAAAACCTTGTGAACACTCTAGAGGCCACAGTTTTGGTCCAATCTTCATAAAATTGGTCAGGATATTTGTCTATATGATATCTCAGATGAGTTCGAAATTGGGTCATATTGGGTCAAAAACTAGGTCACCAGGTCAAATCTTAGAAAAACCTTGTGAACACTCTACAGGCCACAGTGTTGTCCCAATCTTCATGAAAAATGGTCAGGATATTTGTCTACATGATATCTTGGATGAGTTCGAAAATGGATATTGTGGGGTCAAAAACTAGGTCACCAGGTCAAATCTTAGAAAAATCTTGTGAACACTCTAGAGGCCTACATTTTTGTCCCTGTCTTCATTAAATTGATATGAATGTTGACTGCATGAATTCCCAGTTGAGTGCAAATTCAGGTAGGATCAAATTAGGTCACTTAAATTAAAAAAGAATTTTTTATAACACAGCCATCTTACTTAGGTGAGCGACACAGGGCCATCTTGGCCCTCTTGTTTTGGATTAACGTCACCTCGACAATATTCAAGTCGCTGGGAGACTATGTCTACTTGAGACAGTTATAATGCTGCCCAAAAGACCTATTAAACAAAGACTAGCAACTAATCTAAATCTGTTTCGTTTATAGATCCCCATCCACATAAGTCCATTGTAAGAATTAAAACCTGTGCAATGCAAAATTATATGTTTGTTTGTTTGTTGGGTTTAACGTCCCACCGACAATATTTTAGTCATTTGGAGACTATGTCTACTTAAGACAGATACAGTGCTTCCACACTGCAGTATCAAGCCGCATGATACCACACCCAGTCACATTATCTTGACACCGGGCCAACCAGTCCTGGAACTACCCTTATATGCTGAGCGCCAAGCAAGGGAGCTATACCAGTACCATTTTTACGACTTAGATATGTCGCGGCCGGGGCTCGAATCCACGACCTTCCCGCTGCCGGTAAAATTATATATTCACAAGAGAGAGAAAATAATGATTGATCCGCTCACCAATGGTAAAATGTGTTGATGATGTATGTGCGCTTGCGCGAGCAACGTATACAACACTTAAATATTTGTCGGGTAATGAACAGTTATTGGTGTAAAAACAGCGTAAAAGTTACATTAACAGTCGGGTTCGACGTTGTGACATTTTATACCAGTGACACTCACTTGAATGTGCTTAGTCTTATCAGGATAACAGCACTTACCTTAACAAGTGCGCCAATGCGTGATTAGGTACACGTGTACCGATAAATAGGCAACAGTGATTCTCCTTACGTTAAATATAGAAATGTGTGACCCATTTGTTAACTAAATCAGTCCGATTTTTTTTTACCAACACGCAAATGTTTGTCCTTTTGAACAACAGATATCTGGCGTGTGATCGAGGGATCACAGCGTCAGTTTCGGGGCGAGAGGTGATGGATTCGATCCTTAACGGCAAAAATGGCACCGACAGCTCAGCTTTTATACAGTGTACATGCAGGACTGATTTGAGCCACGTAGAGGAAGATAAAAGCATTTCTGATCTGCATTATTCCCGCAATCGATTTACTCGCAATGTATCATTTCGCGCAACAACAGATATAATGAACTAACGAAATAAGGCCATGACCTCATTAGGTATGAACTGAATCAGGGTCATGACCCTCACTCTAGATCATTACGAATCAGTGCACTAAGAGACTGCCAGAACAAAGAGTGAATTCAGCTGACTTACTCACAATTGCTTAGTTGTGGCACACACACACACACATATATATAGAAGGAATGCAGCGCCTTTTCGACATCCAACGCACGTTTGGTTGAAGTATACGAACGGAATAAAGAATGATAACAATCTAACGAGCCTTCTCGATAAAGAAAACTTAAATGCACCCATAATAACCAGTGAAAGTTAAACCAAGCCATTCTACAGGAAGAACTCAACAATCTATGTTCATTTCCCAGAGCAGTCAGCTTGTCGTCGAATCCATTCTGACCTTCGCAAACTCTGCGGCAGTATTTACCTCCCCTTTCGGTTGTCTTAAAGTAGCATAGCGTAACGTAACCGGTGCGCGGAGTTTGTGACCTTCGCAGCAAAGGTTTTTTTTAAAATGTCTTCAGTCTATTAATAGACTGTGACGTCACTAGATACACAAATGACAGGTTAACTAATAGTCCATATCAAAGCGCTAATAGAACAAGGTTGTCGCTTTTTTGTAAAGTAAATTTAATAAACGAGGAATTTCAAGCGATGCCAATTAATCAGTAGTTATAAACCCGCCTTAACAAGGTCGTTACAAGAAAAGAAGAACGCAACATTTGTTTCAATAGACTGCTCACACTATTATTCTTGCCTTCAGTTTATAAGATTTATATCAATATGCATATCTCCAGCAAAAGGACGCAAATCGAAATCAATAAATTTAAGTTGGGTTTTGGCAAGGATTAAGTAACCATGCAGATCTGAAGCTCGTCAAACTCTCTTTCACTTGAGACACAGACAACTTTAGTGTCTTCAGCGTTTTGTTTATTTTAATATCCACAACTACATAGCAAATTTGTTTGTCTAACAACATATAGCCTTGGAGATACTGACAAAAACAAACAGGCGTCGAAAGCAACTGCAAACTATCTCTACCAACCTACCAAAAGCAAGATGGAAGGTAATGGTGAAAAGTGCACTACAGAGAACTTAATAGAATATTAAACACCAAGTAGGTCATTACATTCCCTCTTTTTGTGGGTCTATATTGTATAAGTTGTTTCTCTTTAGCCTCAAACTAATAACTAAGCGTGATTAACAGGTCTTCACAGAAATGATACAAAATCGGACTGGAAGATAAGCGGAAAGTTACATATAGTCGGTCGTGATGGCCTAATTTGGTCGGTCAATGACAAGAACAAATGAGGTCATCGATGATTTTATCAATTAAAGTACACGTACATTTAATGGGTTCGTCAAAACAGCTAAGACATGTTATAGTAAAAGATATACCTGTAACTAAAGACCAAACAAACTACGTTGCAGCTTTTAAGAACGTGTCACTAAATATTAATATTCTTTCTCACATACTTTTACCATTGGTATGATATTCTATATTATTAAGTCATTTCTTTTTACATTTGAGTCTTCTCAATCGATATAATGTATAAATATACATTTTAAAGAATCACTTATATATTAAATTTTGCAATGTAGACATATATTATAGTCATAATTTATGCCAGGGTTATTTCAGTCTTAAGCCTTACAATGCTGTGGGCACTTGTGACTGCAATTTTATGCATGGCCCCCATAAATAATTTATGGTACAGTCCAAAATGAAGGAAAGACAGTTAAGATATTTAGCATGTTATGATTAATTAATATATATAAACGGGGAATGACAGTGAGGAGGAAGCTACGTACAACGCGAAATACATATATTTTCTTTTTATTGATATTCCTTATGCTTTCTCATAATTTAATAAAAAATAAACAAGACAAAAAAAAAAAAAAAAAAAAAACAAAAAAAACCCATCAAATTAAGAATTATTTATTTCGACATTCTGACGTCATTGCCGATCCCCTCCGAAATTTTCGGCCAATACGGATGATTCCGAAGATAGGCGAAGTAACTCGGGTTTTATCCTGAGTGGCCATGCCCGAATATTTTGTTCAGGAGGTGTGTATAGTACTGCTCCCACTCGTGCATCTCCAGTTTGCCATCAACTGAAATAAAGGGGTTCACTATTTAAGGTAATCCATCCATCATTTAATTGTGATCATGGTCCCTCAAGTGATCGTTAGAATTTTATAATAATTACACGACTTTAAAAGCATATTACCCAAAGTCATTGGATGCTTGCACATGCACTGAAGTTTTTAAAGTATTTGAATTACAATGATTATATTTTATGATCGATGGAATACCTTAAGACCAGCGTGAGTGTGGGGGCAATAGGTATTAGCTGACATGTTAACCTTTCAAACAATCTGAGAAATTTGAGATGAAATGAAATGAAAATCTATATAATATTACATAATGTCTTGGTAGAACAAAATAATTACATCTCCGATAATCACATGCTACAAATTGGTAAATAATCTTTTGAGTTTGACTCTCATCATATAAGGTAGTTCAAGGTGTCTGGATAATTTGACTGTGTGGTATCATGCCATATGTTCTCGGCGTGATACTGCAATGTGATACACAATTTCACAAATGTCTGAAACACTAGCGATAAAACATTAATTACTGAGACATTCTTACATTCATATACCTGCTCTTGAATTATTAGTTAAAGTAGTACTGTGAAATTCTTGTGGAGCGTTAAACCAAAAAACAGATGAAACTATGTCATAACATATTTATAAATTTATGCCTAAAACACTTCAATTAAATTGTCATTTGACAAAGTGTTATGATCTCTACCATTCTTGTCCACCTCGTGAAACTCTTCGTTCATGTCCGTGACGGTCATACAGTTGTTCGAGTCGTGGTCAAAATGGTGGAACATCGGGTTGGACATCTCTACTGACATGTACGTCGTGCCATTGGTGTACTCCTGTAGCGTCATGCAGCCGTCACCTGTAGCGATAATAATAATAATAATAATAATAATAATGACGATGATGATGTAGCGATGCTTCTGCTGATAATACTAATAATTTAATGATAAAAGTAATGATCATAGCAGCAGCATCAGCAACAACAACAACAACAACAACAACATAATAATAATAATAAATATATTATAATTATTATTACCATTATTATTATATAACTTGTACCTCGAAAAGCTAGCAAAATTTTGAATTTTCCAAATATACATTTCATTTAGTATTCAACTATACTTTTGTCATTGGCTATGCGATAGAAGCTTCCTAAACATAAGTATGCAGTCTGATCTATAATTGTTAAACTGTCGGTCTCAAATGGTAAGGAACTGAGCAGGACCTAGTGTTTTATTATCTCAAGCAGCTCGCTTCATGATTTTCTTTTTATTATTTAGTAAAAAAAATTCATATATCATACATGTATATATCTATAGTATATATACAAACATTTCACACAAAAAATCTATGCTTCTACTATTTATAGAGTTTTATTTTTTTTGTGGGGGTGGAATATAGAAAACAAAAGCTTCCCTAACCTGTTTGTTTTTTCGAACCAGATCTATATAAAAAAATGAATTATGATTTTTACAATTATAATCAAGAAGAATTATTATACCTAAGATTATACATTATATATTATATATATTTATTAAATAATATTATTATATCTAATAGAATGTTTAGCAATTTAGTTTAAACTTATTTATTTTACATCGATTGGGAAACAAGTTGTTACAACTCTCGAAGGTTCCTGGGCTGAACCAGTACTTTGCGCTACGGAAGGTAATGCAATTCATGGCCTTCCCTAGTAGAACTTTTATACCTCAGAGTATTAGATAACTATACGAGACGCGCTTTTTATAAAAATCAGTTTTACCATCAGCGTCATTTCTCATGTTCACGGCGTTCCACTCTGTAGCTGAAATAACGCCATCTGCCGGGTTATGGTCAAGTGCCTTGAAACCCCGGTCAACCCACACGGCTAAAGCGTGTCCGTGGAGATGCGTGATCTGACTATAACAAAAAGGTACCACTGAATAAATTCCATACAGTGCAGTTGCATCATTTATTCTATTTTTACCTTATTTTATTCATTAATAAATCAAGTAATTGATTAATCCATTAATTAATATTTTCAGTCAGTGTTTACGATAAATATGAATAATTATGGAGTATTACAGGATATTGACTTGGCAAATCAAACCATGGATTGCTTCAAAACGAAATAAAATGAATTTGTGGAACAAAAAATATAAGATGACAATGCCGCAATAAGAGTCCCGTAATTTCATTTTGTAAAATAAGTCGTGCCTGTCATTTTATGTTATTTTTTTTCTGATTTTATTGTCTTAAACCAGACACGACCGTCTAAAAATATGTGAAAAAAAAAAGAAAAGAAACAAAATTAATGATGCGTTTAGGAAATAACACCCAAAACTAACACAATTGTTTAAAATAGTTTTTAAGTATATGGATACGTAATCTAACAGAGAATATGCTTAAACCCTATTCTGAATTAATAGATCTTGTTACAGAAGTACATATTCTAAGCCAAGTCTGGGCACCGTGGTCAAGTGGTTGCCTACATAACTACGGATCTAAAGGTTGTAGATTCGAATACAGGCCGAACCCAGGAAACATCGACAGGGGTTACTATTAGATATGAGAACAAAACATGTTTCTGAGTTGACGTTTTCAAAAAGTTATATGAAAAATATGATAATTCATACCTGAATGCAGTCCCGAAAACACAGAAAAGTATGACGGCCAGCATCTCTGGAATAAGAAACAAGGCCTGTCAGGCAAAAAAAAAATGTTTGTCTCCACTAGCATTTAAAAATAAAAACGAGTCGGTATGTCGGCAAACTTTTTGTTCATTATAAGTGGGTTTTTTTTGTGTGTGTGTGTCTTTACCTTTTTTAGAGGATGTGATAAAAAAGAACGTTTCGCCATCATGCCAGAAAAAAAAGTTTAAGTTCGGTATGAAAAAAGTAGGGTCGGGTTGGTCAGCAGAAACAAGTGAAATTTTTGCGCCTAATGCATCGTCAAAATCAAAGAATTGTATACAGATATCATCATAGTATCGTGTAAAGTGGAATAAGTCACCATATAGGAAGACTCACATAGCTGACAAAGGAAGACTCACAATTGCTGACAAAGGAAGACTCACAATTGCTGACAAAGGAAGACTCAAAATAGCTGACATAGGAAGACTCGAAATTGATGACAAAGGAAGACTCACAATTGCTGACAAAGGAAGACTCAAAATAGCTGACAAAGGAAGACTCGAAATTGCTGACAAAGGAAGACTCACAATTGCTGACAAAGGAAGACTCACAATTGCTGACAAAGGAAGACTCACAATTGCTGACAAAGGAAGACTCACAATTGCTGACAAAGGAAGACTCACAATAGCTGACAAAGGAAGACTCACAATAGCTGACAACGTTAAACTGAACGGTATAATAATTTATATACAAAATACACGAATTTCAATGAAATTAATTTATAATTAGATGCCTATTATAAGAGATATTTTTAGATACTCGTAATTATCTAATTTATTAAGATTTTCCATATACATTAACCATTTTAATATAAATAATAATATTATTTAGAAAATATGAGTTTTACAATTTTAATAAATTTTTTCATTTTAAATATATCGGTATATGTAGACCGGTAGAATAAACAAATTAAGAAAAACTTTATATATATATATAACAATTGATTATAATAATTATTACAGCGTCCTTTTTTCCTCTTTTGAACGTGTCCTGTAAAAGGACCCGTCCCCAATACCAACAGGACTCATTCCAAATTGTAAAAGGACCCTTCCGAGTTTAAAAAAGAAATAAATTTCCCTTATTTTAAAGAAAAAAACATAAATATCAATTCAACTTCTTTACATTGTAGCAAAGTTAAAAAAGAATCTTAAAGTTTGTTATTTTCTTAAATGAATTATTTTGAACCAGTATTCTCAGCATAGTAAAATAACCCGTGTAAGGCTTTTGCAAATGTACAACTAATTTCCAAGTCTTATGATTTGCGATTTTTTCCCCAATTTACCTATTTTCGCGATTCAAAATTCACAATTTGAAAGGTACACGACCCGATTCCATAGGCTGAAAAATCGCTTTATTATTTTTTGGAGGATACGAGTTTTACAATTTTAGATATAGATAAAGATCGGTAAGATTAACAAAGCATCTATAGATATGTCCATACGTGGCTTACCTGTTTCTCATGTGACTGTAGTCTGGTGTAAAACGACGCACACTTATAACCTCTGAAATGACCTTATCTCTGACTTATATAACTAAATATTCGGCTATCACAAAATATGATGAACACTAACGTTTGATATATGTACCTTTGTGCCAAAATCTTATGATAAAAGAAGCTCACACGAAGCGACCTTGACCAAGGTGACCCTTAAAGCAATCCTAACTTTCCACTCCATGCAAACTACCTACATACCAAATTGGTCAAAGAAATTACCTTCTTAAATAAGTTTTGGAGTGGAAACCTTTTCTTCTTCTATTTTTAGTAACAGTGACATTGACCTTAAACCGGTTGTTGTGAGAAGCATTACCAGTCGTCTTTTATGCAACAGTCTATGTATCGAATTAAGTCACAATATATATCCTAACTATCAAAGATTGATAAGCAGGAACTATGTATTTCTCAGACTATTATTAATACAGTGACCTTGACCTGATTGGCCCCAAGTAATATCGACCATCTCTCTTTGCAAGCTGCGTATATAAGAAATTTGGTTCCTAACAAAAGTTAGTGACTGGAAAAGAATTTTCGAAAAATAAAACTGCATATGCAACTTCATTTTACATGTTGTTGAGGGCAAACCCTTTGTGAATGTTTTAAAGGCCCCATATAAATTGGGCTAAAATAATTTTCAACGAACAGAATAGTTAAGTTTGAACTGATATACTATAAAGAGGCTAATGACCTAGTTTCAAACATTAAAAACTTTTATTTCTATGACAAAAACATATTTAATAGTGTTTATAATATAAACGTATAAGACATATCAAACACAATTTGAATATTCACGTGAAAATTGAAATTTCCAAAAAAAAAAAAAATGACATATGCTATTAAGAATTTTACTAAACCTTTGTTTTCTATTTAGCAGTACTGTAGACAAATAATCAGTCACCATCTTTGATGCCCGAATGAAGTGACTATTCAAACACCTGTGATGTGCGCGCGCTGCTATCTTACAATAAATACATGCGTATATATTAATTACAGGATGCTATTATTATTATTATATTATTATACTAAATTATCATATAATATATATATATATGTGTGTGTGTGTGTGTGTGTGTGTGTGTGTATGTTCAATCTTAAACTTTTTAAGTAAATTATCATATATTATCCTTAAAAGCGAAATATTAAAAGAGTATTTCATTCGTCTTTATTGTTTCCTGCCGTAAGTCCGTTCAAAGGTGCCCAAAGGCTATCATGCATTGATGAATAATTTCTGATAAGACCTGCCCAGGATAGGGATTCGTAATTTTTGTACTCTGCATAGATAAACAGGTAAAAATTTCATTCTGATCCAAATAACTGCATATTGAATTCTACGTTTCATATTCGTGTTTGAATTATTTTTTTCTTAACCTATTTTTTATATGTACATACACATTTTATAAACATTCTGTATGAGCGAAGATGGCAATCTTTTTTGAAATCAATGTATTTTTTATATTTCGTTTGTAATCAAATATCTCCTCTTTTTGTCATCTTGCCTTGAAACCATTCTAAGGTAAAATGAATTGTAATGAAATAGATAAGTTGTATTTGATAAAAATCTATATATATTTAGTTTGGTTTAACGTTCAACCGGAAGTAGTTCAACAATTTGGGAAGTTTTAATAATCTTCATGACACATAATAAAATAGGACTGCCACACTTCGATATTACCATGCTGAGCACAAAATAAAATAAATCAGTGCCCTTTTTTAACGACTTTGGTAAATCGCGAACACGGATCGAACTCATGACCCTCTCGGTTACGGGGCAGGCGTTCTTTAACCACCCTGGCACCGGTAAAAATGGTTAAAAATAAAACCAATTTTGAATTTACAGAATGCTTTGGCTTCTTGTCCTCGGATGCTTTGGAATAGCGTCATGGTACATATTTATTCTATATTTTCGATGACCATACCGAGAATTAATCGTTATTGAAAAAAAACAACAACATATCATTCATCGTAGAAGATAATAGTTATCATTTTCATTGAAATTAAAGTTTCATGCTTTACTTTTTAATGTAACGAAAGGAAAATATAAGAGAAAAAAGAATTGCATGAAATAAATTAGATTTTTCCTTACCTTATTTTAAGATATACATGTTATAGATAATTATATATTTTCTCTCGTGCTTCTCATATTTGTATATTCGTACAGAAGATACGATGACAATATTCATTCAATGTATTACATTTATTTATTGATTAATTAATTTGTTTGTTAATTTATATTACTTGGGTCTCCTGATCTATTATTGTCAGCGAAGTCAATCTCCCACACGGGCATGATTTGGCAGTGTGGGTTGATACAGATTTTAAAGAGCTCGACAGCTCCCCGGCTGATGGTTTTGTCTCGACGTCAGAATTTAACGCCCTCATCCCGCGAGCGGACAAGGATGGTAAACGTCTTGATGCTAATAATACGACAGAATATAGTGAATGTGGAAAATATGTGTTCATCCGATGTTTTCCGAATTTAGTGTAATACGTAATCAATCTACTGAATTTTCACCAATGCAACATTTACATATACTCTAAAATAGTATATGTTTGGCCAAGTATGTACAAATTTATTAACTGCTAGAATCACATAATAAAAGCACTTTAATGAATTTAGGATTATGTTATAAAAAGGCGATTTAGATTAGAAATGAGACCATGAATCACATGGTGAACTTACTTAATCCACCAGACACACTATTTGCCTAAATTACTTGTTCATCCTCATTATATTTTCATGATAACATTGAGAATAAACTTTATGTTAATACTTTCAATATACTAGAATAGTAATCTTATGTGATCACATGACCTTTTTAGTAAGTATTTTTTTTATATTCCAATATATGTATACTTTGTACAAGTCATAGATAAAGCTATGTACACGATCCACTGCGGGTATTTGCGTGCCAGCAGGGACACGTGAATTTCTATCCAGATTCGACACGAATTCTGTCATCTGTGCAAAAGAAAAGAACTATACAAGCGATTTCGACGTCTATCCACTTGTTGTAAAACGATTAAACTCTTTACTTCGAAATCAAAGTCAAATAAAAAAGAACTTTATTTTGAGAATATATGTATGCATCAAAGACCTTGTAACCTAACAGAGATCCGCAACTCTGATACAGATAAAGAGCAAGTCTAGAGAAGCTCTCGTTAAGTTACGTGTACGATTATGTGACCGCGAGATAACATTGCTCATGCCAATTATATACAGAAACAACATTTTTGCCTACACAAATATTAAAAAAAAATTGAGTTTGGATTTTAATTTTTGACACATGTAGGCCTATAGTTGTAGAGTTAGTTATATATACAGAGGTTTACTTTACCTGGGTTTCAGGAGATAGCTGTGTTACTCTCCAGGAATATGTAGATGTTGTGACGTTCATATCAATGGACTTTTCTACCCCGATGTTCAACCATTACGACCGCGACAACGACAATTGTATTTCGGTCTCAGATATGGACCAGGAGTTTCAAGCGGAGGACAAAAATGGTATCTCATTTACATATCAATCGGAACTAGTAAGTTGGTATATTGCGCTACTCTAGCTCAAACACCACGCAGTGATCTCCCTTGCACGCTCTATAAGGTGTCACACCACTATCAAAGTACTTCCGGGTCGTAGGGTGCTGAAGTAGTACCTAATGAAAAATGAAAGGGTGGACAACAAAGTCATATTTCCCCCAGAAAACACTGAATAACTGCAACACATTTAGCCTGTGTGGTGAGATACATGTATTTTTGACCAAAAACTTGCATTTAATAGTTGTATTAAGGGATTACTTTCCTACAGGATGTTGGGAGAGCTGCAGAGGTAATGCGGCTCAGAGGTCATGTTTGTTTAGGAAATTTTGACAGGTAGCCGGGAAATGTGAAATTTGTGAAACGCCAATTCCTTAATGATATATTTTTTTGTGCCTAAATCTGTTGATTTATGAATGGTCTACATGAAACTAGACCAGAAATATTCCAACGAACATTTGGAAAGTAGGAACAGGCCTCGAAAGTCGGCCAAGTTACTATAGATTATATAGGGACAAAAAGTAATGGTGTGACACCATAATTGTAAGGGGAGATAACTACTACGTGGAGCTTGAGGAGAAAATGTCCGAGGGGTTCCGATTATTTTTAGGCTCATTCTGATTCTCTTGAAAAAGTCAGTGCAATTGACTTAAAATAGATTAATTTAGTTAAGAACTAAAAACTTATCTGAACGCTAAGATAATCAGATGTTTGCAATTCACCTAGTGAACTTAAAATATGTATACATAATTAACACTGTTAATTTTTTCCCTTTCAAAACTTGTATTTGATATAACATACAAATGTATACTTAAGGTGACGGCCGGCTTTCAAAGCACGAATGGGAGCACTATTATACCCATCTTCTGACGCAGCTATTTGGACACGAAAATGGACATCCTGCCTAATTCTATGTATGGCCATGCACTCATTGTATTTTTTTGGGTGTAATACATAGTAGTATGCTGTATATAGTTGTTTTCGCTTTTTGAACAGGGTTGCTTGTAATGTGACTGCTGTAACTAGTCCTTTAAAACAAATTCTGTGCTCACTGTATCAAGTTATGCAAGTCAAAACGAAATTAATAACATTGGGTTTAAGGGAATCGCTTGAAAAAAGTATAATTCTCTTTTATTAGATTTATCATAATACGCAAATTAATGTGGCATTGTATTAAAAATCCTGTTCTTACAGCACTATCTGCGCTTTGATTTTGTTTTTGGTTTGCCGTCGCTTCAACAATAGTTTAGTTACTTAGCAACAATCAATTTTGGTTACACTGGAGAAATACAGCCGGCGTTCAACCCCATACGTGAATGAGGGACAGACAAGGAAAGCCAACCCAACTTTGAAATGCATGAGGCAGAGGAGTGCAGACAGTGTAATGTAAGCCTGGCGTAGTTATCTGGTCTTTTACTAATCCACATTTGTGTACCCGTACTTTGTGATATCGTTCTACGTGACAACCAGTACCAAAAATTGCATGTCGCGCCTATGGCACTAGTCTCCAGCAAGATCAGCATAGAGTAGTTGGACTGGCAGTTCTGTGGGAAGAACTAGATGTGAAGGGCCACATTAACTGAAGGATGCCAAGTACGCCAACCCCAGGGAAGACTGCAGGAAGAAGTGACGGAGTGCCCCCTTCTACCATATGGAAGTCCGCTGCACACTTTTCCTGGGGGATGTCCTAGAATCACACGCATGTCATAGAAGAAGTATTTGCTGTTGCTGTACATATTGTAGAGGTCTTCCCCCACCTGTAATTAGCTGGACGTCGCTATATGATTGAAATACTATCGCAGCGACGGTAAACCCCAATACAACAACAACAACAACAACATATTGCAGAGAGAGAGAGAGCCTACAGTCGGTCTGGCTCCGACAAAACAGCGTCTCAGTATGAAGCCTGAAACATTCTAAAGTGCAGCACAATACATGTATATTTACCAGCAAGAAGTTTTTTTTTTATTATATATAGTATGCATATAAATACTTTTTCTTATTGGCATGTTTTTCTTATGGGAATAAAAACGTTTTGAAAGAAAACCTTAATATTAGTATATCTCAGAAACCGCTTGGTATGGTAACAAAATTATATAGACTTGTATGCGGGAGGAAATTTAAACAGGGTGAATGAGAAAAAATATTAAGAATCTGAATAAATCAAACTTTTGTATATTTATAATCATGAAAATTAGAGAAGATGACAGGACTTATATATGCCTCTTCGTGCTTGTAACAATATGAAATATACATGAACACACAGTAATGCCAGTGATAATGTATACTTTATTTTAGGTCGGACGGTGACGTAAGCCACTATAAAATTCAATATATATCTACTGAGTTTGATGCCGCTTAGCGAAGAAATAATACAACCGTGAATTACATAACTATTATTTATGAGCCCTATAACATTTAAAGAATAATACAATGACGATCTCAATAAGCGGGTCAATAATAAATATTTCCTTCAGACCGGGGCCGAAAACGATATTTTATTGGCCCTGCTTTTCCTGCAAATTGATTGGCTAAAGACTTATGTAATAAAATTGTCATTAAATAAGTGACCTGACATCGGCGCTGTTATTTGTCCTCGGGACAGTCGTATTGACCCTCGAAAAGATAACAGGGCCAATACGACTGCCATCGGATAAATAACAAGGCCAATTGCAGACCACTTATTTAATGACATTTTTTTTACATAAGTCTTTAGCCAATCAAATAGCAGGAATCGCCAGTTAAATGTATTCTTATCCACATTTGTAAATACAAGCACGGCTAACCCATTTCCTATCAAAAATTGATCCGGAAAGTTTTAATAAATTATACTCGTGTTGTTATTGAAAAAAAATGTTCTTCTTGCTTGCAAAATAAAATTTTAAACGTTTCAGTGGAACTACTTTTTTTACTCGCTTCAAATATCTTATAGTTGTAAACTGGTCATGGGTTTTTCTCGCCTTATTAAAAACTGACACAAATGACAGGCAATCGTGCGTAATTGGATTTTGTGACTTATTTTTATTTGATATCAAAATATAAAACTCGTTATATAGTTTTGATAACAAATAAATACTCGCGTAAGAACCTCTATATATTACCGGTTTATTATTACATTTGCATAAAAAATAGATCTTCTTTGGTAAGAACCATGACTTTCATCATTAGAATGAAAAAGGCAGAAGACGATAAGTGAATCTTGTGTTTGAATTTCTTACAGGAAGATCATCTACAAGTGATATGCAATAGTAAACTGATCTATATATTACTGATCCAACTTCCCAGAAACTCGTAAGTGCGACCGCGGGATAAACCCAAGTCCCATACTCAAATCCCTGCTGAATTTAATGGCCATTATTTTTTTTCAGACCGAGCATGAAAATCATACTTCGAGAAAATGGGACCTGATACTGGTTCATATTATAATGTAGCTATATATCTCATAATTTAAAAAAACGGTGATGTTAGTATAACTTTTTATTTGAGAATATATGCCTGATGGATACGCAATATTAAATATATATATAAAAATATCCGTTTTTCATATATTGCATTAAAATATCAAACAAGAAAGCGTAAAAAATCGGGCCGAAGGTCTATTGTTGTTTGCGTGACTCTCCGTCCTTGCTGGAAAAATGATATAATGCAAAAGTATTTGAGATACCAACATGAAACTTCATAGGTGGATAGATCCTATTGGGGAGGAGTGCAGTGCACAAGAATGATAACTCTGCCTTTCATAATTTTTGAGTTATTGCCCTTTGTTATTTTTTAGGCTTAATTTTTGTCTGGAGCAAAACTCAAGAAGTTTTTGAGATATCAACTTGAAACTTAATAGGTGGATAGATCTCATTGAGGAGGAGTGCAGTGCACAAGAATGATAACTCTGCCTTTCATAATATTTGAGTTATTGCCCTTTGTTATTTTTCAGGCTTAATTTTTGTCTGGAGCAAAACTCAAGAAGTTTTTGAGATATCAACTTGAAACTTAATAGGTACATAGATTTATTGAGGAGGAGTGCAGTGCACAAGAATGATAACTCTACCTTTCATAATATTTTAATTATTGTCCTTTGTTATTTTACAGACTTAATTTTGTCCGGAGCATAAGTCAAAAAGTATTTGAGGTATCAACTTGGAACTTCATAGGTGAATAGATTTTTTTTGAGGAGATGTGCAGCGCACAAGAATGATAACTCTACCTTTCATATTTTTTTTAATTATTGCCCTTTGTTGTTTTTCAGGCTTAATTTTTGTCACAGTGACCTTGACATTTTACCTGTATACCTCGAAATAGGGGAAGTAGTAGGTCTTCACATGGGTTTCATATCTATTATCACTTCAAACATCAGTCTTCATTACCAAACATTTTCTTTAAAAAATGAAATATTCTACTCTCCAACACATCTTCTAAAGAGCAAGCAGTCGGCGGAGGATTGCCATGTCAACATGGCTCTTGTTCTTTTAAATTAAATATGCGTTCTATACCTTATTCGTAAAAGATCCACCATATGTTGAAACAAATGATCTAAATCAATTCGTAAAATTTATGTAAATGATATTATTCAATTTGGTTAATATGGGGATAACTTTCATTGAAAGTATTTCAGTCATTTTCTAACTTTGTCTACATGCGAGAGATATAGTGCTGCCACACTGCATTATCACGCCGTAGACAAATAACATGATACCACACCGAGTCACATTATCTCGGTACCGAGTTAAGCAGTCCTGCAAATACTTCATGCAGAACTGACCAGGATCGAACCCTTGACCGCCATATTCCGGGGCGGGTGCTCGAACTACCCGACCAGCGGAGCCGGTGATTTAATTTTGAATTCATGATTGAAAACAGCTGCATGTGACCTTGTAGAATGATGTGGTTTATTTTATTATCATGGTTTGGGACGGTGTACGGGTGAAAAAATATGCATTAAGGTTGCTTTAGTTATATTGTAACAAAACTTTTCTGAAAACTTAAGATGTATTTCTGGAAAAACTTACCTAACATTGCTCTGATAAAAATATCGAGAAAGCAAAAATAAATATGTCATTTATTTTAACAAATTCATGTCCCATCATGATTTGAAGGTCACAGCGAACTACGTATAGGAGTTTATCAGGACATTTCTGCTGATAATAGAAGGACGAAGCGGTCGTAGCGAGAAAATGTCTCAAATATTATTCTTAGGCTTAAATTTGAGTATAAGCCTGAGGTCGTACTTAAGTTTCTTTCGAGAACAGGCCTTGATCTACCCGTATATCGAAGACTGACCGCGAAATTTCCATCTCCTTCAATTTCTGTATGATCTAGGACACTTTTGCAGTTAGCCCTCGCTATAGTGAGCGAACGTTCTCATCACTCGGTCATATGGGTCGTGTGTTCCATATTTGATCATACACAGGGTTTCCGACACGGATACTAATATATTCCATGACCTGTAGCTGATATTTCAAGGCTATGTTTAATTTAGACAGATATAATGCTGTCACACTGCAGTTTAACGCCGTAGACATGTGGCATGATACCACACCGGGCCAGTCAAGCATGAAACTATGTCGCTTAAAGTAATTTTATAATCAGATATCTTTTTGCAGCGATTGCAGATAAGCATCGCACAGATATCTCAGATAGGGAGAATAATGTTCATTATAACCATACAGATTTTCCAAATGAATGGAGCAATTGTCAAAATCATAACCTCCCAGAAATAGATGTTAAAGAGAACTCCGATTTTCTAGTTTCCACCCATATGGAAGCGACTATCAGTTCCATCGGAAAGGTTCTCTTAAACAGTATCGCTTTGTCCAATTGTTGTAAACAAAGGTTATCTGCAGCTTTTAAAAAATATATTCCAAATGACTGTTGCAAATTTTATATTACAACCGGGTCGAATTCCACCAACAATTCTTAGCGCTAAGTAAAGCTTAAAACTTCGGGGCGAATTTCATAAGTCTTGTTTCTCTAATAAAATACCCAAAATATTAAATTTCTTAACATTTTTTGTGTCACCTTCTGTAAGCAGATGACACTTTTCCGTCGCCTGGCCGTCCGTCCGTTCGTCTGTCTTTCACACTTTTTCTGCCACGCTTCAGCAGATTTCACACCCTTGTGTTTGTTATTAAGGTAATAATTCATTTCAACTTTGTCGTGTATTTGAATATTTCATGAAATAGCAATAGTGACATGTGTATCTACCTAGTTTAAAAATTAAAGTATTACTTAGCGCTAAGTGTTGTTGGTGGAATTCGAGCCAGTCCTCACGTACAGTTTCAACAGAGAAAACAACAACAACAACAACAACAACAACAACAACAACAACAGTAGCAACAACAGACTTTCAATAATATTGAGGATATAGATCTAGTTACAATCAGTTGAAGTTTCTATTCGGGTTATCTATCACCATAACAGTATTTTGGTCAAATATCAACGTTCAAGTGAGACAATTGACCGAAGAAGCACGAGCCGGCTGGTGGAAGGCTTCACTTTATGACGGATCCAAGTGGCGTTACCGGGACTCGAACTTAATGTTGTGGTGAGGGCTAAGTTTAAGAAATAGGCGATTTTAACAAAATGGCCATAAAGCCACAATGGATATTTTTAAAATGGAAACAAGATATATATCTTGAAAATGTATGCAGCGTTGATTAGGAATCAAGTAATAAAGAATGCAGAATTGTTATATGATGTGCAAATTATTGTAATTTATCATCTGTGAAAGTTTTCATTCTGGGAAGTCAAAAACCGTCCCCACCATTGAAATCGGAGGGAAGCGGACAATAACCGTTACCGACGGTGAAACACGCAATAAGATACTTTCCGATTGTGCAGATAATCTGAAAAAGTGCTTTGGTAAAACAACTATAAGCATATTCATCAAAGAAACTGTAATTTAGACAGAATACCTTATCAAAAGTTCGTGAATATACATAGCATATACATCTCATTAAAAAGTTCTTTGTTGTTGTTTTTTTTGCATGGTAAGTCCAATGAAAATCGTTAACCTATTCATTCTGCATTGTCTTCATCCTGAAGAAGGTCAAAAGAGGGGCCGAATACAATCTAATTTTTGCAATGCTGCATAAGTATCTCAGACAGTTGACATATAATAATTTCTATAATTCTGTGTCATCTCCCTTGTTAATCCAAGTGGTAAACCAGTCTGGTGATACAGGAATTGCGACACTACTCATCAGCAACATTAATATGTATGATGAAGTTCTCTTAAATGTCCCTATATTATACAACAAGTAATGTTGACCATAGGATTAAGATGTAGGGCAATGCCGTTTTTCTAATTTTATCCACACGCATCATTACTCTGTTGTGTAGTCCACTCTTCAGCCTCTTTCTTATAGTGAAATAACGAAGATGAAGAACGAAACAGAAACAGTTTTCAAAAGCTCCTAACTGTTGAAACACTAGAAAAAATCTACTTTAAAAATTGATTTCAATTTCCAAATACAAATATACATATTGTGTCATATTTAAGTGTCGCAAATTTCTGGATTTAGACAGCGTTGATCGTGCCTGGAAGAACTATAAAAATGACGTCTGTGCCAGTGTTCGGACCTAGAATGGTGTCTGTTTTATTTGGCGGATTCCTGGTTCATCTAGCGTTGGGTACTATGTATACATTCGGTACCTATTTTTACATTTATTTATCGACCTCTTAGAGCTATAGGAAGTGCAGGAAAGAAATTAAATCCTTAATTTTCATTATGATTGGCTCTCAGAGATTTTACTTTCAAAGGATCAGTGACATGAATCTTTATTGCAACAAAACAACAAAAGTCATTTCAAATTTCATGTTCTTGTGAACATAAAAATATGCTGAAATTTGTTACAGTTTGTTGACATCAATGTCGTGGAATCTGTTAATAAGTCAATTACGTTGATAAATATTCATTGATTCATGTTCTAGAAAATAAATTAAAACAGTTTTAAAGGTGTTTATTATCGTTGTAAAAGCTATACAAAATTCCCCCCCACGAAAATTAAACCTGTATTTGTTTCATTTGAATTATTAACACACACACACACACACACACACACACACCTAAAATATGTATCTATGAAGCACGTATATGGATCTTTACAGTTTGCTAAATTCTTCCTCCATTCAGATTCGTTTTGACGCATCGCCTCCATCCAGGAGCTATATGTATTTGCATTGTTAACATTATAGTCCAGATTCTACAGTCTGTACAGCAAAGGAAAATCCATCATTTTATAAACTGTTTCAAGTTTAGTATATTAATATTCATCAAGTCATGTTGACATGAATATTCATTAGGTAAAAGGATTAATCCTATTACAGGAAACTTCTCTCCGTACATTGTATCGTACTTCCGAAACCGGACGGACTACACAGCCCTTCGCAATGTTGACGCATTGTGGATCCCAACGTCGGGCCGATTTGTCGGCTTTATCGGGATGAGCATCGGCGGCCTTCTCGACGTTAGGTTCGGCCCGCGCATGGCGATACTTTTCGGAACCCTCATCTACAGGTACTGTTTTATCACGTCACGAAGTTCTGTAAAATTAGGGATCATTCTTTTCTGTCGGCATTTATGGTTGCTCTTAAGTAAAATAAGTGTTTTTGTTTAAACTTATTATTTTAAGTCGGATGGCAAACAGCTTATACTAATCCCTAGCATGTAGGACACTTTTACCTGAACATCTGAAGTTCGTCTTTCAGATAAATCTGTAAATGTTGCTCCGTCTGTATTATCATGAAATCAATCGCCAACCTAAATTCTTCACAACAGACACTTATTTGAGTACCACCTCTCTATACAGACCCTTATCTTGAGCCTTTTCCCCTAGTACTCTCTGAGGTGTATATTAATTTTTCGGGAAGAAATATTTCGGATGGTTCAAGGCTGCACCATTCCGATGTAATCTGCCGAATTTCTACGAGTGTTTACGACCGATTGACTTAAATTTGTGAACAATACCATATTCCAAGAAAAGAAATTATATGCTATCGTGAAAGCCCCATATATAGGTAGCAGTATCATCCACACAGATAAATGACTTTATTATTATTACACGTATTAGCATTTCAAATATTGCTAAAAATCGCCGCAGTTAGCCAAGTGAACATCAAATTACACTGTTACGTAAAGGGAAGTTATATGTCGAAGTACTTGCAGTTGAAGGAGAGGTTCATAGCTGGGAAATGTTATCATGTTTTGTTCAGCATCGATCAAGAAGCGTCGTCTAGCAACCTGGGCCGGTGATAATTATTATTTATTTATGGCTCCGTAATAGCTGGACCGGCTATCGTTGCTTAAGATTTTTTCGAAACATTCAGAAACAGATAATCAGCGACACTTTGCTTTCTAAATATCAACTGCGATGTCCATTTAGCTAGATTACACCCTTTCGTTGCATTCATTAATGAAATCAAGGACATGACCCCGTGATGCTACGAAAATAGTCAATCCCTGCAATTTCAAGTATTCGTTTCTGGTTGGTTTACAATTCTGCTTGCTTTGAAACGCTTATCATTTTTACATATCCAGAGGCGGAAGGAAACACCACATTTGGGTACTCTTGGTTCGCTTCGCTATCAACTTTGAACTGATGGTTACGTAATCAGCCGCGTTGCATGTACAAATATAGATGTTCCTTTCCTTATTAAATTTTCAGCCTGTTGGGCGGAAGCATGCGCAAAGAGTCAAATTTTATCAGTCATGTGCGACACACGGACAAAGAAATTATAAATACAGGTTTTTAATTCTAAATATAGGTTCAATACCTTTCGTATCGCTATTGCCTGTGATGAAGAAACGACCCATTTTTACAACCACGAAAAGTTGCATTGTGTGACCATGCGTGTATAGATGGGTATTGATAGAGGTTATACAATCAAATTCTTAGTCAATGACCGCCCGTGAACGAGCTGCTGTGAAGAATTGAAACATTTTAGACGGCGGCAACCATCTTTAGTAGCTGGAAATCGAAAACAGGCCTTGCTGACTTTGCTGATTTGCATATAATCCACGGCAAATTTAACTGTAGTTCTCCGCGCTAAGTGCAAATCCATGCAATACGAATACGAGCTGAATATGCTACACAGACGTTTTAATCATAACCGTAACCGCCAGTAATGTGCTATTGTTTGTTAACATGTTTTCTTTTAACATTATTTTGCACTAAAAACATCCATTTTAAGCGTAAACAAACTTTCCAGGACATTTTTTATTCAGAACAGCGACCCATTTTACAATCAAGATCTACTCCTGTAAAAAGAAAAATAAGTAGCGCTCCGCATTAGAAACTCCAATGAATGTAATTGACTTAAATAGTTCACACGTAATTTTGCATGTTGGTGATTTAGGTTCCCGGCTCCCAGAGCATTTCTTAACAGGCACACTTTCAAGTATATTAAATAATCAAATACCTTATCAATTTTTACGCATACATAACAACAGATAAATTGTATACAGGTACACTAGTACTGAAGAAAGGGAAATACCTACTTAGGTATGCAACTTATGAATGAAATCAGGTTTATGACCCTTACTCCAGATTATTATGTAACAAACAGAGGGCGATTTCAACTGACTCTGTAGCAACTATAGTTGCAGGTTATGCTCAACGCAACATTAGAACTTTCAGTCCTTTGATTTAATAATTATTTTTTGTTTTCCGTACGGGCAAATTAGAGTATTTTAAACAAAGGTAAACTGAATGATAATTCAATTAATGAATTAGTATTTCTTAACCGGAAACGTTTCTTTGAGTTTGAATAAGTAAATTTTTCTCTCCTACAAACATCAACAGAATTTTGTGATTACAAAATCACTGCGCTCTAGTGTGGCCCCAGTTACAGAACTAGCGTATTTTCTTACGTTCATTTTCAGTGGGGGTACGGCCCTATCATGGTTGTCAATACAGAAGTCGTTCCCTCTATTCATCTTCACGTTCGGAGTTCTGCCAAGTTTTGGTGTACCGTGTGCCTATGGTCCTCCTATACAGACTGCGATCAAGGTTTTTCATCATCATCATCATCATCATCATCAACAACAACAACAACGCCGCATATCTGTTAAAATATTTCTTGTTTATTTTTCATTTAAGCATTACACGTCTTTACAGATTTAGGCGTCACTGAAATACATTACTCATTCAAATAGGTGAGCATGTCTAGATGAATAAGATTAACAGTACTCTGTCAAGCATAGATGGCTGAATTAGATGAGTAATGCTCCACATATATGATTAACAGTACTCACTACAATAGGTGAGCGTTACCAAAGAGTGGTTTAGGTCCTTGGCATTACTCACTGAATTAAGTGAGTACGATTCATCCTTGCTCAACTAATAATGAGCATTACTCATCCGATTATATGACTATATTCACACAAAACCTGTGAGTTAAACTCACTAGATATTTGATAGTTTCCCACTGATTAATTTTTTTTATCTTTTAGGCAATAGTACTCACTTAAATAAGTAAGTAATACTCAACAAATGTTGACAGTGTTAAGTGTTCATATCTCACCATTTCCAGCGGGTAATACTTATTTAAATAGTGATTTAGTGAGTGATAATGAATCATGCAAGGAGTAAAGTTAGAAAATATAAAGATTGGTATTAGAAAAACTGTGCATGAGAGCCCATGACCAGGATCATGCTTTGATTGAGACAAAAGTAGAAAAAGTTCACAGAGATTCGCATAGTCCGCTTTGTGCAGACATTTTTGCAAACCTCAGTGCTTCTCAATAAATCACGCCTAATATATCTCTCATGAAAATATCTTAGGCATAAAAATATATCTATTTCTAATTTTTTATTTTTTTTTATTTATTTATTTATTATTTATTTATTTATTTATTTATTTATTTTTTGATAATAACAATTTTATTTCATGAACATTTTTCTAGGTTAATTGTACTAATTGTAGTTTTACAAGATGTTGTCTGTGCATTTTGGGTGATCTTCCACCATTTCTGTAATTAGCCCAGTTTCTAAGTGATGTTCGCCTAGTTACATGTACCAGGGTTCATTGGCTCGATCTCCTGTGACGATATGTCGCTAAACTGGTACATGTATATATCCACTGTTTGGCGCTCAGCATATAAGGGTTGTTCCAGGACTGGTTGTCCCGGTGTCAGGATAATGTGACTGGGTGTGGTATCAAGCCACATGTCTACGGCGTGATACTGCAGTGTGGCAGCACCATCTGGGACTCATATAGTCCACAAACTATTTATTTACAATTGAATGGATATTTAATCTGAACAAACAACACATACATGGACGTTACTGTGTGTTTACTCAAAAATCAAAACTTTTATGTTTTCAGTGGTTACCAAATAAATCTAGTTTTGCTACGGGTCTCATTGTGGCCGGGTTTGGAGGCGGTTCAATTATATTCAACCAAGTTATAACACTCTACATCAACCCGGGCAATTTGTCGCCGGATTTCGAGGACGAAGATGGTGAAAGGTAAGATCTTTTGTGCAATGTATTTACTTTGTAATTTCGAACGAGGGAGCAGATATAACGGTAAGATATTTATTTAACATTTTGTTGCTATTGCTACGTTTCTAGTGTTTTAAAGGAAATGTTTGCATTGCGAACAAATGAACCGTCGAATGTCGTTTTCCATATTTTGTTGCTGCTGTCTTTTTTTCTTGTTTTTGTTTTTTTACTATTTCAAAAACCGCACAGTTTGCACAACAGTTTTGTTGGAAGGAAGGGATAATATCGTCACGAAAAATATATTCTGATTGGACGATCTCTAAAAGACGAACCAGTGTATATAAAAAAATAAAACATGCTAGGTCCAAACCTACGGTCCCAAAGTAACTCTTTATCACTGGTGGTGCCAAGAAGTCGTAGAGTACTGTATGGTGTCCGAAGTTTTGTGACGGTCGATCCAAAACTTATGAAATGCTCTTCCAGCAGGATGAAGGTAATCATTGAGCCCTCAAAGATCTTTTCAATGGCCTTCTCTAACTGTATATGTTATTGTGACAAAAAGTGTTTGATTGAGCTTAATCTTACAGTGAAACAAATACTTTAAAGGTATTTCACGGACGCAGACCTTCTCGATAGAGTACCATCATGCTTCCTCATGCTGGCTGCCATCTATTTCGGAATGCTCCTGATTGGGATCGGACTTATAACCTCACCTCCACAAAAGGTAATGATGCCCCTACATTTGTTAACTACGCCCCCCCCCCCCCCAACATACGGTAACCACGCCTCCACATTTTAACCACACCCCCACATCAGGTAACCATGCCTCCACATATGTTAACCGCGCCCCCACATATGGTAACCACGCCCCCACATTTTTAACCACACCCCCACATCAGGTAACCATGTTCCCACATATGTTAACCACGCCCCACCACCTAATGTTTGTTTCAGGATGTTGTTAACGCTTTAAACTGAACTTAACAATCAACCTGTTTTAAACGTCTAGATAAGCAGTTCCGGAAATAACATTTTATTAAGTTTACTTCAAGTAAGCAATCGCTGTAAGCGGTCACTTTCTCTTGTTTCCTTTGCTGCCCGCTTGGTATAGGTTTTAAATAATTGTTTTACCAAAAAGTGTATGTATGTATGTATGTATGTATTTGTCGATTTTTGAAAAACAAGTGGTAACTTGTATGCGGTTTCACTAGTATAGGAAAGAGAAGTTCACAGATTTAGCCAGGTATGAATATCAAAATCAATATAAAATTATATATTGTAAAATCCGAACATTATCATTTTCTTATTCAGGATAAACTTGTTAACATAGATGCCAAGAAAGAACAAGAAGTCACACCAGTTGCTGAAATTGGCACTGAGAAAACGATGTCTGATCTAAATCCCCCAACATACAGTGTCAGTGTAATCGATATCACTAAGGATGAGAAGATAGCTGAAGATCAAAATGTAATTGATCAAGAAAAAGCTACCAAACGTAAGTTTTTTTCTGGACAAATGATTGAAAATTTGGAGCAGAACTTTTCATCAGGAACTTCATTGTGCCCTACATGTTTTGTTTGTTTGCTTGCGTTGAACGTCCCACCAACGATGCCTCAGTCATTTGGGGATTTTATCCACATGAGATAATTCCTCTGATCGTTATAATCTTGTGCCTGTGAAACATTAATCAAGTGTTGCATCTCATTAAAAAGCAGGAAGATATATTTATTTTATCATATTTCCTTTAAGACAATTGTGAAAAACACTTACTTCTTGGTAGTTTATGGGTAAGACCAGTACTTTGTGCTCCGAAAAGTTATGAGAGAGATAAGTGCTTCTAAACACGGGGATTCGACCGACGGATCCGTCCTATGGACCTCGCTGCATTCAAACTACATTGTACAAAGTGTATGCTGGGACAAGTTACTCAATACAATTGACTTCAATTTCCTGCAATATCTCATCTCAGAAATAAAAAAAATAAAAGTATATCCCCCCTTTTTACTGTAGAGTGCCGGATCTGACAGTGAAGGAGGCGGTGAAACTGGCTTTCCGGACTCGAAGTTTCTACATTGTCTTTTCTCAACGTATTATGCATAACTGGGGGAATGAGCTTATTCATTGGGCTGTACAAGGTACATGTTGTCGATGTTTCGGAATGTACAGTAACCGTATTTTGTTGTTGATGCTGTTGCTTTTTTATCCTTCTAAATACACGATTTTGGACTTCCGCGCAATTATGTGAAAAATACACTATTTGATTAGACCCATTGTCGATATGTCAATTTAACCCGACTGATATTGTTTTTTCGGCCGATAGGCCGTTTATTTTCACCCTGACTTCCTGTGAAACACACAGTAATGAAGCGGAGTAAAATTAAGCTTTTCATTGGTTATTAAATACTTTGCTGAATTCCCATTGGTCATTGTAAAATTAGTCAAAAGAAAAGAAAGGAGTTGCGGAAACGAGTTCTTTAGATCTCTGTTTGTTTTAAAAGTTGAAGTTTTCTTCCCCTGCGAACGATTTGTCCCGAATAGTAAGACACTGCACCTTTTTAAGGTAAACTGAAAGAGTAGAACCTTAAAAAGTAGGAAGCACATAGATTTCGGAATTGATTGTTCGACCCTGACAGATCCTATATTCAACAAAAACGTAACATCCGGTTTCGTTTTGTAGCCCGCGAAACGAAGTCTAATGCGCAGATGTTTTATGGCATGTAAGTGTCTACCAAGATTTTACAAATTAATTGGATCCGTGGTATTTCAGAGAGCTGCACTGACACTGGAATTACACAACTAGTAAACCAACAACAAAATCTATTACATGTTGAACCATTCAGACACTAATCATCAAGCTGGTTACCACGGCCGAGTATTTTTTTAAAGATATTTCTTGTTATTTATTCCTTACACATCCAATATGCCATTGGCTTTATATATAGTATTCCATCACTGATGTATCATTTACGAAGACAGCATTGTTCAGGCTTCACCTGCGAACAAGCTTGGAAAAAATTACAAAGCTGCAACGCATTTATTTTGTTATATTCACCACCCGACTTAATGAATGATACTTTGACCTGTAAGTTATGGATACGCACAAAAACGGAAGACATGTTAATATGTCCTATAGTTTTTTGTTGTTATCCAAGCTTCATAATCTACTATTTACAGCGTAATAATCAAATACCCTCAAGTCTAGCTATTCACATTTTCGCTGTTTTAAACTGGAACGCGAAAATAGCGAAATATAGACACCCGTGAAAATGAAATAAAAGTAAATGTTCCGTCATACACTCGCAGTTAATTTATCAACTGAATACTGTTGATGAAAATCAAGTTTCTCCATTAGACCTCTGTTTACAGGCCTATGGTCAGACGTTTATCAATGATGACTATTTCCTGGCAATGATCGGCTCCCTCTCGTCAGTGTTCAACTGCCTTGGCCGCCCAGTGTGGGGCGTCTTTATGGACAGGTTTGGATATAAGGTCCTTACATTTTAATTTTCAAATTTTCAAAAAAGTAACTTAGCATGAGAGTTTTGCTAAATGATTAATTTTCGTGGAAAATTGTAGATCGCGGATTTCTGGTGGTAAGGGGTTATTAATGCACTTATATAAATCCCACGAGAGTGATCGTTTTGTAGACATCGCGTTTGAATCATGAATCAAAATGTGTAGCATAGCAGATTCAATTAAATTAAGTGCCAGTATTACAGTCTCAGCCTAGTCTTCTTTCTGCAATTTTGCAATAACAGCATATATTAAGCATTTTTGAAAATCTTACAATATATATATAACGAAAATAAGGATTAGTATATTTTCTTTATTTCCTTTAGATTTCTATCTTCTTGAGATAATAGAGTATTAATCTAGAGTTCCTCAAGAATATTCATGTACAAATTTATGACTTGATGAATATCAATTTTCAGACTCTTAAATTGTACATGAAACAAGGATTTTTGTTTCTTTGCCATTAAGACTGTGGAATCTGAACAACAATATTGTATGAGCAAACAGGGTTGACCCAGATTAGACACCTTCAGATTTGTTTGCCAATGCATCAAATCGAGTCTAAATGAAGTAAAAGGTTAAATTTTTGATGCACTGCTTTATCAACTTTCCAAGGGCGCCTGGGTCCCATGGTAACGTATTCGATTGTGGAGCCGAAGGTTGTGGGTTTGGTGCTTTTTGGGGCAAGGTCCCAATCCCAGTAAAGTACAAGTCCAACCGTCGAGATTGTGAGAATTTGTTTCCAAATCTTCGCAAAATAAACATACTTTGAAGAACCAACTTATCGGCCCCACTGATTGTAGCTAGACCTGTGTTTAAGGTGACTATCCGCTTGATATCTCTTGGACTGGTTGTCCTGTGTGCCACCATCTCGCTCACGGAAGACTGGGGAAGGATCTTTTATATGATCTGGATCTGTGGCCTGTATCTCTTCTACTGCGGCATCTGGTCCAGCAATCCCTCCGTCTTCGCAAAGATCTTCGGGGCTAAGAATATGGCTGTGACCTACGGCTTCATTAATTTAGCTCTCGTAAGTCTAGCCTCTCACAACCTGAAACTTTCTTTTTTTAACTCTATGGACTGTGCTTTGAGGAATTCTGTACAGTTCAGCTATCAACATAAACCAGCAAAAGCAAATCAAGAAGCCAAATTCATTTTCTTGCTTACTTTTAACTTCCAGCTGACAGTATTTCATTCATTCAGGGTATTTGTTTATGCTTTTTACTGCGATATAAATAAAAATGTATTTTATAATTTCACAGTTGATTTGATGAAAATAAAATTTCACTCTTCCACCATGAAATAAAAAGATAATGTGTTCGTTTTTTGTAGAAGATGCAATATTTTATATCATCTCGGAATCTTCGGAAATGTATACTGGATGCAATTGCATCTTCAACAAAATCGAACACATACCCTCTAAATAATATTGCCTCACTGCGATATCACACAGGAGACCAATGCCCCGTTTTTAATTACTTTTGCGTTTCGCAGTCGGGGATCAAACCCAGGACATCCCGCTTACGCTCCTGCCACAAAACCCCTACTGGTTAATATAAGACAGTTAATGATAAGTAACTTTTTTTCGATTTCTCGATAAGAAGATGCACTGTGTCTCGAATTGCAGGCTATTGCTGCAATAATCGGCACCCTGGTTCCAGTGACGCTGAAGGACGTCATAGGTTGGCATGGTCTGACGTATCTCTCGGCATCTCTCGTCTCCTTGCGTAAGTGCACCTGTCATCTTATAATTACACATTGCTTGAACTATAGACCATTTCTCTAGGGATTCGGCAAAACTCAATAAACTGACCAGCCAGTGACAAGTTCAAAATTCCATGTGCATGTTTATAACCCACTGAACAATGTGTGGAATTTTACAACAATACGTACATTAGGCGTTCGAGGAGCGCTCGTTGACTCACGTAGATTTACATCTCATTATACGTTTTCTTTTAGCCCAGCAAGTTTATGCACGTTGCCAGGGAGTTACAGTGCAGTGAGTGACAGTGAAATCAAATGCAATTTACATTAATATTAAATTTCTAAGTGTTGTTCTGAATAAAAAAGAATACAACGGATAGGAATTGACCCAAGGAATAATAATCTAAATTATAATCTATATTTTAATTATTTTATTGCATTAGGTAGAAGTTTACTTAACAATCCTTAATTAATTGCAGTCTATCAGCTCCTTATTTATTTATTTGTTCGAATTGAGTGAAATATGATATATTTCCATCTCTGAAAAAAAAAATCAACTTTATGTTTTTGCAATGAAAGAGTGCTTTTTTATGTACTATAGTTTTATTGATTGGTTATAATGTTCATATTCTTATTATTTTGCTATACCTGTCAGTCTGATTAATTATTAACTCATGTATATATATTTACAGATAAATAGCGTTCATCATATCTACTTACAAACAAAATCGCTGAGCCGGAGTCATTAATATAGGTGGCGCCGGGAATCGAATTTCACTATCATCTTAAGGAAAACAGGTGTGCCAAATTGATTAAACACATTATGATTGATAGATTATCTTTTCATGTGCTTACAATGTGCATTCTTTCTTTTCACAGCCATTTTCATCATGTTTCTGTTCAACGGAGTGGACAGGGAGGGGAAGCCAGTTTGAAATTGACATTTCATATTGCATCTTTGCATTCTTCATTCTTTACCAGTTTATTTTTCAAGAATTGCCGAACTTTGATGTAAAAATACTATTCTTCGAAAAAAAAAAATGTATCATTGACTCCAAATAAAATAAATGTTCGAGCACGGTGTCTATTCCGAGATACATGTATGTTTCCAATCTTCCTGCGGACCTCATTAAGAAAAGGACTTTCGGGTATCCGGATTATTCGATAATCCGATTTAATCTAGTTTTTTTGTCAACACTCGGATTATCGAAGGTAAACCATCATCACAACCATATATACCGTGGGATTTTCAATTGGCCAAATAGATTTTATGAATATCAATCAGCTACTGCTGACCAATGAAATCGCACGTAGTATTTTGAATACTCTTCATTGAAAATACCCCCCCCCCCCCCTGAAAATCCCAACTATATGTATATGTAAGGCTCCGTTTCATTGGCCAAATGCATCCTCCGCCATGGTTCAGATGAAATGCCTAAATCATTATTCAATGAGTAAGAAGTTTTGCAATCAAATAACACACTGAGGAAGCCTTCCAGTTGGCTTGCGGTAGGTCGGTGGTTCTACCCGGGCACCTCTGTGTACTCGGGTCTTCCTCCACCTGTAATTAGCTGGACGTCGCTATATGATTGAAACACTATCGCAGCGACGGTAAACAACAACAACAACACGGTCTATTATTAAACAAACGTGGTTTCCAACGATCCAACGATGCAGGTAAACTTGGAATTGATTGATGAAACAATTATATTAGTGAGTTCCAAGCAGGGTGTTTTATTATGTATAGCATTTTATGGATTATTTTAACCCATATAATTCAGCATTTAATTAATTTTGTACATTTATTTATATAAAACAAGCTTTTAACATTGTGTGAAGACGTAGACTTGAATTAAAATGAATCATGAAACACAAATGTTTAATGCTATTAAAGAATATGTACAAAATGTATATTCTTTATCCTTTATCTCTGATTAACAGGGACTTGATTCACCCACTTATCAATGTTCTAAATGGAATTCCTATTTGAAATGTTGATAGGGCGTTTGTGACGGTTTGCTACGTTTTCTTAAAAGACAAAGAAGGAAAATTTAAACTGTTCAATAGATTTTTTTTTAAACTTTGCATGATTATAGAGAATCATAAAAAGAAACATTTTTATGAAATAAAAATTGGGGGTCACCGTCCTACTTTTTTAGTTATCTGTCCCTGAATGTGATACTTTAGCACTTTTAGGCCGTATTCACGGGCAGATAACTCAAAATAAATCTAACTGATACCTGATATGATTTCTTAATAATGTTTGTGATTTCAAATAAAGTCATCATGCAATCATGCAAAATTTGAAACTAATTAATCTTATAGAAATTCTGTTGTGTTTAAAACTGTAAATATATTGCATTTATTTTCAAAAAAGGAGATAGTTTGAGGAAAATTGATATATATATATATATATTTGCATGAGTGATTATATTATAAAATCTGTCGCATAGAATTTCTAAAGAAAAATGTACAGAGACAGGGAATAAAGTACTGGACATTAATTTTGAAACCTTATTATTTGAGTTTTCTGCCCTTGAACATGGCCTCAAAGAGCTAAAATATCACATTCAGGGGCAGATAACTCAAAAGGTAGGACAGTGACCCCCAATATTTATTTAAAAAAAAAAAAAAAACATTTTTTTTTATGATTCTTTATAATCATGCAAAGTTTAAAAAAATTCTATTGAACAGTTTAAATTTTCCTTCTTTGTCTTTAAAGAAAATGTAGAAACTGTCACAAACGCCCTTATCAATATTTCAAATAGGAAAAACCTACATTTTTACTGAATATTTCTGGAACCTATTGTTGCATTTTATTGAGACTTTATACAAACTTTATTAGTGTTATTGTTAGTTTACACAATACGTTTCAAAGTCTTTTTCCCTTATATCGACAAAACTCTACCTCTTTTTTTACTAAGAAAATATAGCAAATTGTTTTTTTCTCTTGAATGTTTTTCTTCAAATTATTTGAATCCAGTCTTACAGATCACATATCAAGGTGCGTTTTTAAATATACTCAACAAAAAAAGAAACTTCCCCTCTCAATGTGTTTTTTCTATGGGTCTATAAATTGAAATGGCCATAACTTCTGCAATACTTGTCTGTATGGCTTGAAATTTCGTAACAGTCCTTTATATACCCAAACCTTTCATTTGATGCCAAAATCTAAAAATCTGAAATCTCAGTTTTGAGATTTAAAAAAAACACACTTTTTATTAAATAAAAAATAACATTTTTCATATAATTTTCAAAGCCTTTACATTCACTGAAAGAAATTTCAAAATTGTCTTGTAAAAAAATAGACCTGCAATTCCAATTTAAAAGTTGAGTGTGAAATTTTGACTTGAGATTTTTGATTTTTGATTTTGACCCCTACCTCTCTTGACCGTATATCTCTCGAAAAGTTAACAAGATAGCTAGATAAAATTAATTGGTTTTGATACAGAAATGAATGAACTTGTTTTTCTGTTTTGATTCATAAAAGTAACCCTTTTGGTTTTCGATAAATCTTTCCTGAAATATGGGGGTAAGTTTCTTTTTTTGTTCAGTATATTATCTTTTATTAAGAAATGTATGCTTAATTTTGCTTTATCTTTCCTTCCCTATCGAAAAGGAAGCTTCAAGGAAGCCCTACACCCCCCCCTCCCCTTGCAAGGATCATGCCAAACATAAACATTGAGTGCAATGGTGTCTTTCAACTTCTGCAACACACCAAAAACATCCCATCCGCAACCTTCCCTTGAAATGCGATGTAAGGTTATTCCGATTTTCTAGCTAGCTTACCGACTGAGCTGTTGGAAACGAACGTATACATGTATATAGGTAAACTGGTGAAATTCCAGCCAGTGATGGTTCAAAATTGCAATTGACTCGCTCGCGAGTTTACTTTTTTATTAATTTTTATTAATCACGTTATCTCTAGCATCGATTATTAACACATTTTAATTCATTTTCGTCTTCCTTTTGATAAATTTAAAGATTATCGCCAATTAGTGAAAAGAAAGAACTTTGTCTCCGCGTAGTAAAAATGAGGGGGACATTTAGTCTAAATATAGCCCCGAAATGTATGCTACCATAAAACAGAGTTGTAAGCACCTTAAAAAAACAAAAGGAAAATCAGTGTGAGGAATACACACACAAAAAATTGGACACAAGCGTCAAAGAATCGGGCCTTGTTGGCGTGATTCTCCGTCATTGTGGGAAAATGATATTATATTCATTTCGCTGCTCTACTGCATGGTATTTCTTCTTTGCTTAACGCAGAAATTCATTGGGAACCAGCATGTAAAAAGCATGTTTTTATATGGTCCTTATATTATTGAATAAAATATGCATTAAACCTGTTAGTTTTCGTACTGGCTGGTGGATGTGATTTCAGCATAATTACAATAGGACTAAATCCAAGATCTACATTTCTAGTTACTGATAATATAAAAAGTTTAAATAACAATGTGGTGTAATCTGTTTTACATCCTTTGTTCCCATAGTCAAATGTTGCTATTATTGTTAGCAGAAAAGTGTAAGTGCGAAAACGGAAAGTACGTGTATACTTGATTTTGTGCTCATTTTTCACAGATTAATGTGAACATTACTTACTCAAGCATGTGCGCATTTTTAATTAAATGAGTGAGTACTGTTCGCATATTTAAAATTCATTTAATCTCAAAGCTGATCTCAAAGCTGAACATTATTTACCGAAATAGGTGAGCATTACTCATATGTATTGCTTATCGAATAATGTAAATAGTGTCCATCTGAATAGTTAAGCCTTAATCACTAAATAGGGTGAGTATTGTTAACTTTTCACGGTGAGTAAAGCTAATCTAAGTACGTGAACAATACTTAAAAAGAGAAGCATTACGCACTGTATCGGGTGAGTACTGTTCAACTAATTCGATGAGCATTACTCACGGAAATTGGTGAACAGAACTCACTAGAAAATAATATAAGAGCATTACTCGCTGAATACGGTGTATATTTATTATTAAATGATACTTTGTCACGTTATTCAGTGAGTACTGTTCACCTATTTAGATAAGCAAAACTCACTGAAAATAGCGAGTAATGTAACCTTATTAGATAAGAATTACTCATCAAATTAGGAGACTAATGTTCACCTAATTATATGAGCAATTTTTACCATATTAAGTGAATACTGTTCACCTAATTAGATGATCATTACTCACTGAATTTGACATAGAGTACTTATTAAAATGAGCATTACTCACCGATATAGATGAGCACTGATCACTGATTAGTAATGTTCACCTAATTTAGGATAACTCACCTTATTCAATGAATGGGTATAGTTCATCTTATTAAGAGAGCAATGCTTAAATATTTTGAGTGAACAATTTTCACTAAAAGAATGTTCACCTGATAAGATGAGTAATTCTCACTAAATTATGTGATAATTATAAAATTTTGTGAGTATTGTTTACCTAATTAGGTAAACATTACTCACTGAAAAATGTTAGTAATGTTCATCTAATTTGATGATCATTACTCACCCTTTTAAGTGAGTATTGTTCACCATAGTTGGTGATTAGTAACTTCATTGAAATATTTGAGTATTGTTCATCTATTTGAGTTACTCCTCATTTAATAAGGTGAACAGTTCTCACTCAAATAGGTAAGCATTATGAAAGCTGTGCATGAGAGTCCACGACCAGGATCATGCTTTAACATTATAGGTGGGTTTAGTTCGCCTCTTACCGAACTTTTGAGTTGCATAGACCGCATTGTGCAGGTTTGAATACCGCCAATTGTTCACACCTTATATATCCGTCATGTAACAACTTTACCACGGGTTTAAACGTATATATATATATATATTTATAGAAATTATAGATTGTTTAATAATATTAATTTATTTAATCGAACATTTATTATTTCGTTGACTTTTTAATACATACATGTACACAGTGTTTCTTCTTTACAAAAGCTAAAACGTACATATAATTATACCAGCGTTTTTATTAGACGGCGATAGCCGTCTTTATGCTGAAGATCGAAATCAGGCCTTGCTAATTTGCATATTTTCCACAACAATTTTAACTGTACCTCTCCGCGCTTAGTGCGGATCCATGCAATGCGATTCTACACTAACGAATACGAGTGGAATATGTTACACAGACGTTTAAATCATAACCGTAACCGCATTTAGTGTGTTATTGTTTGTTAACATGTTTTCTTTTGCCATTATTTTGCACTGGAAACATCAATTTTAAGCGTGAAAAAAATATCCGTGACATTTCTTAACCAGAACAGCAACCCAACTTACGTACATGAAGATCTACTCCTGTAAAAAGAAAAAGTAGTGTTCCTTATGTATGTAATTGACCTACAGTAGTCCACACAATATTTTGCATGATGGCGAGTTAGGTTCCTCCAAGGACATTTCTTAACTTTGAAATAGTTAGGCAAACATTCTAGTATCTTAAATAATCAAATACCTGGTAAATTTCTACACATACAAAACAACAGACAGAATTCGCTAGCACTAGAGAAAGAGAATGACCTACTTAGGTATGCAGCTCTTTATGAATGAAAGGTTCATGACCTTTACTCCGGATTATTATGTTACAAACAGAACTTCTGTAGCAACAGCGGATGGAGTTTTTGTCGTCATGTGACTGCTTCAATAACTTCAGAAACGCTGGGTTTAGAATGTTAATCCCGTCGCCGTCTCTCAGCGCATTGTGCGCTTTGATCAAAGTAGAGCTTGATTTTCTATTGTTAGTTTTTTCCTGCGAAAGTGAAACGTTTATTAAATAGCCCAAGGATAATGTTATAATTTTTGTTAATCGCTTCCCTATAAGGCTCCAAAGTGGGGCAGTGGTAGCGACGCTGATTGCAATTTATCACTGCAGTCCACCGCATGGCCGGTTCGAACAAATAAAACTTTTTTGTTTACTTTTCGAGAATTGTCTTTAGCATAACTACAATGGGAATAAATCCAAGATCTACATTTCTAGTAGGTTACTGATAATATAAAGAGTTTAAATAATAATGTGGTGTAATCTGTTTTAC
>CM037787.1:34147493-34184703 GCA_021229015.1 Solen grandis
AACTGACAAAATTTCAACGTTCTATCTCAAATAGGACAGTTTTTATAAGCATTTAAAAATTGACGACCTTGGTTCGAATCTTGGATCCGCCATAGATGCTTGGACTTTTCGAATTTTGAAAAACGGACACCGGTATACACAATAAGAACGTAATATACACATTCTGTGAAATTTTGATGAAAATCGGCATATAAATAATGGCTCTGGACCGTGTACAAACTTTTGTAGTCATTTTTAAATGTGACGTCATATGACGTCAAAGGCTTCTGAAAATCATTGAAATCGAAATTTCAGCTTTTGAAGCATGCGTCATTAAATTTTCATTGCCCTTCGACAATTAAAATCAACTTTCTATCTTAAATAGGACAGATTTTAAAAGCATTTAAAAATTTACGACCTTAGTTCGAATCTTGGATTCGCTATAGAACCATGGACTTTTGGAATTTTGAAAAACGGACACCGGCATACACAATAAGAACTTAATATACACATTCTGTGAAAATTTGATAAAAATCGGCCTATTAATAATAGCTCTGGACCGTGTACAATCTTTCTTAGTCAATTTCAAATGTGACGTCATATGACGTCATAGGCTTCTGAAAATCATTGAAATCGAATTTTCAGCATCGTAAGCATACAGCATTAAATTTGCATTGCCCTTCAAAAATTTCAACATAAAGAAATAATCTTGTTAGAATTAGAAATTCATTATCATATAATGACGTCACGTGACGTCATATGACATTTATTTTCACAAAATGTTTAAGACTCACAGAGACCTATATACTGACCCAATATCATCTTTCTATCACAAATAGGACCGATTTTATAAGAATTTAAAAAATTTACGACCTTAGTTCGAATCTTGGAATCGCTATAGAACCTTGGACTTTTGGAATTTTGAAAAACGGACACCGGGATGCACAACTAGAACTTAATATACACATTCTGTGAAAATTTGATGAAAATCGGTTTATTAATAATGGCTCTGGACCGCGTACAAACTTTTGTAGCTTATTTCACGTGTGACGTCATTTGACGTCATAGCTATATGAAAATCATAGAAATCAAAATAACATCTCTTGGAGAATAAGACATTAAAATTTCATTGTCCTTGGACCATATTAACATATATAATAATGTGTTTAAAAATTAGGAATTTGATGACGTCATATGACGTCACAAGACGTCTATTTTCACAAAATATTTAAATCTGTCGGAGATCTATATACTGACAAAATATCAACCTTCTGTCTCATTTAGGGACGATTTTATGATCATTTATCAATTTGACGTCCTTGGTTTGAATCTTGCATTCGCCATAGAACCTTGTGCTTTTCGAATTTTGAAAAACGGACACCGAGATGCACAACTAGAACGTAATATACACATTCTGTGAAAATTTGATAAAAATCGGTTTATTAATTATCGCTCTGGACCGCGTACAAACTTTTGTAGCAATTTGCCAAGTGTGACTTCATAATGACGTCATAGGCATTTGAAAATTATAGAATTTTTTAATTACGCATATGAATAATATGCCATCGAAATTTCATTCTCCTAGGACGATTGCAACATATGAAAATCCTTGAGGAAGAAAAGAATAATAATAATAATAATAACTAGATGTCATTCGTGAAAACGAATGATAGGACTTTCTGCAAGCTGTGTTAATGCAAAAAGCAGGAGATAGAAGTTTCATGTAATGACTCACCTCTGGTAGTATTTCATGTTCATGCTGAACAATTGACATTATATTCCGAAATTAGTGCAAATGATAAGAACTAAGTATTAGTCTGTGACGTCACATGACGTCATATGATATCATAACTCTAAACATATGTAGAAATTCTGCAGAACTGCAAACTGTTTAAGTTTCAACTTTCTATCTCATCCTGAAGCTCTCAAATCCTAAAATGAAATTTTCGGTCCTATGTTCGAATCTTATTTCAGCCACAGAACTTCGGTCTTTCGGAATTTCGATTAGCTGACAGGATATGCACACCTAACTTTCAAGATGTACCATCTGTGAAAATTTGAAGAAAATCCGACCATAAATAGCGGCTGTAGAGCGTGAACACCATTTTTCACTATATTTAGCTCTGACGTCACATGACGTCATAGTGTGCTAAAGATGCTTTTGTTCAAAAGGGCATATTTTACTGTCATAACTCTGAAATTTTCGTTATTCTGAACAACTGGCATCATGTCAAAATCATTGCCCAAATATGAAAATTAAGAAGTATGCTTATGACGTCACAAGACGTCATATTACGTCAAGACTCAAGATATATGTAGAAATTCTGCAGAACTGCAAACTGTGTAAGTTTCAACTTTCTATCTCATCCTGAAGCTCTTTAATCCTAAAATGAAATTATCGGTCCTATGTTCGAATCTTATTTCAGCCACAGAACTTCGGTCTTTGGGAATTTCGGTTAGTTGACAGGATATGCACACCTGAGTTTCAAAATGTACCATCTGTGAAAATTTGAAGAAAATCCGACCATAAATGACGGCTGTAGAGCGTAAACACCATTTTTCACTATTTTTTACTTTAGGCAGAAAGTCCTAATAATAATAAACAGAACAAACCCAATAGGACTTTCTGCTTTAGGCAGAAAGTCCTAATAAACAGTACAAACCCAATAGGACTTTCTGCTTTAGGCAGAAAGTCCTAATAAACATAACAAACCCAATAGGACTTTCTGCTTTAGGCAGAAAGTCCTAACTAGATGTCATTCGTGAAAACGAATGATAGGACTTTCTGCAAGCTGTGTTAATGCAAAAAGCAGGAGATAGAAGTTTCATGTAATGACTCACCTCTGGTAGTATTTCAAGTTCATGCTGAACAATTGATATTATATTCCGAAATTAGTGCAAATGATAAGGACTAAGTATTAGTCTGTGACGTAACATGATGTCATATGACGTCAGGATATGACTGCAAACTTGATTTCTAGTTTGTTCGAATCTTACTTCAGCCACAATACTTCGGTTTTTCGAAATTAAAGTTAGCTGACAAAATATTCACACCTTAGTTTCAAGATGTACCATCTGTAAAAAATTGAAAAAAAATCTGATCATAAATGGCGGCTGTAAAGGGCGAATACCATTTTTCACTATTTTTAGCTCTGACGTCACGTGACGTCATAAGGTGCTGAAAATGCTGTTGCTCAAAAGCGCATACTTTACTGCAATAACTCTGAAATTTTCATTATTCTGAACAACTGGCATCATGTCGAAATCATTGCCCTGACATGAAAAATAAGAAGTATTCTTATGACGTCACATGACGACATTTGACGTCACGATTCAAAATGTATGTAAAAATTATGCAGATCTGCAAGCTGTGTAAGTTTCAACTTTCTATCTCGTCCTGAAGCTCTTTAATCCTATAATGAAATTTTCGGTCCTATGTTCGAATCTTATTTCAGCCACCGAACTTCGGTAAGCTGGCAGGATATGCACACCTTAGTTTCAAGATGTACCATCTGTGAAAATTTGAAGAAAATCCAACCATAAATGACGGCTGTAGAGCGCGAACACCATTGTTCACTATTTTTAGCTCTGAAGTATGCTTATGACGTCACGACTCAAAATAAATGTAGAAATTCTGCCGAACTGCAAACTGTGTAAGTTTCAACTTTCTATCTCATTCTGAAACTCTTTAATCCTAAAATGAAATTTTCGGTCCTATGTTCGAATCTTATTTCAGCCACAGAACTTCGGTCTTTTGGAAGTTCGGTTAGCTGACAGGATATGCACACCTGAGTTTCAAAATGTACCATCTGTGAAAATTTGAAGAAAATCCGACCATAAATGACGGCTGTAGAGCGCGAACACCATTTTTCACTATTTTTAGCTGTGACGTCATGTGACGTCATAGGGTGCTGAAAATCATTGAAATCAAAATTTCCTCACGTGACTAATAAGCCATAAAAATTTCATCGTCCTAGGACTATTGCAACATATAAAAATAAGCGTTTAGTTAGGAAGAAAAAAAGAATAATAATAACTAGATTTCATTTGCACGGCAAATGATAGGACTCTCTGCAAACCGTTAAAATCTCAATCAAACTGAAAATTATTGATATGGAATATGCAGAAAATATTAGGTTTCTAGACGAATTCATCAATTCATAATGTCTGCAGAGCACTTACAAACTTTTTGATCTGACGTCTATTCTGATGTCATATGAATAAGAATATTATTGCCTATGAAAATTCAGCATATTTAACATATGCTATTATATTTTTGTAATTCTGGACCATTGGGATCACATTGAATTTATTGCACCAGAAATGAAAACATATTATAATCCCATTACGTCAAATGACGTCTGGCCTATGGAAATCTAAAGAACACGTTTTGAATTACAACATGTGTGAAATTCAGCTTTTTACCTCGAATAGGGTCTCTGAAATACTAAACTTAATTCCGAGGTCATATTTTCAAAACTTTGTTTCACCACAGAACCTCGGTCTTTTCAATATTTTGAAAACGAAAGTAAGGATGCCCAACAAAATCCTTGCTTTTTCATATTTGGTAAAACAGAGACGGGTTGGCACATCTAAAGCGTAACATACACATTCTGTGAAATTTTGATGAAAATCCGTCCTGAAATAATGGCTGTAGACCGCGTATAAACTTATGTAGACAATGTCAAGTTTGGTGTCATATGACGTCATAGGCATAAGGAAATCAATGAAATGAAATATTAAGTATCTTAAATATATCAAGTAAATTTTTCATGCCCCATTGGAACTTTGCAACATATAGAAATTAACGCTTAGATATCAAACATTCTTTTTGACCTTATGACGTCAAATGACGTTAATCCTCACATAATAGAAATAAGTCTAAAAGACTAATATTCAGTCCAAATATCCACTTTCTAAATCATCTGAAAGCGATTTTATACGTATTTGAAATTTGACGTCAATGGTTCAAAACTTGGATTTGCCATAGAACCATTGCCTTTTCGAATTTGGAAAACCGGACAAGGAATACACAACAAGAGCGTTACATATACATTCTGTGAAATGTTGATGAAAATCGGTCCAAATATAATGGCTGTACACCGCGTAAAACCTTTTTGCCCTGATATCAAATCTTACGTGATATAACGTTACATTATTATGGAATAACATTGCATTCTAAAGCTCATGGATTGATGTATAAACTATTAAATTCCATGGTCCTGTGAAGTTAACAACATATTTGAATTAACGCATATATATCAGATATTCTTTTTGTCCTTATGACGTCATCTGACGTCAAATGACGTTCATCTTCATAGAATATAAAGCAGACTTGGAGACTTATATACTTTCCACATATAAGCTTTCTAGCCCATCTGGAAGCGATTTAAACGCATTTGAAATTTGACGTCAAAAGTTCGAATCTTGGATTTGCCATAAAATCATTGCCTTTTCGAATTTTGAAAAACGGACACCGGGATGCACAACGAGAGCTGTGAAATTTTGATGAAAATCGGTCCAGAAATAATGGCTGTAGTCCGCGTACAAACATTTTGAGACGACGTTAAGTTTGACGTCAAGACACGTCATAGGCAAATGAAAATTATTGAAATGCAAAATGTTTTATCTGAAGCTTAAGCTATTGGATTTTCAAGGTGCTCGGACGTTTTCAACATATAGAATTTAACACGTAATAATTAGAAATTTCTTTTCACCTCATGACGACATATGACGTTAAATGAAGTTAATTCTCTCGGTATCTAAAGAAATCTTAGAGACTTATATTCTATTCAAATATTAGCTTTCTAGCTCAGCTGGAAGTGATTTCATACGCATTTAAAATTTGACGTCAATGTTTCGAATCTTTGACTCGCCAAAGAACCATTGCCTTTTTAAATTTTGAAAAACGGACACCGGAAGGCACAACTCGGGCCTAACATACAAATTCTGTGAAATTTTGGTGAAAATCGGCCCAGAAAAAATGGCTGTAGACAGCGTACAAATATTTTAAGACGACGTCAAGTTTGACGTCAAAACACGTCATAGACAAATGGAAATGATCGAAATGAAAAATGTTTTATCTGAAGCATATGTTATTAAATTTTTAAGGTGCTCGGACGTTTTCAACATATAAAAATTAACACGTAAAATTTAGAAATTACTTTTCACCTCATGACGTCATACGACATTCATCTTCTGAGAATATAAATGAAACCTAAAGACTTATATCCTGTCCAAATATCATCTTTCTACCTCATCTGGAAGCGATTTTATACGCATTTGAAATTTGACGTCAATGGTTCGAATCTTTGACTCGCCATAGAACCATTGCCTTTTTAAATTTTAAAAAAACGGACACCGGAAGGCACAACTAGAGCCTAACATACACATTCTGTGAAATTTTGATGAAAATCGTCGCAGAAATAATGGCTGTAGACCGCGTACAAACTTTTTCACCTGCCGTCAAATCTGACGTTATATGACGTCATATGAATATAAAATTCATTGCATTCGAAAGCTCATGGTTGGAAATATATGCCATAAAATTTTCATTGTTCTGGGCCATTGGCAACACATCGAAATTAACACAAATACAAGAGGAAGAAAAAAAGAATAAGAACTAGATGTCATTCGTCTAAACGAATGATAGGACTTTCTGCAACCTGTGTTAATGCAAAAAGAAGGAGATAGAAGTTTCATGTAATGACTCACCTCTGGTAGTATTTCATGTTCATGCTGATTAATTGACATTATATTCCGCGAAAAATAAGCGTTTAGTTACGAAGGAAAAAAAAATAAGTAGCAGTAGTAGTAGTATGCTTATGACGTCATATGACGTCACGACTCAAAATATATTAAGAAATTCTGCAGAACTGCAAACTGTTTAAGTTTTCAACTTTCTATCTCATCCCGTAGTTCTTTAACCCTAAAATGAAATTTTTGGTCCTATGTTCGAATCTTACTTCAGCCACAATACTTCGGTTTTTCGGAATTAAGGTTAGCTGACAAAATATTCACACCTTAGTTTCAAGATGTACCATCTGTAAAAATTTGAAGAAAATTTGATCAGAAATGGCGGCTGTAGAGCGCGAACACCATTTTTCACTATTTTTAGCTCTGACGTCACGTGACGTCATAGGGTGCTGAAAATGCTGTTGCTCAAAAGCGCATAATTTACTGCAATAACTCTAAAATTTTCATTATTCTGAACAATTGGCATCATGTCGAAATCATTTCCCCAAATTAAAAATAAGTGGTATGCTTATGACGTCCTCTGACGTCACGATTCAAAATAATTGTAGAAATAATGCAGAACTGAAAACGGTGTAAGTTTCAACTTTCTATCTCATCCTAAAGCTCTTCAATCCTAAAATGAAATTTTTGGTCCTATGTTCGAATATTATTTCAGCCACAGACCTTCGGTTTTTCGGAATTTCGGTAAGCTCGCAGGATATGTACACCTTAGTTTCAAAGTGTACCATCTGTGAAAATTTGAAGAAAATCTGACCATAAATGACGGCAGTAGAGCGCGAACACCATTGTTCACTATTTTTAGCTCTGACGTCACATGACGTCATAGGGTGCTGAAGATGCTTTTGTTCAAAAGCGCATACATTACTGTCATAACTCTAAAATTTTCATTATTCTGAACAACTGGCATCATGTCGAAATCATTGCCCTAAAATGAAAATTAAGAAGTATGCTTATGACGTCACATGACATTTGACGTCGCGACTTAAAATATATTAAGAAATTCTGCAGAACTGCAAACTGTGTAAGTTTCAACTTTCTATCTCATCCTGAAGATCTTTAATCGTAAAATGAAATTTTCGGTCCTATGTTCGAATCTTATTTCAGCCACAGAACTTCGGTCTTTTGGAATTTCGGTTAGCTGACAGGATATGCACACCTTAGTTTCAAAATGTACCATCTGTAAAAAATTGAAGAAAATCCGACTATAAAAGACGGCTGTAGAGCGCTAACACCATTTTTCACTATTTTTAGCTGTGACGCCATGTGACGTCATAGGCTGCTGACAATCATTGAAAACAAAATTTCCTCACGTGACTAATAACCCATAAAAATTTCATCGTCGTAGGACTATTGCAACATATAAAAATAAGCGTTTAGTTAGGAAGAAGAAAAGAATAATAATAATAAAAAAATGACGTCACGTGACGTCATATGACGTTTATTTTCACATAATTGTTAGACACTCAGAGACCTACTAACTGACAAAATTTAAACATTCTATCTCAAATAGGACAGTTTTTATAAGCATTTAAAAATTGACGTCCTTGGTTCGAATCTTGGATCCGAATGCTTGGACTTTTCGAATTTTGAAAAACGGACACGGGTATACACAATAAGAACGTAATATACACATTCTGTGAAAATTTGATAAAAATAGGCCCATTAATAATGGCTCTGTACCGTGTACAATCTTTCGTAGTCAATTTCAAATGTGACGTCATATGACGTCATAGGCTTCTGAAAATCATTGAAATCGAAATTTCTGCGTCTGAATCATTTGTCATTAAATTTTCATTGCCCTTCGACAATTTCAACATATAGAAATACTCTTATTAATATTAGAAATACATTTTCATATAATGACATCAAGTGACGTCATGTGACGTTTATTTTCACAAAATATTTAAGACTCCCAGAGACCTATATACTGACCAAATATCACTTTTCTATCTCAAATAAATCCGATTTTATAAGCATTTAAAAATTTACGACCTTGGTTCGAATCTTGAATTCGCTATAGAACCATGGACTTTTCGAATTTTGAAAAACGGACACCGTTATGCACAACTAGAACTTAATATACACATTCTGTGAAAATTTGATGAAACTCGGTTCATAAACAATGGCTGTAGACCGCGTAAAAACTTTTGTTGCATATTTCAAGTGTGACGTCATATGACGTCATAGGCATATGAAAATCATAGGAATCAAAATTTCAGCGTTTGAAGCATGTGTCATTAAATTTTCATTGCCCTTCCACAATTTCAACATATAGAAATATTCTTGTTAATATTAGAAATACATTATCATATAATGACGTCACGTGAGGTCATATGACATTTATATTCACATAATGTTTAAAACTTCTAGAGACCTATATACTGACTAAATATCAACTTTCTATCTTAAATAGGACAGATTTTATAAGCATTTAAAAATTTACGACCTTGGTTCGAATTTTGGATTCGCTATAGAACCATGGACTTTTCGAATTTTGCAAAACGGACAAAGGGATGCACAACTAGAGCCTAACATACACATTCTGTGAAATTTTGATGAAAATCGGTCCAGAAATAATGGCTGTAGACCGCGTACAAACTTTTTCACCTGACGTCAAATCTGACGTTATATGACGTCGTATGAATATGAAATTAATTGCATCCGAAAGCTCATGGTTTGAAATATATGCCATAAAATTTTCATTGTTCTGAGTCAATGGCAACACCTCGAAATTAACACAAATATAAGAGGAAGAAAAAAATAATAATAAGAAGAAGAACTAGATTTCATTCGTTGATACGAATGATAGGACTTTCTGCTACATTTGTCAAATACTTAAAAGCAAAAAAAGTAAGAGGATATGAAATTGCAGCCTTTAACTTGCTTTTGTATGGCCATTACTTAAATGAACTTTGAAAAATAAACCGTTTAACTTGGAGGAAATGGCAAAAGTAACTGAAAATAATTTTTTTATATCGATTTATTTAACTTGGACTATTTTTATAATCTATGTTACAAATCAAATTTATTTAAAACGCTTACAATTCGAATTCCATCCTATAATAATGGCTGTAGACCGCCTACAAAAGTGTGTAGACAACGTCAATTTTGATGTCAAATGACATCATAGGCATAAGAAAATCAATGAAATGAAATATTAAGTATCTTAAATATATCAAGTATTTTTTTTCATGCTCCTTGCAACTTTGCAACATATAGAAATTAACGCGTAGATATATTAACATTCTTTTGGACCTTATGACGTCAAATAACGTTAATCCTCACAGAATATAAATAAGTCTTAAAGACTAATATTCAGTCCAAATATCAACTTTCTAAATCATCTCGAAGCGATTTTATATGTTTTTGAAATTTGACGTCAATGTTTCGAAACTTGGATTCGCCATAGAACCATTGCCTTTTCGTCTTTTCGAATTTCTAAAACAGGACCCAGGATACACAACTAGAGCGTTACATATACATTCTTTGAAATTTGCTGAAAATTGGTACAAAAATAATGGCTGTACACCGCGTAAAACCATTTTGTCCTGACGTCAAATCTGATGTGATAAAACGTCAAATTAATATGAATTACATTGCATTCTAAAGCATTTCTAAAGTATATACCATAAGATTTCATGGTCCTGGGAAGTTAACAGCATATTAAATTTACGCATATATATCAGAAATAATTTTTGACCTTATGACGTCAAATGACGTTCATCTTAATAGAATGTAAAGCACTCTTGGAGACTTATTTACTTTCCAAATATTAGATTTCTAACTCATCTGGAAACGATTTTATACGTATTTAAAATTTGACGTCAATGGTTTGAATATTGTATCCGACATAAAACCTTTGCATTTTTGAATTTGGAAGAACGGACACCGGGATGCTCAACTATAACCTAATATACACTTTCTGTGAAATTTTATGAAAATCGGTTCATAAACAATGGCTGTAGACCGCGTACAAACTTTAATAGCATATGGCAAGTGTAACGTCATATGACGTCATAGGCATATGAAAATTGTAGAATTAAAAATATCAACGTTTGAAGCAAAATGTCATATAATTTACATTTCCATGGACCATTTTAACATATAGAAATTTTCTTGTAAATATTAGAAATAGATTTTCATGTAATGACGTCATCTGACGTCACATGACGTTCATTTTCACAAAATCGTTCAGTCATCCATAAACCTACATAATGTTGAAATATCAACTTTCTATCTCATATGGGACCGATTTTATAAGCATTTGAAAATTAACGACCTCGGATCGAATCTTGGATTCTCCATAGAACCATGGTCTTTTAGAATTTTGAAAAACGGATAGCGGGATGCACAACTAGATCTTAATATACAAATTCTGTGAAAAATTTATAAAAATCGGTTTATAAGTAATGGCTGTAGACCGCGTACAAACTTTTATAGAATATGTCAAGTGTGACGTCATATGACGTCATATGCCTATAAAATTTATTGACATAGAAATTATATTGTCTGAAACATATGCCATAAAATTTTTATTGCTCTTCGACCATTTCAACATATAGAAATAATCTTGTTAATGTTAGTAATATATTTTCATATAATGACGTCACGTGACGTCATATGATGCAAATTTTCAAAATATTTTTAAGACTCCGAGAGACCTACATACTGACCAAATATCAACTTTCTATCTCAAATAGGACTGATTTTATAAGCATTTGAAAATGTACGACCTGGGTTCGAATCTTGGATTCGCTATAGAACCTTGGCAATTTCGAATTTTGAGAAACGGACACCGGGATGCACAACTAGAACTTAATATACACATTCTGTGAAAATTTGATGAAAATCAGTTCATTAATAATGGCTCTGGACCGCGTACAAACTTTTGTAGCTTAATTCACGGGTGACGTCATATGACGTCATAGAGATATGAAAATCATAGAAATCAAAATTTCCGCATTTGAAGCATGTGTCATTAAATTTTCATTGCCCTTCGACAATTTCAACATAAAGAAACATTCTTGTTAATATTAGAAATACATTATCATATAATGACGTCACGTGACGTCATATGACATTTATTTTCACAAAATGTTTAAAACTTCTAGAGACCTATATACTGACTAAATATCAACTTTGTATCTTAAATAGGACAGATTTTATAAGCATTTAAAAATTTACGACCTTGGTTCGAATCTTGGATTCGCTATAAAACGATGGACTTTTCGAATTTTGAAAAACGGACAACGGGATGCACAACTAGAGCTTAATATACACATTCTGTGAAAATATGATGAAAATCGGTTCACAAGCAATGGCTGTAGACCGCGTACAAACTTTTGTAGCATATTTCAAATGTGACGTCATATGACGACATAGACATATGAAAATCATAGAAATCAAAATTTCCTCACGTGACTAATAAGCCATAAAAATTTCATCGTCTTAGGATTATTGCAACATAGAAAAATAAGCGCTTAGTTTGGAAGAAAAAAAGAATAATAATAATAACGAGATGTCATTCGTGAAAACGAATGATAGGACTTTCTGCAAACTGTGTTAATGCAAAAAGCAGGAGATAGAAGCTTCGTGCAATGACTCACCTCTGTATTACATGTTCATGCTGATCAATTGACATTTTATTCCGAAATTAGTGCAAACAATAAGAACTAAGTATTAGTCTGTGACGTAACAGATGTCATATGACGTCAGGACATGACCGCAAACTTGATTTCTAGTTTAAAAGTCCTATGTTCGAATCTTACTCCAGCCACAATACTTCCTGAAGCTCCTTATTCCTAGAATGAAATTTACGGTCCTATGTTCGAATCTTATTTCAGCAACAGAACGTTTTTCGGAATTAAGGTGAGGTGACAAAATATTCACACCTTAGTTTCAAGTACCATCTGTAAAAATGTGAAGAAAATCTGATCATAAATGACGGCTGTAGAACACGAACACCATTTTCCACTATTTTTAGCTGTGACGTCATATGACGTTATAGGGTGCTGAAAATGCCTTTGTTCAAAAGCGCATACCATACTCTCATAACTCTGAATTTTTCATTTTTCTGAACAACTGGCATCATGTCGAAATCATTGCCCTAAAATGAATATCAAGAAGTATGCTTACGTCACGACTCAAAATATTTGTAGAAATTCTGCAGAACTGCAAACTGTGTAAGTTTCTACTTTCTATCTCATCCTGAAGATCTTTAATCCTAAAATGAAATTTTCGGTCCTATGTTCGAATCTTATTTCAGCCACAGAACTTCGGTCTTTCGGAATTTCGGTTAGCTGACAGGATATGCACACATTAGTTTTAAATTGTTTCATCTGTGAAAATTTGAAGAAAATCCGACTATAAATGACGGCTGTAGAGCGCGAACACCATTTTTCACTATTTTTAGCTCTGACGTCATGTGACGTCATAGGGTGCTGATGATGCATTTGTTTAAACGCGCATACTTTACTGTCATAACTCTGAAATTTTCATTATTCTGAACAACTGGCATCATATCGAAATCATTGCACTAAAATGAAAAATAAGAAGTAGGCCTATGACGTCACATGACGTCATATGACGTCACCACTTAAAATATATGTAGAAATACTGCAGAACTGCAAAATGTGTAAGTTTCAACTTTCTATCTCATCCTGAAGCTCTTTAATCCTAAAATGAAATTTTCGGTCCTATGTTCGATTCTTATTTCAGCCACAGAACTTCGGTCTTTCGGAAATTCGGTTAGCTGACAGGATATGCACACCTTTGATTCAAGATGTACCATCTGTGAAAATTTGAAGAAAATCCGACCATAAATGACGGCTGTAGAGCGCGAACACCATTTTTCACTATTTTTAGCTGTGACGTCATGTGACGTCATAGGGTGCTGAAGATGCTTTTGTTCAAAAGAGCATACTTTCATGTCATAACTCTGAAATTTTCATTATTCTGAACAACTGGCATCATGTCGAAACCATTGCCCTAAAATGCAAATTAAGAATTATGCCTATGACGTCACATGACGTCCTATGACGTCACAACTCAAAATATATGTAGAAATTCTGCAGAACTGCAAACTGTGTAAGTTTCAACTTTCTATCTCATCCTGAAGCTCTTTAATCCTAAAATGAAATTTTCGGTCCTATGTTCGAATCTCATTTCAGCCACAGAACTTCGGTCTTTCGCAATTTCGGTTAGCTGACAGGATATGCACACCTTTTATTCAAGATGTACAATCTGTTAAAATTTGAAGAAAATCCGACCATAAATGACGGCTGTCGAGCGCGAACACCATTTTTCACTATTTTTAGCTGTGACGTCATGTGACGTCATAGGGTGCTGAAAATCATTGAAATCAAAATTTCCTCACGTGACTAATAAGCTATAAAAATTTCATCGTCCTAGGACTATTGCAACATATAAAAATAAGCGTTTAGTTAGGAAGAAGAAAAGAATAATAATAATAACTAGATGTCATTCGTTTAAACGAATGATAGGACTTTCTGCAACATCTGCTGTATATAGTATATATATAGAAGATGACATAATAGATAATCTGTCCAAATTGCAGCTTTCTATCTCCTCTATTTCTATATAAAATAGCACAAATAGAACACATTCTGTGAATTTTAATAAAAGTCCGCCCATATCTTGCACATGTAGTTTACATACAAAATTTATACTATGTCATATGACATGGAAGAAAAATGAAACAGTGTTCAAATGTAAGTTTCTAACTTTCATCACACATAGAATTTCATCACTCCAGCTCAGTTGTAACCTTGTTTAATTTTAGCCTCAGTAGGAAGAAGTATTGAATATTTGTATAGTGCTATATCCTTTCGACACCTGTAACGTAGTTAAACGTATTTAGCGATTTTGGCGTGTTTGGGCTTCCGTAGTTTTGCCATAAATTCCTGGAATTTCGAACTATGGTGATATTTTGAAAGGTAACATCCCAGCCTACAAACTGATGCAATATGAATATCGTTAGCATAACAATGCAGTTTTTAGATGGTCTAAAATGTTGGGCTGCGTGTGAATTGTTCAAGGCTTGCAAACTGCTCGCTAGCTACATAGTGTTGCAAATACGGATTTTTGTCTTGTGCCGTTGTACATGTATTAACTTCAATGCTTATTTTGGAAACAGTCAACATTCGACAAGAAAAAAAAAAATCAAGATATAGCCCATCAATTGCAATTTGATTTTTTTTTTTTTTTTTTTTTTTTTTTTTTTAAGTCGTTGCGCAACTATTTTAGCTTGGTGACCCCTGCGCGTGACCTTTTCCATATTTTTATGATGCATGATTATGAAATATCTTATTTTCCATGTAACTTTCTTATATGAAGTCCAATTTCAATAAACTTGGTACCGTTAGAAAGCTCTTAAAACATGCTACATTTTATTACGCATAATGTATAAACTTATCTTCAGTCGTTTCTGAGATATTGACTGTTAAACCTCAAGAAAACAGCATATTATCAGCAAAATTAGCTTCATTTCATTTAGTTTTTTTGCTTATAACTTTGTATTGCGTAAACCAATTTTAATAAACTAAATATCTTTGGAAACGTCAATTATTCAGCTATAATTCTTATTCATACATATATTTACAAAAATCGATATTTATTGAGATATGGCTACATATATGCAGTAGGGGTGAAATCAAAATTTCCTCACGTCATTAAATTTTCATTGCCCTTTGGCAATTTCAACATAAAGAAATACTCTTGTTAATATTATAAATACATTATCATATAATGACGTCACGTGACGTCATATGACGTTTCTTTTCACAAAATGTTTAAGACTCTTAGAGACCTATATACTGACCAAATATTACTTTTCTATCTCAAATAGGACCGATTTTATAAGCATTTAAAAATTGACGACCTTGGTTCGAATCTTGGATTCGCTATAGAACCATGGACTTTTCGAATTTTGAAAAACGGACACCGAGATGCACAACTAGAACTTAATATACACATTCTGTGAAAATTTGATGAAAATCGGTTCATAAACAATGGCTCTGGACCGCGTACAAACTTTTGTTGCATATTTCAAGTGTGACGTCATATGACGTCATAGGCATATGAAAATCATAAAAATCAAACTTTCAGCGATTGAAGCATGTGTCATTAAATTTTTATAGAAATACTCTTGTTAATATTAGAAATACATTATCATATAATGACGTCACGTTACGTCATATGACATTTATTTGCACAAAATGTTTAAAACTTCTAGAGACCTATATACTGACTAAATATCAACTTTCTATCTGAAATAGGACAGATTTTATAAGCATTTAAAAAATTACGACCTTGGTTCGAATCTTGCATTCGCTATAGAACCATGGACTTTTCGAATTTTGAAAAACGGACACCGGCATGCACAACTAGAACTTAATATACACATTCTGTGAAAATTTGATGAAAATCGGTTCACAAACAATGGCTGTAGACCGCGTACAAACTTTTGTAGCATATTTCAAATGTGACGTCATATGACGTCATAGGCATATGAAAATCATAGAAATAAAAATTTCAGCGTTTGAAGCATGTGTCATTAAATTTTCATTGCCCTTCGACAATTTCAACATATAGAAATATTCTTGTTAATATTAGAAATACATTATCATATAATGACGTCACGTGACGTCATATGACATTTATTTGCACACAATGTTTAAAACTTCTAGAGGCCTATATACTGACTAAATATCAACTTTCTATCTTAAATATGACAGATTCTATAAGCATTTGAAAATTTACGACCTTGGTTCAAATCTTGGATTCGCCATAGAACCTTGGACTTTTCGAATTTTGAAAAACGGACACCTGGATGCACAACTACAGCTTTACATACACATTCTGTGAAATTTTGATGAAAGTCGGTCCAGATATAATGGCTGTAGACCGCGTACAAACTTTTTCAGGTGACGTCAAGTCTGACGTTATATGACGTCATATGAATATAAAATTCAATGCATCCGAAAGCTCATGGTTTGAAATACATGCCATAAAATTCTGATTGTTCAGGGCCAATGGCAACACATCGAAATTAACACAAATATAAGAGGAAGAAAAAAAGAATAATAAGAAGAAGAAGAAGAATAAACAGTACAAACCCAATATGACTTTCTGCCAGTAGGCAGAAAGTCCTAATAAACATAACAAACCCAATAGGACTTTCTGCTTTAGGCAGAAAGTCCTAATAAAACTAGATTTCATTCGTTGATACGAATGATAGGACTTTCTGCTACATTTGTCAAATACTTAAAAGCAAAAAAAGTAAGAGGATATGAAATTGCAGCCTTTAACTTGCTTTTGTATGGCCATAACTTAAATGAACTTTGAAAAATAAACCGTTTAACTTGGAGGAAATGGCAAAAGTAACTAAAAATCATTTTTTTTTATAACGATTTATTTAACTTGGACTATTTTTATAATCTATGTTACAAATCAAATTTGTTTAAAACACTTACAATTCGAATTCCATCCTGTAATAATGACTGTAGACCGCGTACAAGAGTGTGTAGACAACGTCAAGTTTGATGTCACATGACATCATAGGCATAAGAAAATCAATGAAATGAAATATTAAGTATCTTAAATATATCAAGTAATTTTTTCATGCTCCTTGCAACTTTGCAACATATAGAAATTAACGTATATATTAACATTCTTTTGGACCTTATGACGTCAAATAACGTTAATCCTCACAGAATATAAATAAGTCTTAAAGACTAATATTCAGTCCAAATATCAACTTTCTAAATCATCTCGAAGCGATTTTATATGTTTTTGAAATTTGACGTCAATGTTTCTAACTTGGATTCGCCATAGAACCATTGCCTTTTCGTCTTTTCGAATATGTAAAACAGGACCCGGGATACACAACTAGAGCGTTACATATACATTCTTTGAAATTTGCTGAAAATTGGTCCAAAAATAATGGCTGTACACCGCGTAAAACCTTTTTGTCCTGACGTCAAATCTGATGTGATATAACGTCAAATTAATATGAATAACATTGCATTCTAAAGCATTTCTAAAGTATATACCATAAGATTTCATGGTCCTGGGAAGTTAACAACATATTAAATTTACGCGTATATATCAGAAATAATTTTTGACCTTATGACGTCATATGACGTCAAATGACGTTCATCTTCATAGAATGTAAAGCACTCTTGGAGACTTATTTACTTTCCAAATATTAGATTTCTAACTCATCTGGAAACGATTTTATACGTATTTGACGTCAATGGTTCGAATATTGTATCCGCCATAAAACCTTTGCATTTTTGAATTTGGAAGAACGGACACCGGGATGCTCAACTATAACCTAATATACACTTTCTGTGAAATTTTGAAATTTTTATGAAAATCGGTTCATAAACAATGGCTGTAGACCGCGTACAAACTTTTGTAGCCTATGGCATGTGTAACGTCATATGACGTCATAGGCATATGAAAATTGTAGAATTCAAAATATCAGTGTTTGAAGCATAAGTCATACAATTTTCATTTCAATGGACCATTTGAACATATAGCAATTTTCTTGTAAATATTAGAAATATATTTTCATGTAATGACGTCATGTGACGGCATATGACGTTCATTTTCACAAAATCTTTCAGTCACCCGAAGACCTACATAATGACAAAAAATCAACTTTCTATCTTATATAGGACCGATTTTATAAGCTTTTAGAATTTGACGTCCTTGGTTTGAATCTTGGATTCGCCATAGAAACTTGGTCTTTTCGAATTTTGAAAAACGGAAACCAGTACAACCAAAACTTAATATACACTATCTTTGAAATTTTGATTAAAATCGGTTCATAAACAATGGCTGTAGTCCGCGTACAAACTTTTGTAGTATATGTCAAGTGTGACGTCATATGAGGTCATAGGCATTTGAGTTCCATAGAAATGAAAATTTCAGCATCTGAAATATACGCCGTCAAAATTTCATCGTCCGAAGACCACAGCAACATACAGCGATTGACTTGTACATATTATAAATACATTTTAGTCTGATGACGTCATGTGACGTCCATATTCATAACATATAAAAAAAGTTATGGAGACTTTCTATCTTATATAGGACAGATTTTATAAGAATTTGAAATTTGACGTCCTTGGTTCGAATCCTGGATTGGCCATTTAACCCTGGTCTTTTCGAATTTGAAAAACGGACACCGGGATGCACAACTAGAACTTAATATACATATTCTGTGAAAATTTGATGAAAATCGGTTCATAAACAATGGCTGTAGACCGCGTACACACTTTTGTTGCATATTCAAGTGTGACGTCAAATGACGTCATAGGCTATGAAAATCATAGAAATCAAAATTTCAGCGTTTGAAGCATGGGTCATTAAATTTTCATTGCCCTTCGATAATATCAACATATAGAAATATTCTTGTTAATATTAGAAATACATTATCCTATAATGAGGTCACGTGACGTCATATGACATATATTTTCATACAATGTTTAAAACTTTTAGAGACCTATATACTGACTAAATATCAACTTTCTATCTTAAATAGGACCAATTTTATAAGCATTTAAAAATTTACGACCTTGGTTCGAATCTTGGATTCGCTATAGAACAATGGACTTTTCGAATTTTGAAAAACGGACACCGGGTTGCACAACTAGAACTTAATATACACAATCTGTGAAAATTTAATGAAAATCGGTTCACAAACAATGGCTGTAGACTGCGTACAAACTTTTGAAGCATATTTCAAATGTGACGTCATATGACGTCATAGGCATATGAATATCATAGAAATCAAAATTTCAGTTCTTGAAGCATGTGTCATTAAATTTTCATTGCCCTTCGACAATTTCAACATATAGAAATATTCTTGTTAATATTAGAAATACATTATCATATAATGACGTCACGTTTTTTTCACAAAATGTTTAAAACTTCTGAGCCTATATACTGACCAAATATCAACTTTCTATCTTAAATAGGACAGATTTTATAAGCATTTAAAAATTTACGACCTTGGTTCGAATCTTGGATTCGTTATAGAACCATGGTTTTAATTTTGAAAAACGGACACCGGGATGCACAACCAAAACTTAATATACACAATCTGTGAAAATTTGATGAAAATCGGTTTACAAACAATGGCTGTAGACCGCGTACAAACTTTTGTAGCATATTTCAAATGTGACGTCATATGACGTCATAGGCATATGAAAATCATAGAAATCAAAATTTCCTCACGTGACTAATAAGTCATAAAAATTTCATCGTCCTGGAGTATTGCAACATAGAAAAATAAGCGTTTAGTTAGGAAGAAAAAAAGAATAACTATTAATTCTCCATATCAATTTTTTTTATTTTTTTTTAATTTCGTGTACAGTCGCGGGAATAAAACCGTAAATGCTACCATGCAATAGATTCGTCGACGCGTGTAGCCTCGTGAGTTAAATTTCAATAATGCTTGTACATACGATGGAGACGACTGTATTCGTTATAGTTAGTGTTTATTAAGAGAGAATTTAACAGTTAAGAAGCCAGAACGAGCGTAGCGAATGACAGCTTCTTAACTGTTAAATTCTCTCTTAGTGTTTGAAATTATATTTGTCCAATGAAATCATTCCATTTTTTCAAAATTTTGTCTCCATTTAATTCATTTAATCGGCATCAACTTGTCACTAAACACTATTCCGCTAAATCAACTGATCAATTTAAAACCAGCTTCAAGCACCTTCACTGCGCGTGTGCGTCAAGATGTGTCGAGAAGCGGAGCTTTATGTGTTCACCAAAATAGACTAAGACCACAATTACCTGCCCTTGGTTACCGGATGTGCCTACACAGAAAAAAGTGACCCTATTTAATGCTGAATTAAGGTGAGATTTTGACTGAAAGACATGCAATAAAGGATTGAATTCTATAGAACAATTAAAATAATCATAAAATGCCCAATTTGGAGGCCTTATTGCACAACAATCTTAATAGTTTAGCATTATTGAGGGGGGAATTTTTGAGAAAATTGGCGTGAAATGGCCGACCGGTGCACTAAATTCATACGCATGTTATTTGGCCTTAAATAGGTCAAAAAGTAGTCGGGTGACTCCATGTTTAAAATGTACAGAATTATTTCTCTTGAATAGATCTATCTAATGAGGGTAAGTTTGGATGCCAATGTCCCCTACAGAAATTGTCATTTGTATATATGCTTATATAGAACATATAGAAAATTTAAATTGTGGTCTTAGTCCACGCATGTGTAACGTGTTACAGGGATTTTTGATGTGAACGCATGAACATCGACAAAAAATAATACACAGCAACCATAGAGAACAAACATTTACTCACCAGCATTCTGATTAATCTAAAATAACAAAAGAACTCTACCCTTCCACTTAGTTTAGTTTAAACATGTATTATTGCCTAAGTAATGATGATACAACATCGAAGATTTTAAAAAATAAGTAAGACCACAAGTTCTAACAACATTAGTATCGGTCATCGCTTTAAAGACACTTGTGTAATTTCAATGTCTACACATGTTAACACAGAATGGGCAATATATAACTAATTACTAAACAAAGCGATTAAGTAAATATCCGATTAAATAAATTCAAATTGAAAAATGTATATAAATAATGAGAAGAGAAGGAAAAAAACACACTTACAAACAAGGGTTACTTAAATAAAAAAAAAACAATGTCCAAAACACAACATATATAGGTGCAGATATATTAACCTTTCTAAACAGTATCTTTTATTCAAATTTCAATCACCACTTTTTTTGCCGAAGAGATCAAAGTCGGCTTCCGGTTCAATGCGCATTTGGAGCGTAGATCTACACAGACATACACAGCTAGAGCGACGCATTGACCTTTGACATAACATGTTACATGTCACGTGATGTAAATCACGCCGGGAACAGGTTGATAGGGCGGAGTCTAAAAAATCAATACTATATTTGGAATGTGCGACTGCGTTAAATTTCAAAACATAATTTCAAACACTAAGTAGGTTAGTGTTATTTAGTAAGCATTAAGTCCATTAAATCGGTCGCGCTGCTTTGCCGCGCCACACCGATTAATGGACTTAATGCTTACTAAAAAAACACTAACCTATACTTAATTAACACTGACTAACTTAGAGTTTGCCCTGCCCTATTACTACGTTATGCTGCTATATTAGAAGATGGCGCCATATAAGTGCTACGTCAGCGTGTTGTTAAAGTATTCACACACGTGCACGTGCTTTCCAAATATGGATGTAACACATAAATTTCGCGCATTTTTTGACCGTCGGCTCATTTCTTTTTCAGATTTCAATCAATTTATGTGATGGCTGTTTTTTTAATTTATTTATCTTGTTTGAATTAGTTGAGAAATCAGAAAATATCAACTGATTGACATTAAGGAAAGAACGAAATATGTAAAAAATAATCGTTTAAAAAATGTCGGTGTCAGCGGAAGATATCAAGGCTAGGAAGACCCCGGAAATACCAAATCAAACGAGATAAACACATGATCTGTTAGTTGTTTAAAAACGTTATATCAATTATTCAATTTCTTGTATTTACCAAATTCGTAAACATAGGTACTGGTATAGCTCCCTTGGTTGGCGCTCAGCTTAATAAAGTTAGTTCTAGGACTGATGGCCCGGTGTCCGGATAATGTGACTGGGTGTGGTATCATGCCAACTGTCTACGACGTGATTACTGTGCAGTGTGACAACACTAATTTGTCTCAAGTAGACATTGTCTCCAAAAGACTTAAATACTGTCGGTGGGACGTTAAACCTAATAAACTATACTTGTATTTTAGTATTTAATTTATCATCTTTTTCTTTCCTTAGGAGTCCCTTTGCAAAAAATATTTCCGAAAACTCCTCATTCTTATGTAAATTGTTTATCTATAAACATGATTATTTAAGCAAACTTTAATAAATGTTTACAAAAGACGTCAACATGCGCCTGTGTGCACACCTCGTGTGTAGGGATCGGTGTAGTAAACACTGTATATATGATATCAGTTTGTTTGTTGGGTTTAACGTCCCACCGACAGTAATTCAGCCAGTCACGATGTCTACTTCATGCGGGTATAGGACAACCACAATGCAGTATCACGCCGTAGACATGTTGCATGATACCACACCCAGTCACATCATCCTGATACCGCTCTAACCAGTCCTGCAACTACCCTTATATGCTGAGCTCCAAGCAAGGGAGCTATAAAAGTACCACTTTTTTACGACTTTGTATGTCGGGTCGGGGATCGAACCCACGACCTTCCGCTCCCGAGGCGGACGCTCTAACCACTCGGCCACCGGAAAGGGTACGCTTGTTCAGCTAGTAATATCAATATGATATAAGTAAAAAAGTGTTTTGCAATTTATATGACTAATACATAGCTGTAAACTTACATATTTTCCGAAATGCTTCAATTAACGTGAAAGCGAAAGTAGGATATTTCTCGAAAATTCTTACACTTGGGTTTATATTCGTATTTTGATGTAACTTCCTTATACTTTAATCAATTTTTAAAACTCTAGGTACCAAAATAATCGTCTTAAAATTCTCTACATCTCACTTGCTTAAGGTGTGGACTTATTTCTAATGAGTTTTGATTTATTCCCCGGAACTTGAAAACACTTTAGAACGCTGATTTTTTACATTTTAAAAATTTTTTTTTTGATGTAATTTCCTTATACTTTTTCAATTTCAAAATTAAAGGTCCAAAAAAATAATCGCGAAAATTTCTACTTTCCCCTTTTTTTTTTTAGGAATATTACTAATATTTTTTAATACAACTTTAAAACCCTAAAAATTGAAAATTCCCCAAAAACTACTTACAAATTTTCGTTTTTTTCCCATTCCTCCATCAATTTTGGGCCCAATCATTAAATTTTGGCACAAAAAAGGCCAAAAATTCTCACAAATTTTTTTATATTTTTTTGAAAAAAAAAAAGGTTTGATTTTAAAATGAAAAAACCACTGGGGTTCCCAAATTTTATTTTTCCCCAAAACCCAACCAATTCAACCCATCTCAAAAATAAATCATTGAAAGGTTTTCAACATAAAATTATAGAAGTGTCCGATAGAAATTTCCGTTTTTGATATTTAAGGCCAAGAAAAAAAATATTGATTTCCCTTGCCCTTTTGGGGTTTGCCGGGGAAAAAAAGGAAAATGGTTTTGAATCTAATATGTCTTCAGAAAAAATTTCAAGCAAAAATTACAAAAAGGGGGGCCTAAGGGTTAAAAACCTTTTAATTTTAAACAAATTTTTAAAAATTTTTACGTCAGGAGTATTTTTTGTTATCTTTTCGGAAATAAAAAAACCCTAAGTTAAATTCGAAAAAATACGTTTCCCTTTCTTTCTGGAACGTTTTTTACCATTTGTTTTTTACGTCTTTTGTTGAATTTGGTTCCCCCTGAAACTTTTCCTTTTGAATTTTGGAAAAAAAGGCCCCGGGATGCAAAAAACCAAAAATCACTTTTGTGAAATTTAAAAACGGTTACAAAAAAATGGGTGTAGACCGGTACAAACTTTTTTTACATATTTAAAATTCCCCTATAAGTATGGGGATAAAAAAAACTAGAAATAAAAAATTTCCCACGTGACATAAAAATTTTCGTCCTGGGGATTCAATAAAAAAATAAGGTTTGTTGGAAAAAAAAAGAATAGATTTCATTCGTTATACGAAGATAGGTTTTCTACATTTTTCAAAAAACTTAAAAAACAAAAAAAAAGGGGTTGAAATTGCAAATTTAATTTTTCTTTTTTTGGCCATAACTTAAAAAAACTTTGAAAAATAACCTTTTTTAATTGGGGGAAAAGGAAAAGTAACTGAAACATTTTTTTATATCGATTTTTTAACTTGGGGGAATTTTTAAAATTTTGTTCAAATCAAATTTTTTTAAAACGCTTCAATTGAATTTTCCTGTAAAAAGGTGAGACAAAGTCAATTTTTTGTCACATGCTCATAGGATAAAAAAATCAATGAAATAAAATTAAGTATCTTAAAATATCAAAAATTTTTTTATGCTCCCTTTCAATTTAACTATAGAAATTAAAGGTGATATTTTAAATTTTTTTGGGCCTTTGACTAAAAAAAGTTAATCTCAAGAAAAAAATAAGTTTAAAACTAAAATTTTCCCCAAAAATTTTAAAAATTTTAAAACATCTGAAAACGATTTTTATTTTTTAAAAATTTTATCAATGTTTGAAAATTTATTCGCCATAGAACCATTGCCTTTTTTTTTTTAATTTGTTTTAAACAGGACCCCGGGTCACAATGAGCGTTCTTACATTCTTTAAAATTTTCGAAAATTGGGACAAAAATAAAGGTGACAAAGCGTAAAAAATTTTTTTCCGACTAAAAATTTTATTATATAACTCAATTTTAAAAAAAAATTAATTTCTTCTAAAACATTTTTTAAATTATCCATAAATTTATGGCGGGGGAAATTTTCAACAAACAAAATTTTGCTTATTCAGAAATAATTTTTTTCCTTATGACGTTTTTGACGTCAAAAAAGTTCTCTTAAAGAATTAAAACACTCTTGGGATTTTTTACTTTCCAAAAAAATTTAAATTTTTAATCCTGGAAACGATTTTTTGCATTTAAAAAAATTTTTGTCAATGGTTTAATATTGGTCCCCATAAAACCTTTCATTTTTAATTTGGGAAAAAAAGGACACCGGGGGGCCAAAAAAATTTTAAAAATAAAAAATTTTGTGAAATTTTTGAAAAAACGGTTCATAAAAAGGTCGACCCCGGGAAAAAATTTTAGCTATGGAATGTAAAATCAAAACGTCATAGGATAGAAAAAATTTAGAATTTTAAAATTCGCATTTGAAACAAAGTAACAATTTTATTTCAATGGCTTTTAAAATAAGCAAAAATTTTTTGTAAATTTTTGAAAAAATTTTATGTTAAAAAGTATTTGGGGAAACGTTAATTTTTCCCAAAATCTTTCGTCACCCCAAAAACCTACTAAGAAAAAATCAATTTTAAAATTTTTTACCCATTTTTAAAAAATTTTAGAATTTTTCGTTTTGGTTTTTTCTTGGTTCCCTAGGAAAAAATTATCTTTTGAATTTTAAAAAAAAAAGGAAACCGGGGGCACAAAAAAAAAATTAAAAATTACATTTTTCTTAAAATTTTTTATTAAAATTTTTTATAAAAAAGGGGTGGGGCCCCGGGTAAAAATTTTTTGGGTATAGTAAAATTTTGTTTTTAAAAAGACGTAAGGCATTTAAATTTCCCCTAAAAAATTTAAAATTTTTAAGCTTTTGAAAATTTCCTAAAAATTTTTCACCCCTCCGAAAACCCACGGGGACAAAAAACTTTTCTTGTACATATTGAAAAACTTTTTTGGGGTTTTTGAGTCAAAATTAGGGGGAAAAATATATTTTGAGTGAAAATCAACTTTTTTTTCTTTTATGGGGGCGATTTTTAAAAATTTTTAAATTTGACGCCCCTTTGGGTTTTAAAACCCGGGGGATTTCCCCTTTTAACCCGGGGTTTTTGTTTTGAAAAAAAAACCCTGGGTCCCCCAAAAAGGAACCCATAAAAAACATTCTGAAAAAATTTTTATAAAAGGGGGTTTAAAAAAACAATGGGGTAAAAACCCCGTAAAAAAATTTTTCGTTAAAATTTTTTTAATTTGGGGGTTTAAAGGGGCGCCCCAAACTTAAAAAAAAACAAGAAATAAAAATTTTTAGCTTTTTTAAAAAAGTTGTTTAATTAAAAATTTTTCCCCTTGCCCTTCGACAATTTAAATTTTTTAAAAATAATTTTCCCTTTTTAATTTTGGGAAAAAACTTTTCTTTATTTTTGGGGCCCCCCCGGAAAATTTTTAAAAATTTACATTTATTTTCACAAAATTTTTAAAAACTTTAGGGGGCCAAAATTTTTGTTTTAAATAAAAAATTTCATCTTAAATAGGCCCCCTTTTTAAAAAATTTTAAAAAATTTTCGCCCCTTTGGTTTTTAAAACTTGGTTTGGGGTAAGAAACCGGATTTTTTGGGAAATTTTTTAAAAAAAGGGACCCGGGGGTGCACAACTAGAATTAAAAAACACTTTTTTAAAAAAAATTTTTAAAAAAAAGGGTTTTCCCTTAAAATAATGCCCCTGGGCCGTGTAAAAATTTCGTAGTAATTTAAAAAATTTAAAAGTATATGAGCAAAATTTTAAAAAAATTTTTTTAAAAATCAAAAATTTTCCCTTTGAACCATGGGGGTTTTAAATTTTTATTCCCCTTTCCCCAAAATTTAAAAAATTTTTAAAAAATCTTGTTTTTTTAAAATTTTTATATATAAGGGGCGTCACGGACGATATGACATTTTTTTTTAAAAAAAATTTTTTAAAATCCCGAGATCTAATAGACCCAAAATCTTCTTTCTACTAAAAATGGGGGCCGTTTTTTTTAAAAAATTTGAAAATTTACGCCCCTTGGGGGTTTGGAATTTTGGGAAAACGCTATAAAACCCTTGGACTTTTGGGAATTTTTTAAAACGGAAACCCCCGGACCCCAAAAAAAAAATTAAAAAACCACTTTTTGAAATTTTGAAAAAAAAATGGGGTTTCCCCAAAAAAAAATGGGGGGGCCCGGGGGTACAAATTTGTTTAGTATATGTCAAATCTTGTTATTTTAAAATTATTTCAGCCACAAAAACTTGGGGTTCTTTGGGTTTCGATTAGTTTTCGGAATGCCCCCCTTTTATTAAAGTTTTTCCAAAACTGTAAAAAAATTTTGAAAAAAAAAACCGGGGCCAAAAATAGGGGAAAGGGGGGCGAACAATTTTTTACTTTTTTTTGTTTTTAAAAGGCATGACGCCCCTAGGGTGCTAAAAAAACATTGAAATCAAAATTTCCTCCTTAAAAAATGTTTTTTTAAAAATTTTTTCCCCTGGGGCCTATTGAACATTAAAAAAAAGGGCGTTTTTTTTAGGAAAAAGAAAAAAATAATAAAAAAAAAAAACTAATGTTTTGGGGGAAAAAGGGGGGTGGGGTTTCTGCAAGCTGTTTTTTAAAGCAAAAAAAGGGGTTTTGAATTTTTGTAATGACTCACCCTGGTATATTTTTGTTTTTGCGAAAAATTTAAAAAATTTTATTCCAAAAATTTTGCAAATGGGAAAAACTAAGTTTGGGGCTGGGGAGTCCCATGACTAAAATACTTTTAAAAAACCCAAAAAAAAGGGGAAAAATTTTTTAAACTGCAAACGGTTTAATTTTTCCTTTTTATTCTTTTCCCAAAAACTTCAAACCCCAAAATTTTAAATTTTTTTGATCCAATTTTTGAATCTTTTTTCAGCCACCCAACTTTGGGCCTTCGGAATTTCGGTTTTGCGAAAAGGGTAAGCACACTTAACTTTCAAGATTATCATCTGTGAAAATTTAAGAAAAAACCACCCCTAAATGGCGGCCGGGAGAGCGTGAACACCATTTTTTTAAATATTTTTTTCTCTGACGTCCTTGACTCTTTGTGTGCTAAAGAAGCTTTTTTTCAAAAAAGGGGATACTTTTTTTATCCCAAAAATCTGAAATTTTCGTTTTTCTGAAAAAAATGGGTATTCAAAAACATTGCCCCCAAAATGAAAATTAAGAAAAAGCTTATGACGTCCAAAAACTTCCTTTTACGTCAAAAAAACAAGATTATGTAAAATTTCCGAACTGGGAAAAATTTGTAAGGTTTTAAATTTTTATCTTTATCCTCAACTTTTTTTAATCCTTTTTAAAAAATTTCGGTCCATGTTTGAAAACCTTTTTTTACCACAGAACTTCGTCTTTTGGAAATTTGGTTAGCTGCCGGGTAGGGACACCTGGGAAATTTTAAAAGGGACCCTCTGTTTAAAATTTGAAAAAATCTGACCATAAAAGCCCGGGTGTAGAGCGCGAACCCCATTTTTCCCCTATTTTTTGCTGTGACGTCAGTGACGTCCTTTGGGGGCTGAAGAAACTTTTGTTCAAAAGGGAAATAATTAGCCTTTATAATCTGAAATTTTTATTATTCCCGAATAACTCATCATGTCAAATCATTTCCCCAAAATGAAAATTAAAAAGTATCTTATGACGCACATGACTCAATTAAAGTCACGACTCAATTTTTTTGTAAAAAATTTGCAAACTGAACTTTTGTAAGTTTTTAACTTTCTATCTCATCCTGAAACTCTTTAATCCTAAAAAGAAATTTTTCGGGCCAAAGTTCGAAACTTATTTTACCAAGAACTTCGGTCTTTCGGAAAATTTTGGGTTACTGACAGGAAAAACACACCCTTTGTTTCAAGATGTAACCCTCTGTGAAAATTTGAAAAAAAATCCGACCCTAAAAGGGCCTGTTTTAAACGCAACCCCCTTTTTCACTATTTTTTGCTGTGACTTTATGTGACGTCTTTGGGTTTTGAAGATGCTTTTTTCAAAAACGAATACTTTGCTTTTATAACTCTGAAATTTTCATTATTTTTGAAAAACCCGGCATCATGGGCAAATCAAAAATTTGTCCCAAATGAAAAATTTAAAAGTTTGCTTATGGGGTCCCCAGACTTTATATGACGTCATGACTCAAAATATTTGTGAAATTTTGCAGAACTGCAAACTGTGTACGTTTCAAAATTTCTACCATTTCCCGAAGCCCCTTTTTTTCCTTAAAAAAGAAATTTTGGTCCCATGTTTTGAATTTATTTCAGCCACAGAACTTCGGTCTTTTGGAAATTTCCCTTTTGCTGACAGGATAGCACAACCCTTTTATTCAAGATGTACCCTCTGTGAAAAAAATTTTAAGAAAATCCGACCCTAAATGAGGGTGTAGGCGGGAAAAACCCCTTTTTTACTATTTTTAGCTTGACGTCATGTGAAGTCATAAAGTGTGGGGAAAAAATTGAAATCCCAAACTTTCCTCACGTGACTTTAAGCCATAAAAATTTCATCGTCCAAAGGGCTATTGGGAACATATTAAAATAAGCGGGGGTTAGGAAGAAGAAAAGGGTAATTAAAAAAAAAAATAATAATAAAAAATAACAAACCCAATTTGGACTTTTCCCTTTTCAGAAAGTCCTAATAATAAAAATAACAAAACCCCAAAAGGACTTTCTGCTTTAGGCAGAAAGTCCCTTTTAAAAAACATAACAAACCCAATAGGACTTTCTCTTTTTTAACAAAGGGAATATGTTATCGGGCCTGGGGTTTTTAACCCTTGCATTTCTAAAATGCACCTCATTCTCTCAAAAACGCATCGCAATTCACCTTTCAAAAACGGGGACTCTTTTCCCGCGTAGGAACTCCCCGGGTAGAGGGGGTAACCAACCCAATAAACCCCCTTCTTCTTCCTTCAAATTGCTAGATTTTTTATAAAAAAGCCCTTTCCGAAAAACATGAATATTGCCATGTTTTTTTTGACCGGGAAACACTTGGGAAAATTTTTGGGCTTTTTTTTCCCATTTTAGCTACGGCATTCGTCAAAATTTTAAATTAAACCCTCCTTGCCGGGTTTTTATAAATTTTTTAATTAAATTTTTGCTTTAAAATGCAGACGTTTATAATCCGTGACCAAAAAAAGTATTTCCCTTTCAGTATACAAACACTTTACTTTTCATGTGTTAATCCTGAAGAAATCATGATTTTTGACACAAATTTTATGAAAAACAGGGGTTTTAAATTTTGTTAAAAGTTTCACTTTTCGCCCTTTTTTTTCCCTAACTCAAAACCCAAATTAACCCCATCTTTAAAAAATAAATTTTACCTGAAAAGGTTTTTAAAACACTACAGATTTTGTCCACATGTCAGGTTAAAACTTTTTTGTTTTTGAGTACACCTTGCCGAAAAAACACCAACAACTTTACATATGACCTTTCCTTTACATTTTCCGGGAAAAAGGGAAATAAAGAAATAAATGAAGGGGCTATGTTTCACATTCGTAAAATTTATGCAAAACGGTCAAAAAATAAGGGATTTTAGTGCTTTAAAAAACCCCACATTTTGGTTTAAAAAATTTGTTAACCCCGTCATGACGTCATTTTTTCGTCCTTTCGACGTCATCTTTTTAGAGCGTTTAAAAAATTGATAAGACTTTTTTCTGTCCCCAAAATTTTAGTTTCTAATTAAACTAGTGGGTTCGTAATACTTAAAAAAATTTTTAGGGCCAAAGTTCGAAACGGTTCGCCCCTAGATCCTTGGTCTTTTTTAAAGTGCAAAAGATATAATCCTGCACAAAAAAAAGTCCCAAACCATACTTCTGTGAAAAAAACAATCAATTGGTTAAGAAATACGGTGTAGAGCGCGAACACTATTTTTTAATTTTTGCTGTACTTTATGTGAGTATAGGTGCTGAAGATGCTTTTGTTTTAAAAGCAAAAACGTTTTCTTTCATAACCGGGAAAATTTTCATTATTTGAAAAAAACTGGGATATGTCGAAAAACATTGCCCAAAAAAGAAATTAAGAAGTTTGCTTATGACGTCAATTAATCATATAAAGTCACGACCCCAAAATATTTTTAGAAATTTTTGGGAGAACTCAACTGTGTAAGTTTTAACTTTTTATCTCTCCTAAAACTCTTTAATCCCAAAATGAAATTTTTCGGTCCTTTGTTCGAATCTTAAATTTTAGACAGAACTTCGGTCTTTGGAATTTCGGTTAGCTAAAGATAGCACACCTTTGGGTTCAAGATGTACCATCTGTGAAAATTGAAAAAAATCCGACCATAAAAGACCTGTAGACGCGGAAAAAACCCTTTTTCACTTTTTTGCTGTGCCCTCATGGGGACGTCATAGGGTGCCCGAAGATGCTTTTGTTCAAAAAACGAATTTCTTTCTTTTAAAAACCTGAAATTTTTATTTTTTCTGAAAAACTGCCAAACAAATCGAAACCCTTTTCCAAAATGAAAATTAAAAATTAAACTTATGACTCCATGACGTCATTTTACCTCATACCCAAAATATTTGGGAGAAATTTTGCAGAACTGTTAAAAAATGTTTAAATTTCAACTTTCTATTCTTTCCCGAAGCTCTTTTATCCTAAAAGAAATTTTCGGTCCTAATTTCCCAATCATTTCAGCCCAAACTTCGGGCTTTCGGAATTTTCGGGTTAAACTGAAGGATTAAAGCACCCTTTGATTCAAGATGTAAAACCCTCTGTGAAAAAATTTTTAAGAAAATCCGACCCTAAATGACGGGTGTAGACGCGAACACCATTTTTTAATATTTTTAGCTGTTTTACGTCATAAACGCATAGGGTGCTGAAAATCCCTTAAATCAAAAATTTTCCCCAAAATGACTAATAAGCCATAAAAATTTTATCCCTAGGGCTATTGAACATATAAAAAAAAAGCGTTTATTAGGAAGAAGAAAAGAATAAAAAAAATAAAATAATAACTAGATTATTCGTTTTAAAACGAATGATAGGACTTTTTGCAACGTGTTAATGCAAAAAAAACAGGGGATAGAAGTTTCCATGTAATGACTACCTCTGGGATTTTTTATGTTCATGTGAACCCAAAGGGCATTATATTCCCAAATAAGGCAAATGATAAGAACTAATAATTTCACAATTTTTTGCTCTGGAAAAGACACCCTGACTCATAGAGTACTGAAAATTCTCTTGTTTTTAAAAAATTACTTTACTTTTTATAACCAAATTTTCAAATTTTTCGAAAAACTGGCATCATTTTCGAAATCATTTTCCCTAAAATGAAAAATTTAAAAAGTATGCTTATGACTCAAAGACGCCAAAATTTTACTTTAAAAATAAGGTATTTGTAAAAATTTTGCCGAAAAATGCAAAATGGGTAAGGGTTTTAAAATTTTTTAAACTCATCCAAACTCTTTAAACCTAAAAAATTTTTTAAATTTTTTGGGGCCTATGTTTTGAATCCATTTCAGCCACGAACTTCGTCTTTCGGGGTTTCGGGGCATTGACAAAATATGCACACCTAAGTTTCAAAATGTACCCTCTGTGAAAATTTGAAAAATCTGACCAAAAATAGGGTGTAGACGCGAAAAAACCCCTTTTTTACTATTTTTTCTGGACGGGAAATTTACGTCCTGGGGGCTAAAAAAATGCTTTGTTCAAAAAACGCATACTTTTCTGTCATAACTCTGAAAATTTTTATTTTCTGAACAACGGGTCATGTCGAAATTTTTGCCCAAAAAAGGGGAAAATTTCGAATATCTTTGAGCATAGATCCGACTCAAAATATATGTAAAATTTAAGAACTGCAAACTGTGTAAAATTTCCCAAATTTTTATCTTTATCCTGAAGCTCTTTTAAAACCTAAAAAAGAAATTTTTTGGGGCCTATGTTCGAATCTTTTTTTTAGCCACAGAACTTCGGTCTTTTTGGAATTTTGGTTTTGTGACAGGGTATTCACTCCCTTTTATTCAAATGTACCCCTCTGTGAAAATTTAAGAAAATCCGACCAAAATACCCGGGTGTAAGCGCGAACACCATTTTTTACTATTTTTTTCTTTTGGGCTCACAAAGGGCGCATGGGGGGTGAGGTGCTTTTGTTCAAAAAACGCCCTACTTTAATTTTAAAACTCTGAAATTTTTTTTATTCTGAACAACCCGGCATCAGTTTGAAATCATTGCCCCAAAAAGAAAATTAAAAGTAGCTTAAGGGCGTCACAAAGCGTCAATGACGTCACGCCTCAAAAAAAAATTTTTAGAAATTTTGCCGAAAATGCAAACTGTGTAAGTTTCAACTTTCTATCTCATCCTGAAGCTCTTTTATCCTAAAATAAAATTTTTTGGTTTCCCATGTTTCCCAATCTTATTTCAAACCACGAATTCGGTTTTTTCGGGAAATTTTGCTTAGCTGAAGGATTTTGCACACCTTTTGAAATTTAAGATGTACCATCGTGAACATTTGAAAAAATCCAAAAAAAAATGACGGCTTTGAGCGCGAAAACCATTTTTCACTTTTTTTAGCTGTGACGTCATGTGACGTATAGGGGCCCGAAAATCATTGAAAACAAAATTTCCTCAAAGGGTAAAAAGGGCCAAAAAAATTTTATCGTCCTAAGGGCATTTCAACATAAAAAAATAAGCGTTTTAGTTTTGGGAAGAAGAAAAGAAAAAAATAATAATAATAAAATAATAATAAAAATAAAAAAACCCCCAATGGACTTTCGCTTTAGGCAAAAAGTCCAATAAACTAACAACCCCAAATGGGGATTTCGCTTTGGCAAAGCCCCTAATAATAAAATAATGTCATTCGGAAAAGAATGTGGCTTTCTGAAAGCTGTGTTTAATGAAAAAAGCGGGAATAGAATTTTCTGAAATGATCACCTTGGTAGTTTTTCGTTCATCTGAACAAAAAATTATATTCCGAAATTAGTGCAAATGAGAGAACTAATATTAGTCGTGCGTCACATGACTCATATGACGTCTAACTCAAAACATGTAAAAATTCTGCAGAACTGAAAAACTGTTTAAGTTCAATTTTCTATCTCACCCTGAGCTCTCTAATCCAAAATGAAATTTTCGTCAAAAGTTCAAATTTTATTTAGCCACAGAACTTCGTTTTTCCTTTGGGTTACTGACGGATATGCACACTTAACTTTCAAATGTACCATCTGCAAAAATTTAAAGAAAATCCACCATAAAAGGCGGTGTAGACCGGAACCCCCTTTTTCCCCTATTTTTAGCTTGACGTCACAGATCATAGTGTATAAAGATGCTTTTTTTTAAAAAGGGGCATATTTTACTATCAAATTCTAAAAATTTTCGTTATCTGAACACTGGCATCATGTAAAAAACACTGACCAAAATGAAAATTAAAAGATGCTTATGACGTCACAAGACGTCAATGACAAAAAAATCAAATATATGTAAATTTCGCAGAACTGCAAACGGGAAAGGGTTCCCCCTTCTATCTCATCCTCAAGTTTTTTTAAAATCGTAAAAAAAAATTTTCGGTCCTATGTTCGAACCTTTTTTCACCCACAGAACTTCATTTTTTTGGAATTTTGGTTACTGCAGAAGAAACCCCGGGTTTAAAAAAGGTACCATCGTAAAAATTTTTAAAAAAAATCGACCAAAAAGACGGCTGTAAGCCAAACACCATTTTTCAATTTTTAAACTGTACGTCATGTGACGTCTAGAGTGCGAAGATGCTTTTGTTAAAAAAGCAAATACTTGCTTCAACTCTGAAATTTTCATTTTTGAACAACTGGCATCATGTCAAAATCATTCCCCAAATGAAAATTAGAAGTATGCTTATGACGTCACATCGTCTTTTAACGTCAGGACTCAAAATATTTGTAGAAATTCTGCAAAACTGCAATGTGAAATTTTCAACTTTCTACCATCCAAAGCTCTTTTAATCCAAAAATGAAATTTTCGGCCCTATTTTCGAATCTTTTTTTCCCCAAAGAACTTCGGTTTTTCGGAATTTCGGTTGCTGAAAAGATATCACCCTTTTGATTGAAGATGTACCACTGTGAAATTTAAGAAAATCACCAAAAGACTGCTGTAGAGCGCGAACCCATTTTTCACTTTTTTTTAGCGGGACGTCATGTGACGTCATGGGGTCTGAATGCTTTTTTCAAACGAATACTTTTTTTTAAAAACTCTGAAATTTCGTTATTCTGAAAAACTGGCATCATGAAAAAATCTTTTGTCCAAAAAATAAAAATTTAGAATATGCTTAAGACGCACGACTCATATGACCCCAGATCAAATTTTTGTAAAAATTCGAGAACGCAACTGTGTATGTTTCAATTTCTATCTCACCAAGCTCTTTTATCCTAAAATAAATTTTTCGGTCCTATTTCGAATTTATTTCAGCCCAAATTCGGTTTTTGGGGGATTTCGGTTAGCTGACGGGATATGCCCCCTTTGATTCAAGATGTACCATCTGTAAAAATTTTGAAAAAATCCGACCATAAATGACGCTGTAAGTGCAAACACCTTTTTTTCACTATTTTTGCTGTGACGCATGTGGAAAAGGTGCTAAAAAATCATTGAAAAAATTTTCCTCACTGGCAAAAAGCCAAAAAAATTTCATTCCTAACTATTGCAACATAAAAAAAAATAAGCTTTTAGTTGGAAAAAGAAAAGAAAAATAATAATAATAAAAAACAAACCCAAATAGGATTTCTGTTTTTAGCAGAAAGTCCTAAATAAACTAAAAAACCCCCAATAGGATTTCTGCTTTAGGCAAAAGTCCTAAAAAAAGAAAAAAGAAGAAGAATAAAAGTAAAAACCCAATAACTTTTCTGCCAAAAGGGGTAGAAATCCAAATAATAATAATAAGAAAAGAAAAAAAGAAAAATAAACAGTACAAACCCAATAGGACTTCTGCCAAAAGGCAGAAAGTTTTAAAAACAGTACAAACCCAATATGACTTTTGCCAAAGGGCAGAAAGCCTAATAAAAAAAAAACAGTAAAACCCCAATATGATTCGCTGTGGCAAAACCCAATAAGAAAAAATAATAAAAAACAGTACAAACCCAATGGGACTTTCTCCCAGTAGCAGAAATCCTAAAAAAAAACAGTAAAAACCCCAATGGACTTTCTGCGTGGGCAAAAAGCCCCTAATAGACTTCGTTTGTCCCCAAACGATAAGGGCTTTCTGCGCGCATCTCAGTTTAACCTGACAGCTGAAAAGAATTTGTTCAAAAAAGTCGTCATCCCAAATTTACGTTTCTCTATGGGATAATACCTGCTTTCCTATTTAAATAAGTTTCTACCCAATTAGTTCATTTTACATGATCCTTTTTTTAATATAAACAATTTTTTCCTTTTGTTTTTTTAAAAGAACGTAACTACACATAAAGACATGCTGAACAACGAGGTATTTTAATGAATAAAGGGTACTAAAATAAGTAGAATTAACCTAACATTTCCCTTTTTAAAGAAGACATATAGAGAATAACCCCAAGAAATAAAGAGGCCCCCGCCTCACAGACACAGGAAACTTTTCCTTTTCTGCGCTTACAGTGCGCCCCCGTAGATTTCTTAATAGAACTCATATTTTACTTTATATACATATGGCTATTTGACATTTCCCGTGGTACTGAATTAACTGTAACCATTTTAAAATTTAAACCTGTTTAATTTGGGTGAAAAAATTTAAAACTATGACATTATTGATTTACAAAGCTATTTCCATATAACGCTTAATATGTTTAAATAATAAGAATAAATTTATTTATTGCGTTTGAATTGTGCATTCACTTATATGATTTTTATCTTATTTTTTTTTCCATGTAACTTTTTTATTCATGACCAAAAAAGAAAAAAGGGTACCGTTAAAAGGGCATTGAATTCCCAACATTTTACACGCTTATAAATGGACCCATTTTAACTGCTTTTTAAGTATGGACCTTTAAACCCCGGAAAAAAAGCAAAAATATCCAAAAATTGTTCATACATTTTTCTTCATGAAAGATATTTTAATAACATTCTTTGTTTTTTAAAAGCTGCATATCGTTTGAAAGGAAATTGATTGGGCTATGAATC
>CM037787.1:34184803-34234803 GCA_021229015.1 Solen grandis
CCTAAAAGGTAGCAAAATTTTAACTGAGATTGATCTTTTTGTCGAAATATTAAAATGTGCATCGAAAATTGTGTGTGTGTGTGTGTTTTAGGTCTAAATCCCACTTTTTTACACAAGGAATACGTTTCCAAATGCGGTCAGTCAATAGAACAAGTAAAATTGACCGCATAGCAGAGGTGTCCGCCAAATTAAGGTTAAACATATAACAAAATGCTAGTCTGGTATTATCAAAACTGACCGCGAAATGCAGGTTGACCGCTTAATACAGGTGACCGCTAATACAGGTTAAACTGTAGTACTGAGTACTACTGCCAAAGCTAACATACTCCTGTGGGCAGAGTTGTAAAGCCGCGTGTCACGTGATGTCTATTAAAGTCGAAATTGCCCAATTTTGTGATTTTATTGGCTGAAAATGTAGGTTATGTTATGTGTTTTGATGCAGGTTTTGTATTTGAGAGGTGGTCACTCTAGTAAGTTAGAAACAGAATTTTGTTATTCATTAAACATTCTACTATTAACTGGATAGGCTTTTAAAATTTGAAATATGTGAAGGATCCACGTTTAACTTTTGTAGGAAAGGTGTTTTACAGAGTTTTTATTACACGGTGCATAACTTGCATAATCATATCGGCGATCTCCCTGCAGAAATCGCCATATCAGCAGCCTCTCTGTGTTCGCACGGGTCATTCTCTGCCATAAACAAAATGCGCGATGGACGGAGGGCCAAGAAAGACAAGTGGTCACTTTAACCAGTTGAGTGGCTCACAATTAATAATTGTACGGGATATTAGTGTATCTCAGCTGTGTATATGCGTGTCCACTTTTCAATCATTAACGACTGCGCTCCGAAACTCGGACACACAGTTTATTGATGTACCAACATGGATTACAACCTCGAAACTTTCTTTAGGTGTAAGCGAGTTATTTCTGTTGTAAAGTAACAATTTTATGTATCTCGCCCCACATTTGTCCCAAAGCACACCATTCATTCTCTCAAGCGCAGTAAGGATAGATTGTCAGTTCTATGGTGAAATGCATCAATAAGTTATTCCAGAGATGTGAATACGACCTCCGTGATTATTCACATTCGATTAGTATTAACATTCTGTGGTCAGTCTTGAAATTTAAGTTTTTAGCTTAGTGTTTAGGTAAGCTTATGTGATTACCAGGTATTCAGATATTTTATTCGACTTAAACTTTACAGTTTTTCGTCTTACAAAATTTATACATTTAATATAAAAAAGAACACGTGACATGTTAATAACCTCAAATACATGTACAAAATATTCACCCACTCATACGTGCAGAACAGAACAGAACAGTACTTATAAAGTATTGAAAAAATATTAATTAATTAATTGAGGATGCCTTAAATATATTTACGATAGAAAGAACCTGATTTTAATAAAAAAATATCTCTACTGTGAAAAAGTTATTATAATACATTTAAACATCTATATAGTGATATTTATTTATTCAACGTTCAGAAAATCTTTACGTATGACGTTAGCCTTATATATGTATTTACTCAGCTTAACTAATACATCAATATTATCAGACTTTATTAAATTCAATAAATTTATGCATACTTGTTTTTTTTTAAATATAATATTTAGGAATAAATCGTCTTCTTATATCTGAGTACTTATTACAAATCAAAATAAAATGGTATTCGTCTTCTATATCCCTTGTATTACAAATTTGGCAATATCTCTCACTTCTTTCAATCCTGTCTCTTGTGTATCTTGCAGTCTCTATTCTTAAACAGTGTGCTGAAATTTTCAATCTTGTAATGTTTCTCCTTAAAAAATTTGAATTTAATATTTCTAAATATATATCCATTTGAAAGAAAGGCTTCAGCTCTTTATACAAAGTAAGTACCCTATTATTTGATAGATCAGCATGCCAAGACTGTATAAAAGTATCAATACTGTAATAACCTTTACCTTGCGTTCGTCGCCGTGCGTCGTCAATAGTTTGCTTTAAACGATACTCTGAAACCGCTGGACAGCATTTGATTAAACTTGGCGGGGATGATCATTGGGTCAACCTTCACAAAAGTTGCTAAAATAAACTTGATCCATGTATAGAACTCTGGTTGCCATGGCAACGGAAAGAAATAGACATGGAAACTTTTACCGCCAGAGGCGCCTGAGGAATTTCCCTTAAATTTATATAGTGAAAACTTTAAACGGCATCTCCTCTGAAACCGATGAACAGAATTTGATTTAACTTGGCAGGGATGACCCTTGGATGAACCTTCATAAAAGTGGTTAAAAGAAACTTGATCCATGTAGAACTCTGGTTGCCATGGCTACGGATATAAATATAAAAAACACGATATATCTTTTAATTATATCTTTTATATGTATTAACAATTATACAAGACAGGGCACATATCACGGCGACCACGTGAACAAAATAACTCATTGACGAAAAAGGCACATCCTTATAAATTGTCTACAGTTACTTCAAAGAGATGTGTATTTATTAACATCTTTCGCATTTTGAATCTCAACCCTATTTTGATTAAGAGCATCATAAACTAAAGAATATGATCAGATAGCTGGGGGTCCGGAGAAACGTAACATTTTTCAATACCGTTGGTAACGTCAGAGAGAAAGAATACGATTTTGATTGAGAAGGCAATTACATAATGACTTACACAAAAGGTAAAATTCATCAGACTTTAGAGGCAAATATGTGTGACTTTATTGAACTATAAAAAACGTAATAAAGAAAATGTAATTGTAACAATAATCATGTGTCAATGATCGTTGATATGACTTCAGTATGACTTTTAATTAGGTCAAAATGTCTCATGAAAGAGTTCAATATGCCTTGAGAAATAAAATTTATATTTCTTGTCTTGTGATCGATTCCATACCACCGCTCCATTGCTACATGGACATCCTGTTGGGTCGCTTCCACAGAAAGTCAATTATATAGCTGAGAGCGTCGAGGTAGGGTCACCAAAATAGATTATTCTCAGAATTATTGTGAAAAACAACAACAACAACAACAACAACAACAACAACAACAACAACAACAACCATTTGTTGATAGAAGATTGCCATTTTATATTATTGTCTGTCGTATATTTCTTTATTATCAAACTAGATGTTTATTATTTGTCTTGAATCAACTCAAAATAAAAACTTGCAATGTTTTTTTTGTTGAGTAAAAGCTCTAAGGTGATGTATTCAGTCATGACATTCCACTCCCACATCTTCAACATTGTTACACTCAGAGACTCCCCAGCCTGAATGGTCACAAAGGTGGATGGCAGCTTCATCCCCGGAACAGTCTACCCTATCCAAGAAGCTGGGGACTATCCCCCTCTCCAAAGTAGGCTCGGTTTCTCGGAGTGCCGGCTCTGGAATAACATTAACATTTAGATTGTTTTAATCGAGTGACCCTGAAAAAAATAAAATAAATAAAAAATCTTAATATAACAGGGCGTGGCGGTCGTTTCACTTGTGGTGTATTCTTGCAATATGATCCTTTTTTTTGTGTAATTATTACAAATTTTCACGAAGTTATTTCTGTTTCTTTTATGTCATTTTAATAAAATGTCCTGTTTAAACACTGTATACTCTTGCGTGCTTATTTATTTTTAAACAAACCGGCGCCATGCATAAAACCGATTACAGCATTTGTGATAACATATGAATATACAACACACATAGAAATGCGCTCTTACGTATAAAACAGGTGATACGCACTTAGACAAAATATACACACGCGATTCTTAGGCTGCTTTGAGCACGTGCGAGCGTATGTGGATATGGTTTGAACGCGGAACATGGTGTTGTTAAAAAACAATGGGTGCTGCATCTAAGCAACTCTTTCAATCAGCTTTTGAAGCAACATCAAGCAACCGTGTTTCTTTCATGATACTATATATACTTAAAACAACTCCAATATATTTTACCAGACATACGTCTTAAAACGAACAGATACAAGTGTGTGTGTGTGTGTGTGTGTTTAAAGCAGCTTGTTCACAGATGGTCTTGATTTTTAATTATATGTGTGCATTACTTCTATCAATACCCATCTATAAACGCATGGTTAGTCAATGCAATCATCCATGATTGTAATAGAATGGGTGATTTCCCCATCACAAGCAATACCGTCGCAGAATTTAGAATTATAAAACCAATATTTTGAATTTTATTTTCATTTGCCGTCACTTGGCTCATCACATTCACTTTTCGCGAAAGTAATATTTGTTAATTATGAATAAATTAATTAAAAAGGGGATCTTGTTTTAATCTTCGGTCTGTGTAGACGTCTTTCAGAATGATCTCTACATATTTGATCTCAAATATCGTCTTATACAGAATACTGTATGTTACTAATTTATTGGATATATGTGTCTTGAAATATAAACAAACATCAAAAATACTTTGTGTATTATATATACACTAAATGTAAAAGAAAAAGTATTTCGGACTACCAGAACTAAATCCACTAATTTCACTGGTCACCATAGTTACTCATTACTCCGATAGTTCCTTTATTGTCTTTAACTAAATTAAGATTCGAAACCATGACATTTAAAAGTATGATTTGAAAATGTCTCATCTGTATGACATCTTATAAATGTAATGTAGATTTAAAACCAAATGCATCGTTCCCGGTGGCCTAGTGATTCGAGCATCCGCCTGGGGAGTGGGAGGTCGTGAGTTTGATCCCAAGCCAAGACATACCAAAGTCGTAAAAATGGTACTGTATAGCTCCCTTGCTTGGCGCTCAGCATATAAGGGTAGTTCCAGGACTGGTTGGCCCAGTGTCAGGATTATGTGACTGGGTGTGGTATCATGCTATATGTCTACGGCATGATACTGCAGTGTGACAGCACTATATATGTCTCAAGTGGACATCGTCTCCAAATGACTGAAATGCTGTCGGTGGGACGTTAAATCCAACAAAACAAACAAAATAAAACCAAATTCACCATATGGAATCAGGTACATTTTTATAACGCCCCTCGTTATATACCGTGACTGTCTGTCCATTACCATTTTGTAACCGTGAAATAGTTGTAGTTGAACTATTTATTTTATTTTCTTAACTGTGTATTTTTTTTTATTATTTTGACGTCCAGTCAAATACATGAATTAATAAAAAATGAAAATGGAAAATTATTGATAAAATGAAAAAGACCGCGTTTTTTTTCCTCTCAAATTTGACGTCGACGTATTTTGTTGGGGGTGGTTAGGAATGTGATATGGTACCCTACTTTGAAGAAAAAATCAGATCTTTTTGACTCATAAACATACCTGTAACCCAGGCTTCTGCATGCAACATTGGCATTTGTATCCATCCAAATTATAGATGAACCAGTATCAATCTGGTCGTCACAGATCGGCCCCCAAGTGCCGTCATGGTACACTTCCAGGCGCCCCCTATCCAATCTGCACGTACCATTTTTGTAACCGTTACACAGGCGGTAAATTGGGTTGGCTCGCCACTCGTGACACAAACCTCGGCATTCTGAAACATTTAGAAATGATTATTTTCATTGTTGTTGTTATCTCAAAGCGGAATTCCAGTATCATGTAATTTGGATGTTAATGGTGCATGGTTATATTTCATGGAAAAAGTTAACTATTGTGCCTAAACTTTGTGCCTAACAGGAGTGTAAATGTTAAATTCCGAGCGGTTACAGTCGTGGACTACAAATCTCTAAGCCCCTCACCGCTGTAGGGACTTCGGATTTTTCATGTGAGGAAGCCTTCCAGCTGGCTTGCGGTAGGTCGGTGGTTCTACCCGGGTACCTCTGTGTACTCGGAGTCTTCCTCCACCTGTAATTAGCTGGACGTCGCTATATGATTGAAATACTATCGCAGCGACTGTAAACCCCAATACAACAACAATAAATGTTAAATTTCGTAAGCCAAAATGGATAGACCATTATTGCGTAAGAAAAGTTAAAAAGAAATATCATGCTTTGAAAAAAATCAAATATACTAACAGCTATAGAGACTACCAAGAGAACTGTAAAGCTAGAATTTGCGCAATAAAGGCTGTGCGTTTTTCAAAAATAAAATTTCAAAAAGGGGAAGCGGACAGTATAAAAAGAACTCCAAAACCGTTTTGGAGTTATGTAAAAGACCAAACTGAGAATAATGGAAACATTAACACAGACGATAGAGATAAGACAGGTATTTTAAATGACTTCTTTGCTTCTATATTTACTAGAGAAATAAATTCTGATATCCCGTTTATCAACAGAAAAGTTGAGGACAATACATTATTGACTCAGTTGATGTAATTCCTGAGAAAATCCTGAAATTGTTACAAACATTAAACGTCTCTAAATCTTGTGATCCTGATAACTGTCACCCATATTTCCTAAGGAATGTGCAGATTCCTTAGCCATATCCCTGTGTAAAATCCTTAAGAATTCCATCCAGACGGGTTCTGTACCTGATGACTGGAAAAATGCAAATGTGACATTTACAAAAAAGTAGATAAATCTGACTCAGGTTATTATCGCCCTATATCCCTGACATCTGTCATTTGTAACATACTGGAGAAAATCATTAGAGAGACTATTGTCAAGTACATGACAACGCACAATCTTCTTTGTAATTCACAATATGGGTTTAGGAAAAACAGAAACAGCATGCTTCAGCTGTTAATAGTACTAGAAGACTGGACAGAGTATATTGATAATAATGGTCAAATAGACACAAATTAGCATTGACTCTAAGAAGCCTTAGGTAGTGTTCCTCATAATAGCCTTGTAGAAAAAAACTACAAAGTAACGGAATACAAGATAACCTTAAAAATTGATTAAAAAGTTTCCGAACCAACCGACGACAATGTGTTGTAGTGAATGGTCAGACGTCAGACTGGCAAGAAGTTCTTTCTGGTACTCCACATGGGTCCATATTGAGCCAAATATTGTTTTATCATTTTCATTAATGACTTGCCCTCTATTCTAGGGAAACGTTTAAAATTGTTTGCAGATGATTGTAAACTTTACTAAAATGTAAAGACCAAATTTGCAAGACGACATACACAATTTATGTAATGGAACCAGGATTGGTTATAAAACTTTAGTATTAAGAAATGTAAATACGTTACATTTGGCGACACCCCCCAAAAACAACAACAACAACAACAACAACAACAACAAAAGAACAACAAAACAAACAAACAAACAAAACAATAAACAAAAAAACAACAGCAAAAAAACAACAAAACAATAACAACAAAAAAACAACAAAAATAATATGAACAGATCATGCTTTAAGTCTGGAAAATAGTGAAAAAAGACCTTGGCATACTTTTCATAAACAACCTCAATTTTGACGCACACATAAAAAATATTGTAAATAGAGTAAATAGGATAATAGGTATAATTAAAAGAAAGTTTACATACTTAGAAAAAATATATATTCTTAACACTGTATAAGTCGATTGTTCGATTTCATCTGGACTGTGGAAACCTTATATATTATCCACAGTCTAAGAAGAATAAGCAAATTCTTGAAAGTGCTCAAAGAAGAGCAACTAGAATTGTGCCTGAACTGAGAGGATTACCCTCTGAACTGAGAATTCAGGAGCTTCAACTTTTCAACTCTAAAGTAAAAATAAAGAAGTTTTGACCTTATACAACCATTCAAAATCATCAGAAAGACGATAAAGATAGCACAGTGTTCTACAATGTTTTATCTACTGATATGAGGGGGTCACATTTATTAACTGGAAAAGCCTTAGAGCTAAGAAATCTTCAAGATTCCACTCTTATAGCCATCGTGTTGTATCGGTATGGTACAGCCTACCATCTAGCATAATGACTGCAGATAGTGTTGAAGTCGTCAAAAAATAGATTGGACAATCATTGGAGAAACCTGCGCTATGATACCGCAGCTATCTACTGAGTGAGGCAGTGATTTATATATCGGCAATTACATATGGACAGAACAAAAGCTAATACTATCACATATATGAAAGTATGACAGACCGGAGTGGCGACTTGAGAAAACATAAAGTAGATGAGGGAGGTGACAAGTCATATAGGGCTTATTAAACTCTCCACATTACAGCAGATACAACAGGTATAAATGTAAATGACACCATATAATTAATGAAATACATGTACAGTGTATATGTATATATTTTTATAAGGGTAGTCCCGGGACTATTGGTTCAAGCCAGAATATTGTAGGTATTTCATTCTTGTATCGACTGTGTAACCATACTCCTCGCATCGGGTACGTCACACTACGGTACTTTAACCATCGTCACTAATTTCCTTGCTAAAGTATATAAATCAACAACAACAAACAAACAAACATACAACAACAACAAAAACGTATGTCCACACTCACCATGACGTGTGTTTGCATGTTTGAACTTTGAATCAGACAGAATTTTTCACTTATTTACTGTTGCAGCATGCGGCATAAGTTTTTATATTAAAATATTTCTTATTATGTATTTTCGACGGTCACCTGTGTTTAAATAAGAATTTGAATCCCACTTTATTTTATATTTCGACCGCTCAATGTCACAATGTTCTAAAAGAAATCGACTGGGAAGAGATTGTAATGTGTTGTGTTTTTCTTCAATTTTACTTTTTGTTAAGTTTTAGTTAACCACCTTCATCTTTGATCCGTCGACAAGTTGATATGAACATCAGACTTGTTCTTCACTAGTATTTTAAAACATTTTGTTAACGTTTCCAGCTTTATAATAGTTTTAACCTGTTTTACATATTACATTTGACAATTATTATTATTGTTATTTCTAAGCTCAAGAGAGAGAGAGAGATATATTTAGGAATGGCATTTCCCTTCTTTCTCCTTCTTTATGTATATAGCCATTCTGTAATTTTTATGTATATGGACATTCTGTAATTATCCTTCTTTATGTATATGGACATTCTGTAATTATATTCCTTCTTTATGTATATGGACATTCTGTAATTATATTCCTTCTTTATGTATATGGACATTCTGTAATTATATTCCTTCTTTATGTATATGGACATTCTTAATTATATTCCTTCTTTATGTATATGGACATTCTGTAATTCTATTCTATTCAGATCCTAAATACCGTCCCTAGTGGCCGAGTGGTTAGAGCGTCCGCCTCGGGAACGGGAGGTCATGGGTTCGATCCCCGCCCCAGACATATCAAAGTCGTAAAAATGGTACTGGTATAGCTCCCTTGCTTGGCGCTCAGCATATAAGGGTAGTTGCACACTGGTTGGCCCAGTGTCAGGATAATGTGACTTGATGTGGTATCATGCCACATGTCTACGTCGTGATACAGCAGTGTTGCAGAACTATATCTGTCTCAAGTAGACATCGTCTCCTAATGACTGAAATACTATCGGTGGGACGTTAAACCTAACAAACAAACAAACAAAAAGATGATTAGTAAGGGAATAAATTGTACTTGATATCTTCTTCATTCTTCTTATCTTGCCGTTCAAGTTGAGTGAAATGGTGTGAGTGCGTACTTCGTCGTATTACTCAATGATAGGTTATTGAATACAATAAAATTGTGAATACATTGCATTGCAATGCACATCGCGATCTCTGAATTAAAATGGTTAAAATGTCGACGGATCTCTGTTTTATAGCTATACCTCTAAAAGTCAAAGAACGACAACCCTTAAAGGATTTCGATTGCCATCATGTTTTAGGAGAAACCAACTTTAAATTGTGATATGGTTTAAGTAAACACTTAAGTAAGTAAATAAATTATATTTTTTTTACGTGGCAATCTATTTTTTCCATTAGTGAATGAACATAATTTAGAAATACAAAATGTATATTCGATACCATGAAACCTAACGCATCTTCACCGTGTAAAGTAATTACTTGCTTCATTTAGGGAAACAGGGCCCTGATTTTGTCCTCGACAAATATTTTACTGTACACGATCATTGCTATGTGATTAGATTTACAGGAAGAGAGTCACTTTGCGTAGGATTTATTGAAATGGTGAAATAATCATAACAGGCTAGCTGTGCAATAACTTTAAAAATAAAGGTTTAAACTTATTATTCTAAAGATCTATAAACCATACCTAATTGGCCATATCTCTTCTTGTCCTGGCATGCATTTGAATGAATATCTCTGATGCCCTTGTTGGTGACACAAGTTCTGCTCCCGGGTGTGTACATTGCGGAGCGACATGAAGGGTCACTGGAACACATGGCCATACATGATGTTATTGTACTTGACGACAGTGTCTTCAGCGTAGTGCCATAGTTTGTATCTTCACAGCTGTCTTTGATGAAAAACGCGTTGTTCAGGCATAGAACCATCCGCAGGTAGTTGATAAAGAATACAACATGTTATGAAGAAGTTTGCGTGCTCTCATATCTTTTGCAGCTAATGGAAAATGCAAGTTTTATGTTCGCAGAATGCTATCCGCCTTGGTATGATATATTTCTCTGTTTGCTTGGATTCCTGAAATGTTTTAAAAGCTATTTAAAATCGGAAACTCTATCAACTTCTACATTTTCAATTATTGTGGACATTCCAATGTGTATGTTAAACTGCACTGACTTCTGTTTATCACGTAACATTTCATATCTCTATAATGATCGAAGGCATACCGGAATAACAAAAAGACAACAAAGTCGCCGGGCATGTTCAATCTCTAGTTTTGATTCAAATATGCGAAGACACCTCTTTAAATAATCCACACAATTCAAGCAGATAGATTTTTTTCCCCCCACAATTTATGAGAAATCAGGAATTGATGCAAAGAATCACTCTCTAATTTAAAATCCCAGTATCTTACAGTTGTACGAGCTTAATCCGAATGCACCAATATCGTATATGCCTCTGTGTGAATTTCATACCCAAAAGACTTGAAAAATGCCTAATTTACAGGAAAGTTTCTATTCTAGAAGAATTACAAGTTTAGCTCAGAACAACAGCAGCATAAAAATAACATAGAAGTTTTTTTTTTAGAAGTCTGTGGATTTTCTTTATATTTCCTTTAAGGGCGTATATCACAATAGCGCAGTTTTGTTATACTATATTTTCAAGGGCAAATAACTCAATATTATGGGCTAGCAACACCTCATTTGATTTCAGCTCGATGTTTGGTACATTATCCCTTATCACTGTGTAAAAGTTGTTAAAATTCTATGCAACAGTTTTTATACTTAAGTGACAAACGCGAACATAAATATTTTTTATCTGCCCTTAGAAATGACAGAAAAGAGCCAAAACTCATATTCAGGGGCAGATAACTCAAAAAGTAGCATTTTTTTATTCCATAAATGTGTTTCTAGTGTGATTCTCTATAATCATGCCAAGTTAAAAAAATCTTCTCGCTAGTTTTGATTTTCCCTCTTTGCCTATAAAGGAAAATGGCGCTTTTGTGATATACGCCTTTAAATCGCCGTTAGCCAGGTGAACAGAAAGTTACACTGTGACGTAAGGGGAAATTATATGTCGAAGTACTTGCAGTTGAAGGAAAGATTCATAGCTGGGAACTGATATCATGTTTGGTTCATCATCAATAAACGACGAAAAGAAAATTGGCTACAAACAACAACAAAGTCTTGTTATTGATATACCGTACCAGAAAAGCTAATAGTCCCATACCGTACACTCCATACCGGACACACTGGAAATAATCGATAGTGCTGACGACTTGTACAATACCATAAACAACCAAATTCCTTATAATTAAATTGAATGTTACTTTTACTAATATAATGACGATCATGTCTGTTTGGTTCCGCACCAACAACAAAAAAACTAAGAAAGAAAGAAAGAAAAAAAATAAGAATGGCTACAAGAAAGGGGCGCACTCCAATCGAATCTGACCAATTATGCGCCTATTAGTCTAGCACTAGCACCGTCTAGCAACATGTACTTCCGGTGGCTTATTAACCATATTCCAGATTTCCCAGCTTTCAAAGCAGTTTCCCAGAGCTTGTTCCCGGTCTGGTCTGTTCATCTTTCTGCGGCCAACTGAGAAGGAACCTGTTTGACTGTAATGTCAGCGGTGCGGGAGTAAAAAGTTGCTTCCTTGCTCAGTAGTATAATATCGTCGTCCTGAGCCGGCGATAGTAAAGGAAGGGGGGACACTATTTTCGGCTAATTTGAATATCGCATTTTTGTGAAAATGGTTCATTTACATTTGAAAAGAATAGACATAAAGAATTAAGCCGGTTCCCGTGTTGTAATAACTCTTATAAATGTTTAACAGTTTTTTAATGTCCCAGTCGAGCTTGACAACAGCCGGGACCGATTACTTCCGGTTTCTTTTGCAGTGAATAAAAGGTAAGCGCTCATTGGTTAATATATGTAAATTGAATATTGTGCAAGCAAGTATGACTTCTCTGTACCTGCTTATCCGACAATGATTGCATAGTGCGCATTGTCAATTGCATAGTTTATAAAAAATTCTGGGAAATGTCAGTTTCGTTTACATTTTGATTGACCAATAAAAACATTAACATTATATTTACTGCGAAAGAAACCGGAAATAGCCTTTCCCAACTATTGTCAAGCTCGATTGGAACGATTAATTAATAAAAGTATCGTTATAAAAGAAAAACTACCTCATTTACGTTTAGGATTTTCTTTATTTATGCATTCATAACAAAACTGGTTCATTTTCAATGTTGAATTTCGTCATAAATGCGTTTTTCCAAATTCGTCTTATTTTGAATGATCGTTAAGTTCAAACTCATTCGCCCTATGCAATTTAGAGCCCTTGTGCCTAATCTCAGTAAACTGCGATTTTTATAACAAAACAAAATCATGAATAACTGTTTGGAACTGTGAGCAACACAGGTTATTCGTAATCTTACACCGAGAAAAAAATCCAGACTCAAAAAAAAAAAAAAAAAAAATTGAACAAGTTTAGTCAACAGTAGTATGTCTCCTCCTTTCTTCTAGTGATCAATAATATATCCTGTATCTGTTTATTTACTCCATTGTCATTTATGTCAGTCTCTTTCTTCTACATTAAAAATATTTTTTTTTCTTTTTGTATTATCATTTTGTCATATGTGACATGAGCTTTGAAAAAAAAAAACCTTAAGACAATGTGTGTACTTCTAATACATTATCAACATAACAGAAGTAGTACATTTTTTCAATTAATGTTGGTTACTTTTAAAAAAATCCATAACAATATATAGGAATGAAAGCCACGGCAATAAATAACCGTAAGTAATACTTCAGTCATATTTGCTCTACGGCGAGGATATTGCGACCGTAAGCTTTTTTTATTTCTGCGGTCGCCGTAGCATTTCGACACGTAGCCATGCCGTAGAGCGATTCACGGTGACCATACGTTGAGCGTACGATGGCCGTGCGTTTGCCGTAGGCTGCCCTAAGTTCTATGAATTCCAATTGTCCTATGCGGACAACAAAATTTCCATGGGCACCGTGTTTCAAAAGTACGTTTACCCAACGCCTGTCGTAAGTTCGCCGTACGGCGATCGTGTGTCATCACTTTAAATGCCATAAGGAAGCCGCAGAATTTTTGTCGGTACTAATTTAAAATGCGCCGTGCGACTTCCCTAACATATGTGACTGCAATAGGATGTGACCGTAGAAATTCTGCGGCGGCCCTAAAATTGCTATTGGCCGTAGAAATTTTAGACCCTACGGCCGCCGTGGTAAATGTGACTGAGGTATAACAGATATTTCAAATATGATGACGCCATTTCAAGTCTCAAATATGATTTAATTGAACTTAAATAATAAAACCAGTCAATATATCATACGACTGCAAGAAAAAGTTAAATATTTTTATAAAGTACATAAATATAATATGTTACAACAAAGTTGGTATTATTAGTATTAACATCTGAAATGATATAATAAAGAGTTTTACCTTATTTCAAAGGTAGAAATGTTACTGGAGCAGCCTCATCTACAACCTGAAAGAAATGACACTCACAACAGATTTAATATTTAGCATGACTTTAACCGTACAGCACATATTTTCAAATGCTAATTAATCTTAACCTCAAGGGAGGCGAATTTCGAGTAAATAAAATATGAGCACTGCGATATTTTATCTAGTTCTATTTATGATTTAGATTGAATATCTGTAACATGAGTTAAGCTTAAAGTTATGGATTTTTGTTTTTATCGAACATTTAAGTTTCCTTTTATTTTTAATAATGTAATCTTTATTAATAAACCGTCCCCGTTGGCCGAATGGTTAGAACGTCCACCTCGGGAGCGGAAGGCCGTGGGTTCGATCCCCCAGCCGCGACATACCAAAGTCGTAAAAAATGTTACTGTTATAGTTCCCTTGCTTGGCGCTCAGCATATAAGGATAGTTGCAGGACTGGTTGGCCCAGTGTCAGGATTATGTGACTGGGTGTGGCATCATATGTATATGGCGTGATACTGCAGTGTGGCAGCACTATATCTGTCTCAAGTAGACATCGTCTCCAAATGACTGAAATGCTGTCGGTGGGACGTTAAACCCAAAACACACACACACACACACACACACACACACACACACACATAAACACAAATAGATCAACACATATTTATATGTATTTTTTTATTAAAGATTTTTTATGTATTCATGCATTCCGGATTTCGATCTTGACCCCGGACTTGTCTGCCCTGTGTCAGAATAATATGAAGGGTGTGGTATCATTCCATGTGTTTACGGCTTGATACTGCAGTGTGAACGGACCATGTCAGTCTCAAGCAGACACACTCGCAAAATACGCATTTAGACAAACACATTTGCATCAAAATATATTCAGCAAAATTTTGATGATATAATGGACGTTTTGTTTTAAAACATTGCATATCTAAGTTTTTATCTCTCAAATCATGAACCCCATTGACCTGACAAGCTTATCTACAACTGTCTTTATTCTATGAAGATGCACTATGCGAAAATCTATCTGCCAGATAGTTAATCAGTTTAATTATATAATATTATACTTGATATCAGTATATTGCGAGACCACATATTATCTAGAGGGAGACAGTAAAGTATACCTGTGTATTATGAGACCACATACTATCTAGAGGGAGACAGTATAGTATACTTGTGTATGTGTGGAACAGTATACCTGATCGGTGCGATACATCACATCTGAGTATTTAGAAATGTTACAAGTATTTAAGTATGAGTGTATTGTGATGAAATTGAAATGAAACATTATTTTTTTGTGTTAATAATAAGGGTAATCTGAGTTCAGATAGTATATTGTGAACGATAAACAGTATGTTGCAAATTTACATTATATATTGCAGTGTTTATTGAAAGGAGAGTCAGTGAGCATCATTATCTGGTTTTTAGCTCTGTGAAAGGCTTTACCTTTCACCATACCATTGTGTGATATCTGTCATAACCATAAAAACCATCTTTATTGAGCGTTGTTATGTGTATTTATCTTAGTTACCATTAACTCACTTGGTTTCAAGATGCATTCTGGTATTGATAGGATCACATGGCTATCGTGTACCAACTGGTGACAAATCATAAACACTTCAATAGTTGCTTAGATATAGGCACAAAGCAAGTTAAAGTTTGCAATATATGTTTATTCTGAAACATAGCCAATCATGTTTTTATCATTCATAGCTTTGGGGTAGTTTTTGTACATATTTTGGTTCTGGCACAATGGGGATTTTATACTCTTGGTATTTTCACAGAGATATGCAGCTATGGTATTTCCCAGGCATATTTGACAGTATTTTACCTGTATCTCATAGAATACATTAAAAGTTACAAATTGTATCCTGATAAATTATTTTCAAAATATCATTTTAATATGCTTATAAAATATTTAGAAATGAGATATTTCCAATATTTAATGCCATAACTTTTTTCAACAATTTTAGAAAATAGTGCTTTTCTACCATAATCTTTATCTCTTAAGCGAGTATGGAAAAAAAACCAACAACAAATCACAACAACAACAACAACAACAAAAAGAATCAGACTTTAAAGAGATTTTTCCTCCGTATGTAAAACCAGATGTTTGGACATGTATGGCGACTGTGTTGTTTTCTTCCAGTACGTCATCGTTCAATATAGAGATGTGTAAGAAAACCAGAAATCAATACAGTTTAACACACACATTGGAATATACATACTAAGTAGAAAATTCTTTCCTCCTGAAAAACCCGTGAAACGTTTTTGACTTGTATTTGTATACGCCTTTGACTTGTGTTTGTATGATGCAAATACTTATATTTACGAGATGATCGCTTTAAGTACATCTATACTCTAAAAATATATAGGTGTTCAGTGTATTCACGGAGATATATTTGAAAAAAATAGTTTCGCCATTCGAATATTTAAAAAATAAGAATACGCAATTACAAACACAAGATTTATCTAGCAGAAGTATATGTTACAATTTTTAATAATTTACATTGTATTCAAGTTTTGTTTAAACCATAATACGATAAAAGGCTCCTTAAAACCTACAAATAGAATAAAATTTCTTCTAACCAATTCAATATTTTTGTACTGAATCTAACAATATAATCTGAGTATCTACAGTTTAACGTCCTTTCCCAAAATCGAAATCTGCGTATATACATTACCGTTATTAAGTACTGTATATATATTAATATGTCCAATTAAAATGGGTTTTCACTTTCATGTGCAAATTGGTATTGCAGTAGAATGTAAAGTTGTGATTGTTATACTTTTAAGTGACTGATATTTTTCTGTGTGATTGTTTTGGGGTATCAAATACGTGACTTTTGTTTGTTTTAAATAGTTTCCAGTGTAATTGATCATATTCAAAAAGTTATTAGTCAGTATATGTTTATATTTTAATGATGTTTTTATACATATAGGCCATGACCTACTTATTGCTTCGCGCGTCGGTCTGGACATTGCACATTTCATGTCTTTTGTATTGAGCTTGCAATTATACATAGAAGTTTAATTATTACATGATTATTGCATGGGTGGGATAAGTAATGCGTAGTATTTATCTTTTTCAATCTGTAACCGTAATATAAAGAACGCTTGGTGTAGTTAATACAGTAAAATTGTCTGTGAAGTGCTGCTGTTTTGATACAGTAATTACCTATAAAAAGCTTTATTTGCACCTTCGTTATACGCTTGTGGAATTAGCTCAATTGGTAAGAGCGTCGATCAGTATTTTTCCCCATCATGAGGTCATGAGTTTTATACCAACTGGGACCTTTTTTAATTCTTATTGTTATATTTTTAAAGTTGTTTTTTATTTTTTTAATTCTTAGTTAAAAAAAATTGACCACACTAGTGATTTTTTTTACCCATGCATTCTTTATCGTAGATGTAATGTCTTCGCTGTCAGGATTCAAAGTTTCAATTACAATGCATCAGCAAGATGCATTAAATATATTGAAAATGCTACTGACGTGGGAGTCATATTTTTAAGCATAGTGAGACGAGGGACTCGTGAGGAGAAATTTATAAAATATTAATTGCCTCTCTATATATAAATAGGCCTAATATAAAGAGATATCGTTTTTTTGTTTTAATATGAAGGTCATGTGCATAGACAGGTAAGATTATAAGGTCAAAACAGTAGAAAAGAGAAAGACAGGGGGACAGTATGCTTATTATAAGCCGTCCAATAAAGCTGGAATTATTAATAATGATTTTAAAGAGGCAAACAACTCCCCAAGACGTTATTGAACATTTTAACACAGACCTCACGGATGACTTTGCCTGAAAGTAAAACTTCCGTAATACTTGTGAAAGGTGTTGAAAAATGGACTGATCATGATTAAGTTACACACGTTTAATAGATCTTTGGTTACAAAGAGAGAGAGAGAGAAAAAGAGAGAGAGAGTGTGTGTGTGTGTGTGTGCGTGTGTGTTTCATTGTGTGATTGAAGATTTTCGTATCCTAAAAGGTAGAAAAATTTTTAACTGAGATTGATCTTTTTGTCGAAATATTAAAATGTGCATCGAAATTCTTGTGTGTGTGTGTGTGTCTAAGGTCTTAATCCCACTTTTTCACACAAGGAATACGTTTCCAAATGCGGCCAGTCAATGGAACAAGTGAAAGTGTCCGCATAACAGAGGTGTCCGCCAAATGAAGTTTAAAGCGAAATGCAGGTTGACCGCTAATACAGGTTAAACTGTAGTACTGAGTACTACTGCCAAAGCTAACACACTCCTGTGGGCAGAGCTGGAAAGCCGCGTGTCACGTAATGTCTATTACCTTTAATTCCTTTTTAATACTATATTTTTCTTCTTCTCTTTGCTATCATATTACTGAAAAGAAAAGAAGAGGGAAGAAAGAAGGGGAAAAAAAACAAACAAACAAAAAAACACACACCCCCTCGTCCTAATACTAGTTGAGTATCTCTTACTATCTCTACATTCTCATTTATATGTACATGTAATTGTTTATCCTCCGTCTTACTATCCCTTTACCCTCACATTGCATATATATAATATCTGATTTGTCTTTGTTGTTTAAATCTGTGTTCCCCCACCTCTTAAATTTTCACCACGACTGTTAACAATCACCATTGTTATAATCATTGTATGCTGACCGGAACTCTCAATATATGTATAATTATATATATTTTTGTACATAACCCCATGTTGCATTTTGTATGCCTGGGTGAAATAAAAGATTTGTTCTGTTCTGTTCTGTTCTATTAAAGTCGAAATTGCAGCTCTTGACGGGCCCCATTTTGTGATTTCATTGGCTGAAAATGTAGGTTATGTTATGTGTTTTGATGCAGATTTTGTATTTGAGAGGTGGTCACTCTAGTAAGTTAAGAATCAGAATTTTGTTATTTATTAAACATTCTACTTTTAACTGGATAGGCTTTTAAAATTTGAAATATATTGAAGAATCCACGTTTATCTTTTGTAGGAAAAGTGCATAACCATATCGGTCTCTCTGCAGAAATCGCCATATCAGCAGCCTCTCTGCTTTCGCACGGGTCTTTCTCTGCCATAAACAAAATGCGCGATGGACGGAGGGCCAAGAAAGACAAGTGGTCATTTTAAACAGTTGAGTGGCTCACAATTAATAATTGCACGGGATATTAGTGTATCTTAGCTGTGTATATGCGTGTACACTTTTCAATCAGTAACGACTACGCTCCGAAACTCGGACAAACAGTTTATTGATGTACCAACATGGATCACAACCTCGACACATTCTTTAGGTGTAAGCGAGTTATTTCTGTTGTGAAGTAACAATTTTATGTACTTCGCCCCACATCTGTCCCAAAGCACACCATTCATTCTCTCCAGTGTAAGAAGGATATATTGTCAGTTCTGTGGTGAAATGTATCAATAAATTATTCACATTCGATTAGTACTAACATTCTGTGGTCAGTCTTGAAATTTAAGTTTTAAGCTTAGTGTTCAGGTAAGCTTATGCGATTACCTTGCGTCCCTCGTCGTGTGTCGTCAATAGTTGGCTTTAAACGGCATCTCCTCTGAAACCGCTGGACAGAATTTGATTAAACTTGGCGGGGATGATCCTTGGGTCAACCTTCATAAAAGTTGCTAAAATAAACTTGATCCATGTTCAACTCTGGTTGCCATTGCAACGGAAAGAAAAAGAAATGAAAACTTAAAAAAGCATCTCCTTAAGTACAGAAGTTCCTTGAGTAACCCTCTAAGATGATTGCTAAAATTATTCCGATCCGGAAAAACAACAACAAAAAACATGGCCGCCAGGGACGGAGGTAATTTGCCTTAAATGTATATATTGAAAAATTTAAACGGCATCTCCTTTGAAACCGCTTGACAGAATTTGATTAAACTGGGCAGGAATGATCCTTGGGTGAACCTTCACAAAAATGGTTAAAAGAAACTTGATCCATGTAGATCTCTGATTGCCATGGCAACGGATAAAAATGCATCAAAACACGATAAAAGTTTTAATTATATGTATTAACATTTATACAAGACAGGGCACATATCACGACGACCACGTGCACAAAATAATTCATGGACGAAAAAAGCACATCCCTAGAAATTGTCTACAGTTACTTCAAAGAGATGTGTATTTATTTACATCTTTCGTATTTTGAATCTCAACCCTATTTTGATTAAGAGCATCATAAACTAAACATAGAATATGATCAGATAGCTGGGGGTCCGGAGAAGCGTAACATTTTTCAATACCGATGGTAACGTCAGAGAGAATGAGTACGATTTTGAATTAGAAAGCAATTTCATAATGACTTACACAAATGGTAAAATGCATCAGATTTTAGAGGCAGACTAAATATGTGTGACTTTATTGAACTATAAAAACGTGATAAAGAAAATGTAATTGTAACAATAATCATGTGTCAATGATCGTTGATATGACTTCAGTATGACTTTTAATTAGGTCGAAATGTCTCATGAAAGAGTTCAATATGCCTTTAGAAATAAAATTTATATTTCTTGTCTTGTGATCGATTCCATACCACCGCTCCATTGCTACACGGACATCCTGTTGGGTCGCTTCCACAGAAAGTCAATTATATAACTGAGAGCGTCGAGGTAGGGTCACCTAAATAGATTATTCTCAGAATTATTGTGAAAAACAACAACAACAACAATAACAAACATTTGTTGATAGAAGATTGCCATTTTATATTATTGTCTGTCGTCTATTTCTTTATTATGAAACTAGATGTCTATTATTTGTCTTGAATCAATTCAAAATAAAAACTTGCAATATTTTTTGTTGAGTAAAAGCTCTAAGGTGATGTGTTCAGTCATGACATTCCACCCCCACATCTTCAATATTGTTACACCCAGTGACTCCCCAGCCTGAATGGTCACAAAGGTGGATGGCAGCTTCATCCCCGGAACAGTCTACCCTATCCAGAAGCTGGGGACTATCCCCCTCTCCAAAGTAGGCTCTGTTTCTCGGAGTGCCGGCCCTGGAATAACAGTAACTGTTAGATTATTTTAATCGAGTGACCCTGAAAAAAATAAAATAAAATAAAAAAATCTTAATATAACGGGGCGTGGTGGTCGTTTCACTTGTGGTGTATTTCCAATATGATCCTTTTTTTTTGTGTAATTATTACAAATTTTCAAGAAATAAAATGTCCTATCTAAACACTGTATACTCTTGCGTGCTTATTTATTTTTAAAAAAACCGGCGCCATGCATAAAACAGAATTCAGCATTTGTGATAACATAAATATACAACACACATAGAAATGCGCTCTTACGTCCAAAACAGCTGATACGCACTTATACAAAATATACACACGCGATTCTTAGGCTGCTTTGAACACGTGCGAGCGTTTGTGGATATGGTTTGAACGCGAAACACGGTGTTGTTAAAAAACAATGGGTGCTGCATCTAAGCAACTCTTTCAATCAGCTTTTGAAGCCACTTTGTTTACATTCAAGCAATCGTGTTTTTTTCATGATACTATATTTACTTAAACAACTTCAATATAATTTACAAGACATACGTCTTAAAACGAACAGATACAAGTGTGTGTGTGTGTGTGTGTGTGTGTGTGTGTGTGTGTGTTTAAAACAGCTTGTTCACAGATGGTCTCGATTTTTAACTATATGTGTGCATTACTTCTATCAATACCCATCTATAAACGCATGGTTAGTCAATGCAACCATCCGTGATTGTAAAAAAAATGTGTAATTTCCCCATCACAGGCAATACAGTCGAAGAGTTTAGAATTATAAAACCTATATTTTGAATTTTATTTTCATTTGCCGTCACTTGGCTCATCACATTCACTTTTCGCGCAAGAAATATTTGTTAATTTTGAATAAATTTATTAAAAAGGGGATCTTGTTTTAATCTTCGGTCTGTGTAGACGTCTTTCAGAATGATCTCTACATATTTGATCTCAAATATCGTCTTGTACAGAATACTGTATGTTACTAATTGATTGGATACATGTGTCTTGAAATATAAACAAACATCAAAAGTACTTTGTGTATTATATATACACTAAATGTAAAAGAAAAAGTATTTCGAACTACCAGAACTAAATCCACTAATTTCACCGGGTCACCATAGTTACTCATTACTCCGGTACTTCCTTTATTGTCTTTAACTAAATTAAGATTCGAAACCATGACATTTAAAAGTATGATTTGAAAATGTCTCATCTGTATGACATCTTATAAATGCAATGTAGATCTAAAACCAAATGCATCGTTCCCGGTGGTCTAGTGGTTAGAGCGTCCGCCTGGGGAGTGGGAGGTCGTGAGTTCGATCCCAAGCCAAGACATACCAAAGTCGTAAAAATGGTACTGTATAGCTCCCTTGCTTGGAGCTCAGCATATAAGAGTAGTTCCAGGACTGGTTGGCCCAGTGTCAGGATAATGTGACTGGGTGTGGTATCATGCTATATGTCTACAGCATGATACTGCAGTGTGACAGCATTATATCTGTCTCAAGTAGACATCGTCTCCAAATGACTGAAATGCTGTCGGTGGGATGTTAAATCCAACAAAACAAACAAAATAAAACCAAATTCACCATATGGAATCAGGTACATTTTTATAACGCCGCTCGTTATATACCGTGACTGTCTGTCCATTACCATTTTGTAACCGTGAAATAGTTGTAGTTGAACTATTTATTTTATTTTCTTAACTGTGTATTTTTTTTATTATTTTGACGTCAAGTCAAAAACATGAATTAATGAAAAATGAAAATGGAAAATTATTGATATAATGAAAAAGACCGCGTTTTTTTTCCTCTCAAATTTGACGTCGACGTTTTTTGTTATTTGAAAATGATAGCGTGGTAGGGGGTGGTTAGGAATGTGATATGGTACCCTATTTTGAAGAGAAAATCAGATCTTTTTGACTCATAAACATACCTGTAGCCCAGGCTTCTGCATGCAACATTGGCATTTGTATCCATCCAAATGACACCAGAGATCACACCAGTATCAAACTGGTCGTCACAGATCGGCCCCCAAGTGCCGTCATGGTACACTTCCAGGCGCCCCCTATCCAATCTGCACGTGCCATTTTTGTAACCGTTACACAGGCGGTAAATTGGGTTGGCTCGCCACTTGTGACACAAACCCCGGCATTCTGAAACATTTAGAAAGGATTATTTTCATTGTTGTTGTTATCTCAAAGCGGAATTCCAGTAGCATGTAATTTGGATGTTAATGGTGCATGGTTATATTTCATGGAAAAAGTTAATGATTGCGCCTAAACCTTGTTCCTAACAGGAGTGTAAATATTAAATTCCGAGCGATTACAGTAGTTGACTACAAATCTCTCAGCCCCTCACCGCTGTGGGTTCGAATCCCGGAAGGGACTTCGGATTTTTCATGTGAGGAAGCCTTCCTGCTGGCTTGCGGTAGGTCGGTGGTTCTACACGGGTACCTCTGTGTACTCGGAGTCTTCCTCCACCTGTAATTAGCTGGACGTCGCTATATGATTGAAATACTATCGCCGCGACGGTAAACCCCAATACAACAACAATAAATGTTAAATTTCGTAAGCCAAAATGGATGGACCATTAATGCGTAAGAAAAGTTTAACATACATATCAAATATATTAACAGCTATAGAGACTACCAAGAGAACTGTAAAGCTAGAATTTGCGCAATAAAGGCTGTGCGTTTTTCAAAAATAAAATTTCAAAAAGGGGAAGCGGACAGTATAAAAAGATCTCCAAAACCGTTTTGGAGTTATGTAAAAGACCAAACTGAGAATAATGGAAACATTAACACAGACGATAAAGATAAGACAGGTATTTTAAATGACTTCTTTGCTTCTATATTTACTAGAGAAATAAATTCTGATATCCCGTTTATCAACAGAAAAGTTGAGGACAATACATTATTGACTCAGTTGATATAATTCCTGAGAAAATCCTGAAATTGTTACAAACATTAAACGTCTCTAAATCTTGTGATCCTGATAACTGTCACCCATATTTCCTAAGGAATGTGCAGATTCCTTAGCCATATCCCTGTGTAAAATCCTTACGAATTCCATCCAGACGGGTTATGTACCTGATGACTGGAAAAAATGCAAATGTTACATTTACAAAAAAGTAGATAAATCTGACTCAGGTAATTATCGCCCTATATCCCTGACATCTGTCATTTGTAACATACTGGAGAAAATCATTAGAGAGAGTATTGTCAAGTACATGACAACGCACAATCTTCTTTGTAATTCACAATTTGGGTTTAGGAAAAACAGAAACAGCATGCTTCAGCTGGTAATAGTACTAGAAGACTGGACAGAGTATATTGATAATAATGGTCAAATAGACACGATTAGCATTGACTCTACGAAGCCTTAGATAGTGTTCCTCATAATAGCCTTGTTGAAAAAAACTACAAAGTTACGGAATACAAGATAACCTTAAAAATTGATTAAAAAGTTTCCGAACCAACCGACGACAATGTGTTGTAGTGAATGGTCAGACGTCAGACTGGCAAGAAGTTCTTTCTGGTACTCCACATGGGTCCATATTGGACCAAATATTGTTTTATCATTTTCATTAATGACTTGCCCTCTATTCTGGGGAAACGTTTAAAATTGTTTGCAGATGATTGTAAACTTTACTAAAATGTAAAGACCAAATTTGAAAGACGACATACACAATTTTTAAAAAAAACAAAACAACAACAACAACAAAAATACATGACTATGAATATGCCATGAAAGATAAAACTTGAACAGACCATGCTTTAAGTCTGGAAAATAGTGAAAAAAGACCTTGGCATACTTTTCACAAACAACCTCAACTTTGACGCACACATAAACAATATTGTAAATAGAGTAAATAGGATAATAGGTCTAATTAAAAGAAAGTTTACATACTTAGATAAAATATATATTCCCCATATATTACATAATATATTCTCTCTCTATAAGACTCCACTCTTATAGCCATCGTGTTGTATCGGTATGGTACAGCCTACCATCTAGCATAATGACTGCAGATAGTGTTGAAGTCTTCAAAATAGGTTAGACAATCATTGGAGAAACTTGCTCTATGATACCACAGCTATCTACTGAGTGAGGCAGTGATTTATATATCGGCAATTACATATGGACAGAACAAAAGCTAATACTATCACATATATAAAAGTATGACAGACCAGAGTGGCGACTGGAGAAAACATGAAGTAGATGATGGGGATGACAAGCCATATAGGGCTTATTAAACTCCCCACACTACAACAGATACAACAGGTATAAATGTAAATGACACCATATAATTAATGGAATACATGTATATGTATATATTTTCATAAGGGTAGTCCCGGGACTATTGGTTCAAGCCAGAATATTGTAGGTATTTCATTCTTGTATCGCCTGTGTAACCATACTCCTCGCACCGGGTAAGTCACACTACGGTACTTTAACCATCTTCACTAATTTCCTTGCTAAAGTATATAAACCAACAACAAACAAACAAACATACAACAACAACAACAACAAAAACGTATGTTCACACTCACCATGACGAGTGTTTGCATGTTTGAACTTTTAATCAAAGTTTTTTTCATTTTTTACTGTTGCAGCATGCGACATAAGTTTTCATATAAAATATTTCTGTTTATGTATTTTTGACGGTCGCCTGTGTTTAAATAAGAGTTTTAATCTCAGTTTATTTTTTATTTCGACCGCCCACTGTCTCAATGTTCTATAAGAAAGCGTCTGGGAAGAGATTGTAATGTGTTGTTTGTTCTTCAATTTTACTTTTTGTTAAGTTTTAGTTCAACAACTTCATCTTTGATCCGTCGACAAGTTGATGTCAACATCAGACTTGTTCTTTACTAGTATTTTAAAACATTTTTGTTAACGTTTCCAGCTTTGTAATAGTTTTAATCTGTTTTACATATTACAATTGATAATTCTTTAGCTATGTCGAATATTTTTTTTGTATTTAAGAAGTATTTGGTAAATTATAAGCTTAAGAGAGAGAGAGAGAGAGAGAGAGAGATTTATGAATGGCATTTCCCTTCTTTCTCCTTCTTTATGTATATAGCCATTCTGTAATTCTATACCTTCTTTATGTATATAGCCATTCTGTAATTCTATTCCTTCTTTATGTATAAAGCCATTCTGTTATTCTATTCTATTTAGATACAAAGAACTGTCCCTGGTGACCGAGTGGTTAGAGCGTCCGCCTCGGGAACGGGAGGTCGTGGGTTCGATCCCCGGCCAAGACATATCAAAGTCGTAAAAATGGTACTGGTATAGCTCCCTTGCTTGGCGCTCAGCATATAAGGGTAGTTGCACACTGGTTGGCCCAGTGTCAGGATAATGTGACTTGATGTGGTATCATGCCACATGTCTACTGCGTGATACTGCAGTGTGGCAGAACTATATCTGTCTCAAGTAGACATTGTCTCCAAATGACTGAAATACTATCGGTGGTATGTTAAACCTAACAAACAAACAAAAAGACGCTAAGTAAGGGAATACATTGTAGTTGATATCAGTATGCTGTTTCTCATCTTCTTCATTCTTCTTATCTTGCCGTTCTAGTTGAGTGAAATGGTGTGAGTGCGTACTTCGTCGTATTACTCAATGATAAGTTATTGAATACAATTAATTTGTGAATACATTGCATTGCACATCGCGATCTCTGTGAATTAAAATGTTTAAAACTTCTACGGATCTCTGCTTTATAGTTATACCTCTATAAGTCCAAAGAACGACAACCCTTAAAGGATTTTGATTGCCATCATGTTTTAGGAGAAATCAACTTGTAAATTGTGACATGGTCTAAGTATACACTACAGTAAGTTAATTAAATTATATCTTTTACGTGGCAATCTATTTTTTCCATTAGTGAATGAACATAATTTAGAAATACAAAATGTATATTCGATACCATGAAACCTAACGCATCTTCATCATGTAAAGTAATTACTTGCTTCATTTAGGGAAACAGGGCGCTGATTTTGTCTTCGATAAATATTTTACTGTACACGATCATTGCTATGTGATTAGATTTACAGGAAGAGAGTCACTTTGCGTAGGAGTTATTGATTTGGCGAAATAATCATAACAGACTAGCTGTGCAACAACTTTAAAAATAAAGGTTTAAACTTATTATTCTAAAGATCTATAAACCATACCTAATTGGCCATATCTCTTCTTGTCCTGGCATGCATTTGAATGAATATCTCTGATGCCCTTGTTGGTGACACAAGTTCTGCTCCCGGGTGTGTACATTGCGGAACGACATGAAGGGTCACTGGAACACATGGCCATGCATGATGTTATTGTACTTGACGACAGTGTCTTCAGCGTAGTGCCATAGTTTGTATCTTCACAGCTGTCTTTGATGAAAAACGCGTTGTTCAGGCATAGAACCATCCGCAGGTAGTTGATAAAGAATACAACCATGTTATGAAGAAGTTTGCGTGCTCTCATATTGTTTGCAGCTCATGGAAATGCAAGCTCTATGTTCGCAGAATGCTATCCGCCTTGGTATGATATATTTCTCTGGTTGCTTGGATTCCTGAAATATTTTAAAAGCTATTTAAAATCGGAAGCTAGGTTCTATCAACTTCTACATTTTCAACTATTGTGGACATTCCAATGTGTATGTTAAACTTCAATGAACTCTATTTACCACGTAATTTTACATATCTCTATAATGAAGGCATACCGGAGTAACAAAAAGACAACAAAGTCGCCGGGCATGTTCAATCTCTAGTTTTGTTTCAAATATGCGAAGACACCTCTTTAAATCATCCACACAATTCAAGCACATAGGACTTTTTTTCCACAATTTAATAGAAATCAGGAATTGATGCAAAGAAGCACCCTCTCATTTAAAATCCCAGTATCTTACAGTTGTACGAGCTAAATCCGAATGCACCAATATCGTATATGCCTCTGTGTGAATTTCATCCCCGAAAGACTTGAAAAATGCCTAATTTACAGGAAAGATTCTATTGGAAGAATTACAAGTTTAGCCCAGAACAACAGCAGCATAAAAGTAACATAGAAGGGTTTTTTCAGAAGTCCGTGGATTTTCTTTATATCTCCTTTAAGGGCGTATATCACAATAGCGCAATTTTGTTATACTTTATTTTCAAGGGCAAATAACTCAATATTATGGGCTAGCAACACCTCATTTGATTTCAACTCGATGTTTGGTACATTATCCCTTATCACTGTGTAAAAGTTGTTGAAATTCTATGCAACAGTTTTTATACTTTAGTCACAAACGCGAACATGTAAAAATATTCGAATTTTTTTATCAAGAAAAACGCAGTATAGTCATTTTTTGAAACATGAAGATTAATTATGAGTTAATGTCCTTAGAAATGACAGAAAAGAGCCAAACACTCATATTCAGGGGCAGATAACTCAAAAAGTAGCACGGAGACCCCCATATTTTATTCCATAAATTTGTTTCTAGTGTGATTCTCTATAATCATGCCAAAAATCTGCTCGCTAGTTTTGAGTTTTCTTCTTTGTCTATATAGTAAAATGGCGATATTGTGAAATACGCCTTTAAATCGCCGTTAACCAGGTGAACAGAAAGTTACACTGTGACGTAAGGGGAAATTATATGTCGAAGTACCCGCAGTTGAAGGAAAGGTTCATAGCTTGGAACTGTTATCATGTCTGGTTCATCATCAATAAACGACGAAAAGAAAATTGGCTACAGTCTTGTTATTGATTTACCGCACCAGAAAAGCTAATAGTCCCATACCGTACACTCCATACCGGACACACTGGAAATAATCGATAGTGCTGACGACTTGTAAAATACCATAAACAACCAGTTCCTTATAATTAAATTGCATGTTACTTTTACTAATATAATGACGATCATGTCTGTTTGGTTCAGCACCACCACCACCACCACCAACAACAACAACAACAAAAAAAAAAAAAGAAAAAAAAAATGAAAGAAAAAAAAAAAGAATGGCTACAACAAAGGGGCGTACTCCAATCGAATCTGCCCAATTATGCGCCTATTAGTCTAGTACTAGCACCGTCTAGCAACATGTACTTCCGGTGGCTTATTAACCATATTCCAGATTTCCCAGTTTTCAAAGCAGTTTCCCAGGGCTGGTTCCCGTTCTGATCTGATCTGTTCATCTTTCTGCAGCCGACTGAGAAGGAACCTGTTTGACTGTAATGTCAGCGGTGCTGGAGTAAAAAGTTGCTTCCTTGCTCAGTAGTATAACATCGTCGTCCTGAGCCGGCGATAATAAAGAAGGGGGATCACTATTTTCGGCTAATTTGAATATCGCATTTTTGGGAAAATGGTTCATTTAAAATTGAAATGAATAGGCATAAAGAATCAAGCCGCTTCCCGTGTTGTATTAACTCTTATAAATGTCTAACATGTGTTTTAATGTCCCAATTGAGCGTGACAACAGCCGGGACCGATTACTTCCGGTTTCTTTTGCAGTGAATAAAAGGTAAGCGCTCATTGGTTAATATATGTAAATTGAATATTGTGCAGGCAAGTATGACTTCCCTGTACTTGCTTATCCGACAATGAATGCATAGTGCGCATTGTCAATTGCATAGTTTATACTTTTCTTTTTTTCTGGGAAATGTCAGTTTTGTTTATTTTTTTATTGACCAGTAAAAACTTAACATTATATTTACTGCGAAAGGAACCGGAAATAGCCTTTCCAGACTGTTTTCAAGCTCGATTGGTACGATTAATTAACAAAATAATCGTTATAAAAGAAAAACTACCTCAATTACGTTTAGGATTTTCTTTATTTATGCATTCATAACAAAACTGGTTCATTTTCAATGTTGAATTTCGTCATAAATGCGTTTTTCCAAATTCGCCTTATATTTAATGATCGTTAAGTTCGAAATCATTCGCCCTATGCAATTTAGAGCCCCTGTGCCTAATCTTAGTAAACTGCGATTCTTATAACAAAACAAAGTCATGAATAACTGTTTGGAACTGTGAGCAACACAAACTATTTGTAATCTTACACCGAGAAAAAAAATCCAGACTTAAAATAAAAATTTGAGCAAGTTAAGTCCACAGTAGTATGTCTCCTCCTTTCTTCTAGTGATCAATAATGTATCTGTATCTGTTTATTTACTCCATTGTCATTTATATCAGCCTCTTTCTTCTACATTATTTTTTTTTTCTTTTTGTATTATCAATTTGTCATATGTGACATGAGCTTTGAAAAAACAACAACTTAAAACAATGTGTGTATTTCTCATACATTATCAACATAACAGTAAGTACTACATTTTTTCAATGAAAGTTAGTTACTTTTCAAAAAATCCATAACAATATACAGAGATGAAAGCCACGGCAATAAATAACCGTAAGTAATACTTCAGTCATATTTGCTCTACGGCGAGGATATTGCGACCGTAAGCTCTCTACGTCGAGTAATACTTGTGGTGACCGTACGGTCTCCCTAGGGCGTGTTCCTATATTTTGCAAGCTTTATGGGTCACCGTAGAATTGTAACGCGACGTTATAACATTTTTTTTTATTTCTGCGGTCGCCGTAGAATTTCTACGGTCGTGTGTCATCACTTTAAATGCCATTCGACACGTAGCCATGCCGTAGAACGATTCACGGTGACCATACGTCAAGCGTACGGTGGCCGTGCGTTTGCCGTAAGGCTGCTCTAAATTCCTATGAATTCCAATTGTCCTATGCGGACAACAAAATTTCCATGGGCGCCGTGTGTCAAAAGTACGGTTCACCCAACGCCTGTCGTAGGTTCGCTGTACGGCGATCCTGTGTCATCACTTTAAATGCCATAAGGAAGCCGCAGAATTTTTGTCGGTACTAATTTAATACGACTTCCCTAACATATGTGACTGCAATAGGATGTGACCGTAGAAATTCTGTGGCGGCCCTAAAATTGCTATTGGAAATTTAAGACCCTACGGCCGCCGTGGCAAATGTGACTGAGGTATGACAGCCCATTTTTGGATAAACCGTTAAAATATGATGACGCCACTTCAAGTCTCAAATATGATTTAATTGAATTTAAATAATAAAACCAGTCAATATATCATATGAATGCAAAAAATAAGTTAAATATATTTATTAAGGTACATAAATATAATATGTTACAACAAAGTTGGTATTATTAGTATTGAAATCTGAAATGATATAATAAAGAGTTTTACCTTATTTCAAAGGTAGAAATGTTACTGGAGCAGCCTCATCTACAACCTGAAAGAAATGACACTCACAACAGATTTAATATTTAGCTTGTCGATAACGGTAAAGCACATATTTTTTTAAATGCTAATTAATTTAATCTCAAAGGAGGCAAATTTCGAGTAAATAAAATATGAGCTCTGCGATATTTTGTCTATTTCTTTTTATGATGAGTTAAGCTTAAAGTTATGGATTTTTGTTTTTGTCGAACATTTAAGTTTCCTTTTATTTTTAATAAAGTTATCTTTATTAATAAACCGTCCCCGGTGACCGAATGGTTAGAACGTCCGCCTCGAGAGCGAGAGGCCATGGGTTCGATCCCCCAGCCGCGACATACCAAAGTAGTAAAAATGTTACTGTTATAGCTCCCTTGTTTGGCGCTCAGCTTAGGTTTGTTGCAGGACTGGTTGGCCCAGTGTCAGGATTATGTGACTGGGTGTGGTATCATATGTCTACGGCGTGATACTGCAGTGTGGCAGCACTATATCTGTCTCAAGTAGACATTGACTTCAAATGACTTAGATATTATTGGTGGGACGTTAATCCCAAAACACACACACACACACACACACACACACACACACACTTTATAAATAAACACAAATAGATCAACACATTTTTATATGTTTTTTTTTTTATTAAAGACTATTTATGTATTTATGCATTCCGGATTCCGATCTTGACCCCGGACTTGTCTGCCATGTGTCAGAAATAATATGAAGGGTGTGGTATCATTCCATGTGTTTACGGCGTGATACTGTAGTGTGAACGGACCATGTCAGTCTCAAGCAGACACAGTGTCCAAAAGACTGAAACTCAAAACCAACCGACCACACTACACCAGCAAAATACGCATTTAGACAAACACATTTGCATCAAAATATATTCAGCAAAATTTTGATGATACATGGATAATGAACGTTTTGTTTTAAAACATTACATATCTAAGTTTTTATCTTTCCAATCATGAACCCCATTGACCTGACGAGCTTATCAACAACTGTCTTTATTCTATGAAGATGCACTTTGCGATAATCTATCTGCCGGGTAGATCATCAATTTTATTATATGACAATATTTTCACGCTAAAATTGTCAAAAAATAGACTGATACTAAAATATTTAAGAGTTCTATCTGAATTTTCAAAATATGCATTTTTTTCACTCGCGCTCTTTAAATTACACCTTTTATCAATTTGTATCTGAACTTGTATCATCGTATATAGAATAGCCGATCAAGTTTGATGGATGCAACGAAGTTACGCACATATCGATGGGTCTTCCAGTGCTAGCTAGTTTTCTTGAAGAGATCATTAAGGTGTTGGACGCATTCTGAAAATGAAGCAAAAATTCAAAGTACATTTTATTGTTTAAAACTAATGTCAATCTGACCTACTCGCCCCCCCCCCCCCCCCCCCCAAAAGTTTAAAGTTTAAAAGACAGCATAAACTAAAGCTATTAAATTTCAATTTCCTTGGACATCGATGATCAAAAGAGAATATACGATTGGTAAGAAATCAAAGAGCTGTTGCATTGAGTGAAGTAGCAGAGCCTTTGCTAAGGGACAAATTATTTATTTTAATATGTATGAACTGGTTTTCTTACGTTAAAAGATGGAGAGATATAAAACCGGTTACTAGCCGACCATTGAAACATTATTTGTGTTTATGTTATTTTATATTTTAAGTGTCTGAATGCTTATAAAACATATTCCAGACGATTATTTCAATGCTTTGCCATAAATAAAAAGAGATTAACCTAATGAGAGCCATTGTTTCTAAAACTAGCCTCACATTATCGTTACGAATGGATTGGATCATCGGTTTTTCTTTTTTTTTCAGAGATTTTTCCATTAACCTTTGTAAATTAGCTGAAATGTGTCTTTAACATGGTAGTTTTTATGCCCTGCCAACTGCGGTGCGAGTTATATAGATTTTCGGTCCGTGCGTTTTTCCGTCCGTTCGCCCTTCTTCCGTCACTGTGGCATAGAGGGTAAAGTCGATGACTTTAACACTCACTAAGCCCCTCACCACGTGGGTTCGAATCCCGGCAGGGTTATTCGGATTTTCATGTGAGGAAGCCTTCCAGCTGGCTTGCGGTAGGTCGTTGGTTCTACCCGGATGCCTCCGTGCATTCGGGGTCTTCCTCCACCTGTAATTAGCTGGACGTCGCTCTATGACTGAAATACTCAAATAGTCAAATAGTCTTCCGTCACTCCTCAGGTTTACCTTTTCGTTGGTTTTGTCTATGGAGATTACTTCACATTATTATGAAACTTAATAAAAATATACATTAAGATATATCAACTTATAAAAATGCAGCCAAATGGTTGATTGCGAACAAGGTATAACAGCGGGGCATCAGTGTCGAAGACACTTTTCTTGTATGAATTTTAAGTTTGAAAAATAAGAGTATCTTTGTTATCCCCCCACCAGCTGGCTTGGTCATACAATTTTCTAGGCTATATTTCGATGAAATTGTCGTGATTTGAGAGCTGTAGTGAAAACCCCATTGTGAGCCCCTTACTGAATTAAAGTTACTCACCCGACCAGTTACCACTCCTCTACTGTTTCCGAGACCCCCTACCGCTGGCACTAGAGGCAACATCACAAGTGACAGTGATTTCTTTAATCCGAATCGGTCAGACGCTTTCAGTTTTGAGTATACAACATTTAAATTATATAACAAGCAAATTTGAAATAACAAATGCAGAAGAATGTTAAATCAGGATCTTTACATTAGAATATCTCCTGGTTAAATCAAAGTATTTAAAATCTATTAAGAATGTTACCCAGTGTTGTTTATATTTTTGTTGTTTTTAAATAGAGCACAATAAATGTAAATGTAATACTTATTGCTTCCAAAATAAAAATAACCTTTTCACCTACTTTTATTTATGTTTACTATTTTCTTTCTTTCTTTTCTCTTTTTATCAATTTATTTTATAGGTAAATTGAAATGAAATTTGAATACTACGAAGTTCTCCATCTGGATTCGAACTCGCAAGCTAGCCTAGCAGCGTGCTGCATAAAAGATTGTAGGTAGCACCATTTAAAACATGGACACGGATGTTTTTCTTTTTATTGGAAAATACAGCTGTTGACACAAAAATGGTTCGAAGACAATAACTTAATTACACAGCAGTTATTTAATGACATGACTTTGCACAGCTGCTATACGCTAAAGTAAAAAGTTCGACCCAAGCAATATTATTATATCGCTCAAGGGCAGATACATTGCCATCAAATTTCAAGGTATTTTATCTACTGTAATATAATTTATTTTAGTTGACATTGAATTTCGTTAATTATGTACTTAAGGGAATTTTGCGGGTACATTTATTCGTAGATCTATGTTCTAGAAAACGTGAGGTCTATATAAGAGACAAGTTTTCATGAAGATTAATATTTCAAGATATCGACAAAAATTTGTGACCAACGAAAATTAATGATTTTACAGTAACTTTAAGTCATACCTGAATGTTCACTATGAAGAATTGAAAAATAAACAAAATTGTTGTGTTGTATGCCTAAAAGTACACCTCTTAGCAGGATCTAAACAAAATTGTCCGTACCGTTTCATTTTTGTTGTCTATAGGTATTATTTAAAAAAAAAAAAAAACGAATAAAAGTCATGTCATTTTCCATTTACGAAAATTTTTTGCTATTGATAATTGATTATAAACAAATAATGGCATTCGGTAAAACAAATCTTGATTGTTAATACTTGAAGTATGTAAGAAATGCTTTCCGTAACAAACCCATTTATCTCACTGGTCTGGCCTTTTATTAAATTCAAAATTAGCCCTATCGCTAAAAATTACATTACTGAGAGACATGTTTCAAAGTTTACTCGAATTAACTTTTCTACGAAGTATACTGGTTGATCTTGTCAAATTAAAAATTAACTTTTACCGAGTGGTTTTGATTTTTTTCTCCTTCAATATACTAGGTACGTATCATAGTGCTTATTAAATTAAGCCTGATTTATCCAATAGAAATCTATACAAATTATAAAAATATTTTCTTTTTCCTTTCTACACCTGATCTGAGTGATACAGATATAATGGCAAACAAGAAGAATAGAAATAAAAAGTTTGATAACTACTGGGATTCGAACCCACAACCCCCAATTTCTCATATGTTATTTCGTATTCGATATCTTGCAAAGGTCCATTTCACAGTGAGGTTAGGGACATTTATGGCATACACACGAAGGCAATTTTAAAGTCACATGGAAACCCTTTACAGATGCTGTGAAAACACTTTGTGAGGTATATATGTCCACTCTTTTCCATATTTGTTAAATATCATGTACATTTTTTTCTGTTTCGTTTTTGGCCTTTTGATTTGAAACACTTAAATTTCATTCATGACAAAACGTTAATCTTTAGACTCTGCGTTTAGCAACTATGCAGTATTAATTTGCTGAGAAGTATCCTGATTTGAAGTTTACAAAGAGGATATCACATTATTTATTAATTAACCCCATTAACGTTTATTGCTTGATTTTATTTATCTATTTATTTTAACTTAGGTTAATGTCAATGTGGGACAATTCCAGATAAATCCATAAAATATCCGGTGCTTTGTAAACATAGTCCATAAACTTAAATACAATATGTATTAAATAAGATATTGCCTCATTCCCCGAAACAATTTAATAATGATTTTCTTTTGTACAGTCTAAACATGTTGAGTACTAAACTTGCATGAAATGGCAACAAAAACATTCAATTGTATAACCATCATGTCCATTCAGTTATACCACATACTTATGAAGATTATACAGATATTGTCGTTGTTGAACAATACCTTTGGTCATTGACAAGTGTGTGATGCACCTTCCCGTTTTCCTAAACTACATGTATGTACTTCTATTGCTCAATGCTCACCCTTACATAAAATAAAATATGGTATAATTTTATTCATATAGTTTATATTTTTATAGCATTTGAAATTATCTAGCGTAATAGATAATTCACCATTTAAGAAACCATTTTTAATTGAACGAATAACAAAATGTTTTGGCTGTTTCCAAAACATTTTAAAGAATTCTAAATTAAAATCATCTGATCCTGGACTTTTGTTGTTTTTCATATTTTTCAATGTAGCTGAAGCTTCCTCATAAGTGAGAAGTATCCTGATTTGAAGTTTACAAAGAGTATACCACATTATTTATTAATGAACCCAATTAAAGTTTTTTTTTTTTTTTTTTTTTAAACTAAGATTGATGTTAATGTGGGATTACAGACAAACAAATCCATAAAATATCCGGTGATTTGTAAACATAGTCCATAAACTTAAATATAATATGTATAAAATTAGATATTGCTTCATTCCCCGATACAAATTATAATGATTTTCTTTTGTACAGTCTCAACATGTTGAGCACTAAACTTGCATGAAATGGCAACAAAAAAATTTCAATTGTATAAACATCATGACCATTCAGTTATACCACATACTTATGGGGGCCGCCGTGGCCGAGCGGTTACAGCCGTGGACTACAAATCTCTCAGCCCCTCACCGCAGTGGGTTCCCGGCAGGGACTTCGGATTTTTCATGTGAGGAAGCCTTCCAGCTGGTTTGCGGTAGGTCGGTGGTTCTACCCAGGTACCTCTGTGTACTCGGGGTCTTCCTCCACCTGTAATTAGCTGGGCGTCCCTATATGATTGAAATACTATCGCAGCGACGGTAAACCCCAATACAACAGCACTATACTTATGAAAATTATACAGATATTGTCGTTGTTGAACATTATCTTTGTCATATCTTAAGGTATAATATGATGCACCTTCCCGTTTTCCTAAACTACATGTATGTACTTCTAATGCTCAATGCTCACCATAACATAAAATAAAATATGGTATAATTTTATTCATTTAATTTATATTTTTATAGCATTTGAAATTATCTTGTATGTCTATTCAAAACAGACATACATTGTACATTTCAACTGTCCTTTTTCAATAACGATGAATAATTTCACCTTTTTTAAACAAATTCCCATCAGATGTATCTTTGATGTAATTCCCAAGAAACATGGAGCAAAGAGATTACACAGCACATATCCAGGAATATAAATAGAACATGTTTCTCCCGCCTTTTTTTTTTACTGAATCAGAATTTTTAATGTGACTTTTGGTATGGATTTTTGTAATTTTCGCAAAAATGTATGTGCCATTTTTTTTTAAGTTTCGATTTGAATAAAAAAAATCAATGTGACATTTTCTGTTTAGATGTGACTACGGCACAGGAGCTCCCTATTTTCATATTACCTGGCACAGGCAATGTTAACAGAGCTTGTAGTATATACTATTAAACAATGACTGAATCATTTGATTACCTTCATTAATTGTATTGTATTATATTCGACTGTCAGTCATCGAATAAATCAGAGAGAAAACGAATCATATATGCTATGAATAAAAGTTGAAGAGTTTATATTTGATTTGTTTGTTTGTTTTGTTGGGTTTAACGTCCCACCGACAGTATTTCAGTCATTTGGAAACAAGTTCTACTTGAAACAGATATAGTGCTACCACACTGCAGTATCACGCCGTAGACATGTGGCCAATCAGTCCTGCAACTACCTTTATATGCTGAGTGCCAAGCAAAGAAGCTATTACGACCCCAAACTTGTGGGCGTGATGGGGTTGAGGCCTATTTGTTTTTTATTGAAAGTTAAATAAATTTAAGTTTCCTACGATGAACTATACGACCCAGTCTCAACAGGTACTTTGCTGTTGGTTAATAATATGTCATGACTATCAACAAAACGCAAGGCATGACATGAAAAAGACACCATTATAAATCAGGAGCTTTTTAGAATATTATTTTATTACATGGTTATCTAAAAGCTGAGTGTTGTTAAGCAATGACGTAGGTGATTTGCATTTAGAGATAAATGCAAATAGTCCTTCTACTCACATTCTTCAATGAGATCATATATTGAATATTTTAGTAAAGGGAGTCAGAATAATACAAATATAAATTGCTTAAGAAAAAGTTTAATTAGGTAGTGCAAAATTTACAAATAGCGAAGTTAAGATTATTTCCATACAAAGGTACGCGGTATGCTGCCAATTTAAAAAAAAAAAAAATTCAATGACCTTATATATAAGAAGGTAGGTAACTTCTTCCACTGAAAACTTACATCATGTTGTTTCAATTGCAGTAACTCTTGTGAAATTTGTTGGATTTTCATAAAATTGGTCTCATTTTGCGTTGAAGGGATAAATAAAGACAATCAGGAACAAAAAACATCCCCTTGCCAAAGGTACAACAGTTCGCGAATTGTTTCCGACCAAACACGTTTTCGACTTCGCGAACTGTTGTTGCGCGATTCCTTTGGCAAGGGGATGTTTTTGTACCTGATTGTCTTTATTCATCCCTTCAACGCAAAGTAAGACCAATCTTATTAAAATCCACCACATTTCACAGGAATTACGGCAATTGAAACAACACGATGTACGTTTGTAGTGGAAGAAGTTACCTATCTTCTTAATTATATATAAGGTCATTGATTTTTTTAATGGGCTGCAACGTACCGGGCACCTTTGATTCCATGCATATCTACGGATCATATAAAGTCATACTCCATCTGTTTTTGCTTACAAAACTATTTCTTAATGCAAATTATTTATCATTGCGTTTTGGATTACATTAGAAACTATTATTAATGCAAACACATGTAAAGGATGTTAAATATGTTATCATATAAATTAGTATAAGGCTATTCAATTTCGTTCCGTACAATACAGATATATATTTGGACGAGTACACAGCTTATGAAAAAATAATATTGGATAAGCCGCTAGACGAGTCCCAATTGATTTCCAAGATGTGAGCGAACCGCATTGTACAGAAAAATGTTGATTTTTTTTTTCAAAACCTTTTTTGTTGTTTTAGAATCAGACATAATTATAACTTTTATTTGTACAGATGAAAATAACAGAAGCCATGATGGTCTTTGTTTAGAGCGCCTGTCGATTCTGAGTTTTATCATCATCTCTAGTAATCGTCTCGCTCTAGGTAGAGTATACTCGCGATGAAGTTTCATTCGGAATCTGTTCACGTGATTCTGTCTTAAACATTAACCAGCCAATTTAATCATTAACTAGGATTTCTTAGTTATAAATTATAAAGATAATATGATTTGAAATGACTGTTTATCATGAGCAATTAGACAGGAAAACCTTATATTATGATAACAATATTTTACCACATAATAATAGAATCCACATTTTGTGCATAATGCGTCTATGATACGCTTTTTGTCTGCAAAACTCAATTTTAGTAATATATGCATGTTGAAATCATCCATACATGTTGAATTCTGGAAATAGGTGGGAATCTGGCTAAATGATAGTTTCCCGTTCTTTAATGGCAGCCTGTCTTTCGAACAACGTGACATATTTTCAGATAATGGAAATTGAGATTGAGTACATTTGTAATATATTTTTATATGAATATTCACTGTCGTAATGAAATTGTTTCGTGTCGAATAAAACATCGTTTGGCGTTTTTATAAGCACTTCCGCAATATTATCAAAATGTTTGAAATCTGACAGGAAGATTCGAGTTTAATTATTTGAAGAGAAGTGTAAAAGAAACATTGATGGCGATAAATTTTATATTTCGTTTATCACAAATGTGAAGATGCAAGTACATACTTATTGACTTGAACTAATGCAATTGATAGAAATATGCTAAAGTTCAGTTTAATTTTAATGATGCTCCATTTGTATACACATATACAATAAAAAAAAGATGAAATATAACACAAGAGTGCCAAAATGGCCCTAAAGACGCTCACACGAGAAAACCTGCCTTAATTGCCTGTACAAGTTACTAAATTATATTCAAGATGTTATTGTGCAAGCAAAGTAAAATCTGGCATTTTTTTAATATTAAAAGGACATAACTCCTGATCCAATGGGCCGATATCAGCCATAATCGAACTTGGCTGAGATCTTATGGTTATTAATATTGTCATAAAGTTTAAAGATGATTGCTTAAAAAATGAAGATGCTAGAGTGCAAACAAAGTGAAATCTAACATTTTTTAATATTAAAAGGGACATAACTCCTGATCTTATAGGCCTATATCAGCCATAATCGAACTTGGCTGAGAAATTATGCTAATAGACATTGTCATAAAGATTGAAGATGGCTGCTTAAGAAATGAAGATGCTAGAGTGCAAACAAAGTGGAATCTGGCATTTTTATATACTAAAAATGGGCATAACTCCTGACCTAATGGGCCGATATCGCCATAATCGAACTTGGCCGAGAAATTATTGTAATAAACATTGTCATAAACTTTGAAGATGATTGCATAAGAAATGAAGATGCTAGAGCGCAAACAAACTAATTGTAGACGGCGGACGTACGGACGACGGGCATTCATTGATCCTAATAGCTCATCCTGAGCACATGTGCTCAAGTGAGCTAAAAAAACCCTGTAAAAACGAGTATAAGATTAACAAGAAATATCTTTAAAAAAGATATTCGGCGTAGGATGAAAGAAAAACGAGATTTTCATTCATGCATAAATATACTTTAATTAAGAAACTTATAAATGGAAATATATGCAAAACACATTTCAAAGACTCTAATGTTATGATTGGTTATAAAAGCATTGTTGTAAATAATTGTAAAAAACATGTCTAATTTTGGTAGTGAACAATGATGAATGGCAATGTTTTTAACAAGGTTTATTTTGCAAATAAGAAAATAGTCCACGAGATGTGTACAACAACAGGAATGTAGCAAAAAAAAAGTACAATTTTAAAATAATGTCTATATATATTCAAAACAAAATGTACAGTAAAGAATGACTAGACTATTATACAAAAGACACGACTGACCATTATCGTAAACAGGCTTACCTGCACCATAAAAAAATATAAAATGATTAAAATCAGAATATGAAATGATTTGATATAACAAATATTTCAGAGTACCTCCAAATGTTCTTATTTAAAAGCAGTGTAATGTTATAAATTATCCTATGAACTATAAAAAAATCTATGATAATCCGCTGCATAAAACCTAATTTAGTTCCAGGCTGATCATGTAATGAGCAGTTATCTGCTCGTTGTAGTTAGGACATACAATTTTTTCTTCACCTTTATTTTATTTCTTACTGACAAAAGCTTGTTCAGGTCTGATTTTATCAGTTGTAAACTGTATCAAAATAATTTATACAGGCATATACATTAATGATCAGCACCTTAAAGCATAGATTCATTGATAAAGGAAGTTACAATAAACAAGATAGCCGTGATTGCCCTGAATGACTCGCCTGGGTATCACGGCTACAATTTTATTTTCATTTTTTTTTTAATATAAAAAATAGACAATAATTCTAGTATAACTTAAAAATATTTTACCCTTGATGCAGTGGTGCGAAATTTTATCACCTGAAGTACATGGTTTCATCAGTAAACTAAATACCTAAGATCTAGACGACATAGTTTCAAAAAAGAAGAATGTGAATGTTTATCCAATATATGTCTATGTAAAATAACTGTCCCCTGGGTTGTGGCCGTTTATCTTTCGATATGTTCCATTAGACAATGCTACATGCCAAATATTTAAGCTGTAGCCTTTCTGGTGTTTATTATTCTTCCAGTCTTCTAGAACATTCCGAGGAAAAGCGCGCGAAAGACCGACGCACAACAAATTTAGTACGCTCTAGAAATAGTTCAGTATTTTTTCTATGAAATATACTTATTTATAGACGGTAATACAAAAAATTATATCTGTAAATAGGCTTGTTTGATATTTGTTCATATCATTATTGCATATGAAAATTATGATATAAAAGCGTTATTAGTTATTTTGGTTTTGGCGAATTAATTTTCAATGAGAGCATCTCGGCAGGCTGGAAGAATTCAATATACATAGTAATTAAGGGGTTTCATGTCATAACACGGTGGATTCTTTTTTGTTGTTTTAAATCATTTTCACAAAGTAGCATTCCTCAATTGATGGAAAAGGATTGTATTTAACTTACTGAAATCACTTTCATGTTTACATCAAAAAGAAAAGTAATAACACCAAACTGAATGATATATACAAGCTGCACCCCTTATTTACAGTAATTTTATAGTCCATAACGATGCGTTAACCAATAACCGGAGTCCTTTTATTCAGCTTAGAATTATTTACCGCTGTTAGCGTACATTTGATTGGTTTAAGATGCGAGTTGAAATCGAAATTATACAGCTACGCCGAAAAAACACATTATATGCATGGAAAAGCTACCAACTTATGAAAACTGCGAAACTTATATATACGGATATGAATACACATGTATGTTCATATGAAACAAGTTCATTTTATCAGCATTGTGTTTTCTATGGACACGTTTAAGAAGCTAAACGCATATGATGGTCTTACAAGATTGCGAGGTATTAACGAGATCCATATTTGAACATCATATATCATTAAATTTTCATTGGAATTATGTGGTTCAACAATCAATTTTGACATTCCCTGTTCACATTTGCGATCTTAAAATCATCTCGATTAAAACAGAGCAGCGTTCATTCCAATGTAGGTCATCGTTGACAACATAAAAACTAATTCGGGATATTCTCAAAATAACATAGCGTTCTGTGTGTGCATCAAAATTCAACTTCAGGGAAGTAATGTTGTTATAATTATACATCAATAGAATCTTTTTTTCGTCTGAGATCCTGTTCTGATGATTTTTCTCTGACTGGCAACCACGGCCAAAATGCAGTATTATTGATAAATAATGCGTTTTATGCTTTCAGATGGTATAATAAAAATTAAGCATAGGTAACATTTTGTATTCACCCTGTACCTGATGTACTTTGGTTTCACCCTGTACCTGATGTAACACTGGATTAGAGATTAAGGATTTTATTTGGCAAAATATTGATATTTCATTTACATCCAAATGTTTAAGTAGTCTCACACTCTTTAGTACCCTCTTCTATGTATGTTCGATTTTATAAATCTAGTCTATGGTGATATAATTTTATGTATCTAGTCTCTGACTCCTTTCATACATGTCATAAAGTTTATGATTATAAATGCATATTTTCATGTAGATTGAACGTCATTTTAATAAAATGACAAATTATCATCTAGTCATGTCTTCACAGTATTTATTTAAATGCTATGCAAAATTAACCGAGCTGCGGAAAATGTGAACTGGACATTTATTACGTACTCCATGTGGGAAGCATAAATCAGTTTATAACTCTATTCATGAAAATTGCTGACCTTACACCTATCCTATTCGGCGATCAATTTTTTCCACATAAAACTTAATGACAGTTTCAATTGATGATAAAAATGGGTAACTGAAACATTTTTACATGTTCTCATCACTTAACATATGCTTTACATCCTTAAAAAAATTCTCGCACGAGCTGTTTTCCAACCCCCTAAAACTGGTAAAAAATATCCGCCATATTTTTATTCAAATTAAGCCCTCATATGACTTATTATCCTGGCAAATTGCGACGTTTATTTTGCTGTCTGCGTAAAATACTATTCTGCAGCACACCTCTTGCAAATACACATACACTGCCTGTTTTATATATCAGAAGGTAATTTCTGTGTTATTTAATTCAGAATCCAATGTTGGCTTATTTAAGACAGTCGATACTTTTTCTACCCTACATTTCATAAAGGCTACATTGTCAATATACAATTAAATAAATAATGCATTGATAATATATATTCGGATTTCTATCCCATAAAAATCTATGAATATTTTGTTAATTGTGATCTTTGATTATACTATTTACAAATAAACGAACAAAGGAAATGAAATTTTACCAACTGCAGTTTTTCAAATTGGCATCAAAATTCTTCCATTCCGACTTTCTTCAATGCATGCTGAATTTTACAAAAACAAAACAAAAAACAACAACAAAAAAATAGAAAGAAAAGAAAATGTTAACTAACATCTTTTACATTGGGACTCTCGGTGTTGTATCTATAAGCTCGAAATGAAATATTGTTTTTTAATTAAGCTCTCAAACCAGAACAAATCGAGAAGAAATGTAATGCATCGACATCAAATTAACGATTTTTTTTCTGACGTCTCATCAGCAAACTTTGATCAATGTATTCTGTGACCATTTCTATCTACTTTTAGCCCTATGATTATCCTAAGTTTGTCTTTAATTGACAACATCAAAAAGGGTCCTCTGGCTACATTTGCATTCAGTTTCAAAGATATTTGTTAAATGACAATTCAACTGTGCTCACTGAATATATTTCTCATTAGTAATGTTCATACCATATACTGACTTATGTTATCTTCCTATTTAAGAACACTGTTTGAACCGCGCTTTTAAATGTATCCATTGCGTTTTTACTGTAGTACCAGATTCTATCTAAATTATTTACTGAATGTACATTGTATAAAGGCTATATGTGGCCATTTCTTAAGATACTGCTTTAGTTTATTCTTTTTTTGTGTGACTTTTTTTCAGTATATATACAGTTTATTCTCCCAGTCATTTGGTGTAAAACAGGGGTCAGGGAGGGCCACCTGCAACACCTTACAAATCATCATTATACTGTGATATATGTACAATCCAATAGCATATATGTCATGTATTTATAAACTGTATATGTTTAACAAGAAAGGAAGAAAAAAGTTGCATAAAAAAGGTAAATTACAACATGGAATAAACGTGAAAAGAGGGAACATAACAAAAAAAAAAAAAAAGCCCAAGTGCTGCCTCAGTGATTTAATACTAATGAATATTTGTGTTGTTAAGGATAATTGATCCCCCTTAGTATTAAAAAAAAAAAAAATAAAAAATATAGTTAACATGACTGAAGGTACTGAAATATCGCACAACTATACCTAGGGTGGTGTCAGTATAAAAATAACAGGATTGATCGCTTGAAATTATTTAAAAATCTAACACGCACAACAGAGCAACAAGCAGCCACAGTACAATATATTAATGATAATAAAATGACACTCTGATACATATTAGTTTTTTAGTTACTGATGGAAAGTAAACATTTATATTTATTCCATTCTTCTTCAAAATTTGGAATGTTATTTTTCAGGAATATAATTCTATTATATTTGTATACAAATCTTAATGTATTTTACAGACTATGGATGGACAGGGGCAAACTGAGGATTTCAGTAGAATATATATAGTATTTGATCTCAAGTAAAATATAGAATTAAATTGTGAATGTGTTTTACTGATACTGAAAATGAAAATTTCCTCTGTAATTTTTATGTCTTGATATTATTAAGTTTTAAGAAGTTAAGTATTTGGTTTAAAGATATCTTGGTATTAGGACATAGCCAAATCATATGTTGAATAGTTTCTTCTGATCCACAGGAAAAACAAAACTGATTTTCTGCCCTCTCTATCTTATATGAATAATATCTAGGTGGGATTAGCCTATAGATGATTCTAATTGAAATGGAGGGTTGTACTTTTAGTAATTTTGAATGGAGATGAGTATATAGTTCTTTTACACGATTAAAATATTATTTATTCCATTTTACCTCTGCTGTTGGTGTTTCTTTTATAGTATTGTTATTAAGTATACAGTATACATCTTTACAACCATTTCTTTACTTTATATATCTTTTATAAAGAGTGGTAAACTTGTGTTTTTTTTCTTTCAAAATTTACTCTAAGGCCGGAATATTTTGAGAAATTGGTTAATTCTTTTAAAGTTTCATCTAAAGATACTTCTTAACCATCTAAAAGAATTGAGGTATCATCTGCATACTGTGCTGCTTTATCTCTGAAGTATTTATTTCAATTCCTTTCATTCTTTTATTTTCGTTAATTTTTATAGCTAGTATTTCGGCACATAAGATAAAATATATGGAGACAATGGATCACCTTGTATACAGCCTCGTGCAATATTAAAGAAAGATGATAGATTTGAACCTTGACTGACTGCTAACTTTGCATTTGTATATAACAGTTTTATTCATGGCAAGTATTACTCTCCAAAATTGAAAAACTTCAAACCATTAAAAATTAAAGTCCATGACAGAGAATCTAAAGCCCTTTCAAAGTCTATCAACAGTATTAGTCCAGGTATATCATAATAATCTGTATATTACATGGCATTATATATAAGTCTTGTATTCTAACCTAAGTATCTGCCTGATATAAATCCGGTTTGATCTTTGTGTATCAATTTATTCAATGTTGATTTCTGTCTATTTTCAATTTTATAGGTCCAATTTAAAAGCAAAATGGGACGATAATTTTTTAACTTGAAATATTGATGTATTTTGTTTGGTTATACCTGTAATCATTCCTTCTCGTTGAGTAATAGATAATTCATCATTTAAGAAACCATTATTAATTGAACGAATAACAAAATGCTTAAGCTGTTTCCAAAACATTCTAAAGAATTCTACATCTAAATCATCTGAACCTGGACTTTTATTGTTTTTCATATTTTTCAATGAAGTTGAAGCTTCTTCATAAGTGATATTCCCTTTTAAAAGTTTTGATTCTATGGGAGAGAGTCTTGGTATACAATAGTTTTTATTTATTCTATACCGATTTTAATACGTCTCTTTTGTAGGTTGACATTTTAATTTTCATAGCGTAGATCTAATGACCTTAATTTTTTCCATTTTTTATTATGTTATGATTTTTTTACATGTCAGTATACTTATCATTTGCCAATACTTCACATTGAATGACTTTTGATGTATTAAAAAAGTACACATTGCTTATAAACACGCTCTCTAGATGGAAAAGAAACTACTGAAACCCCTGTAGGTCAAACACTTCATTGTCTTCATCGGCGGTAGTAGTAGTAATCATCTGCAGCTGCTGTGACAAACATATCGTCCAGTTCATTTCTGATCTCTTCAAAAGTGGGTCTCTTGTTCTGGGAGATATTCCATGTCCTCGCCATGACCTCATACCACCTATGGAAAGAGTTCACCACATAATGCGTTCCACACCAAAGAGATACAGTAGTAAAAGTCTACAAACTAATATACGGAGAGATCGATCGAGTCATAAAGACGTATATTGAAGAATAAGTACATTGTACTTATATAAAAATGCACACATTGTTTGTTTTGAAAGCACCTCTATTTTTACACCGAATATAGCCATTATAATGATATGAATAGCCGACTGACCTAAAAGCAGATCATGCTAAGTGTATTAATATGCTACAAACGAGGTGATGGCCGTTTTATACAGTGCAGAAACATATATCAAACTATGAAATTATATGTTTGTTGTGGAAAAAGTGGGTTGTAATCTTAAAAGATCGTCCTATAAAAGAACCCTGCATACCTGATAATCATTTTCATATTCCGTTTAAATTATGATAGGATTATTGCTTTGATAATGAAGATAATGAATTTCCTAAAGGAGACAGATATTTGCGAATCATAAAACAAACAATAATTCATTTTAATGCATATACTTACTTGTCATCGCAGGCTTCAGGCTTCATCAATTTTTCTCCAGCTTTTAGTCTCGCTGGCAATTCACGCCCTCTTATGTCACCATACGGGGTATCGCCTTAGAATAAAAAGACGTTTAACATAAACCGCTTGATTTTGTACCGATTAATTTCCCTTTTTAAATAATTAATGAATATTTCATGGCAAAACCTAATTAATCTTGGTTGCATAATACCTAAGTAATTAAATTGCTCAATTTATAAGTTCTCATTATTATATTAAGGTAGTTCTATGATGTTTTGTCCTTGTGTCAGGATGTGGTATCATGCCACTTGTCTACTATGTGATATTGCAATAAGCCATTTACGCCTCATGGAGAAAAAATCCGCATTTGATGGACTTAATGAGAAGTCAATCGGAGGAATTAACACTTCAAGCGAAGTTATTTCTTTTTTTTTTTTTAGAAAAAAAATCTTGACATGAAGTGTTTACAAAAAAGGATGTTGAGTTCCTGACCTAGCGAGAAAATTTCCCACAGAACGACCCCATAGGACCACACATCGCTCTTCTCTGTTGCTTTTAAGGTTGACTTCATACATTCTGGCGCACACCAACGGATTGGAATTCGTTCCTGTAAAGATATGTCATTTTTTATATTAATTATAGAGGTGAATTTATTTGTTTCATTCGAACACGGAGCCAAACCTATGCGATGTAGTTGTGTTGGAAAACATTATTTTTGAAATTAAAACAAGAACAAATAGGAAGAAATTTGTGCTGAATACAAATAAAGAAACTGGTTCGATGATGAGTGTAAAAGAAAACGACAAGTTTACGGAAATGCATCAAATCAATATAACACAAACCCAACGGCGGAAAATAAATATTTTTTTTTTTGTAAAAAGAATTATAAGTATCAATGTCGTAGATAAAGTATAATTATGATAAAGCCAAAAGTAAAATTATGAATGATCAAAGGCGGGAAAAAAACCCACGGGAATTTTGGAGTATTTTTTAAAAACAAGTCAAGTAAACAAGTTGGAGTAAATATTTCGGCCAGTGGGTTTAACAGCCATTTTATTAACAATGAGCATAGAAAAATTGGTTAGATAATAATAAAGCATGTTCTGTGGATAACTTATTATATGAATATTTTAAAGAATGTAGTGACATTATTATTAAACCGTTAGAATTATTTTTCAAGTACTTATAGCACTGTTGATCCAGTATTTATTTGAAATGTTCTTGGAAATAATTGATTAAATATATATAGATAGACAGCGACTATGTATAAATGGATAAAATCGGGAATTGATGGAAAACTTTTAACATTATTACGGTCAATGTACCAGGAGGTTAAATTATGTGTTAAGCATATGGGCTCAGTATCTGATATATTTGATAGTAATGTTGGCTTATCCAAGGAGAGATAACTTCACCCATAATATTAATTTTTTCCTTGAATGATATTGAACTAGCATTACAAGAGAACACGGAAGCTGGCATAAACATAGATCAGATATTTATATATCTACTCTTATTTGCATATGATGCTGTGCTAGTTTCGGAAACAAAAGAAGGTCTACAAAATTCACTCGATAGTTTAAGTGTGTATTGTTCAAAATGGAGCTGAATGGTAAATGTTGAAAAAACTAAAATAATGATCTTTAAAAAAGGAGGGGCTGTAGTGTAAAATGATAAATGGTTATATAATGGACACGCGGTAGAGGTGGTGAGTAGTTTTAACTACCTGGGTATTGTATTTTCAAACGGGGGTCCTTTATGAAAGCCACAAATACTCTTGCTGGTAAAGCAATACGTTCTTTAAATTCGTTAAAATCGTTGTTAAGAGAAACACAGGTGCCGGTTAATATTATGTTTAATTTGTTTGACGCGTATGTTTTGAATTACACTTCGGAAGTTTGGGGGTTCAGTAAAGCTGATGTAATAGAAAGAGTTCACAGAAAGTTTTGTAAATATGTTTTAAACGTAAAGCGTTCTACAAATTCATTAGCTGTATATGGCGAACTTGGACGATTTCCACTTATTATTGAAATACATAAAAGAATAATTAAATATTTTCTAAAATTGAATTAAGATAAAAGTAAAAAATGCATATTTTATTACATATTGTTAGATCAAAGAAAAACACTGAAAGAGAATGATAGGAAAGTAACTTGGTCGTCGAAAGTTTATTACAAAATAAATGTTTTATAGATGTGTGGTGGTTTCCTGAATCTGTGGATATTAAGAGTTTTATTCCATTACTTAGAACTAGATTAAGATATATATATATATATATATTAATAATAAAGATATAAAGTCTAATATATAAAAATTTTAAAGAACAAGGTGAGAAGATAGAAAATGTAACTTTTGCAATACTAATGATACTGAAGACGAGTATCATTTCATTTTAATTAGTCCAATGTATTTAAACTTAAGAAAATCTTACATTCCACGGTACTATTATAATACCGTAGCGTCGTAAAAT
>CM037787.1:34234903-34284903 GCA_021229015.1 Solen grandis
AAACTAGGTACACATTACATTATAATATGATCTATTTAATATTTATGCAAATTTATGGTTGTGACTTATATTTCAATGTTGGATGAACATTGTAAAATTGGTTGTTCTGCCTCAGGTTTACCTTTGTGTTCAAGCTTTTATTCTATGAAGATGATTTTACATCTTAATGAAACTATATACACATTTACATTTTAATATTTATAATAATTTATAGCTGTGACCTATTTTTCATGGTTGGATGAAATGGTAAAATTGGTTGTTCTGCATTTGTTTAAGTTTTTAGCTTACCTGAGCACGAATTGCAAGGTGAGCTTCTGTGATCACCCTGCGTCCATTGTTCTTCGTCGTCCATTGTCAGCAATTTACTTCAAACAACAACTCCTCTTAAACCACTCTGCAGAATTTGATCAAATTTCACGAAATTTTCTAAAATAAACTTGATCCATGTGGAACCCTGGTTGCCATGGCAACAGGAAGAAAAAAATTATGAAGACTTTAAAAAATCATCTCCTTCAAAACTATTGGCTAGATTTCAAAATAATTTGGTACAGATGTTCCTTGGGTAACTCTTTACCAAGATTGCTAAAATTATTCCGTTCGTGAAAAAAACATAGCCACCAGGGGCGGAGCTAATTTCTATAAAGTGAAATCTTTAAAATGACATCTCCTCTGAAACCGCTGGACAGAATTTTATTAAATTTGGCAGGAATGATCCTTGGGTGAACCTTCACAAAAGTTGCTAAAATTATTCCGATCCAACAAAAAACTTGGCTGCCAGGGGCGGGGCTAAGTTGCCCTATAAGTATATAGTGAAATCTTCAAACGACATCTCTGAAACCGCTGGACAGAATTTGATTAAATTTAGCAGGGATGATCCTTGGGTGAACCTTCACAAAATTTGCTAAAATTATTCAGATCCATAAATAAACATGGCCGACAGGGGCAGGGCTAATTAGCCTTATTTGTGTATAGTGAAATCTCTATATGACATCTCCTCTGAAATTGCTCGACAGAATTTGATTAAGTTGGCAGGGATGATCATTTGGTGAAGCATCACAAAAGTTGCTATAATTATTCTGATTCATAAAAAAACATGGCCACCAGGGGCAGAGCTAATTTGCTTTGTATGTATATAGTAAAATCTTTAAATGACATCTCCTCTGAAACCGCTGGACAGAAGCAGGGATGATCATTGGGTGAAGCTTCACAAAAGTTGCTAAAATTATTCCAATGTGTAAAAAAACATGGCCGCCATGTGTGGGGTTAATTTGCCTTTTATGTATATATAGTGAAATCTTTAAACAACATCTTCTCTGAAACTGCTGGACAGATTTTGATTTAATTTGGCAGGGATGATCCTTGGGTGAAGCTTTATAAAACTTGCTGAAATTATTCTGATCCATAAAAAAACATGGCCGCCAGGGGCGGGGTTTATTTGCCTTATATGTGGATAGTGAAATCTTTAAATGACATCTCCTCTGCAACTGTTGGACAGAATTTGATAAAACTTTGCAGGGATCATCTCCTTCAAAACTACTGGCTAGTTATCAAAGTATTTTAATACAGACTGATGTTCCTTGGGTAACCCTATACTCAGGTGAGCGATCTAGGGCCATCATGGCCCTCTTGTTTTGTTTTTCTAGGTAGATGACTTTACATCTTCCTGAAAATTGACATACATGTATATCATGATTATGGCTGTGGCTTGGTAAAATTGGTTATTCTGCCCCAGGTTTTCTCTGTGTTTAAGCTTCTTTTTCTTTAATGGTAACTTCACATCATCAGGAAACTTTGTACAAATATACATCATTATAATAATCTTCTAAAACTACAAGCAAATATTTGGTTCTGACCATATTTTGGTGGGGCATTAGTGTCTCAGAGACACATTTTCTTGTTTTCAGCTAGGGATCGCTCTGCATTGCTTATAACTCAAGAATTTGAAGTCCTATTTCAATGCAGGTTTTTTTTGTTTTTTTTTTTTGTATTTTGCTCTTTGTTGATAATTGTGGCTAACTGACATAAAATGTTCCAGCTGATAAGGTTTAAAGTGAAAACCAAGATACTGCTTTTCAGTTCTAGTTTAATTTATTATATCTCCCGCACAACGAAGTTGTAAGGGGGTATACTGGATTCAGCTTGTCTGTCTGGCCGTCCGGCCATCCAGCCATCCATCCGTCTGTCTGTTTCTTAGTCCGGGCTGTAACTCAAAAAGTATAAAAGGCATCAAGATGAAACTTCATATGTGGATAGATCTCATTGAGGGGGAGTGCAGTGTTCAAGAACCATAACTCTCTGTCGCGTAATTTTGGAGTTATTGCCCTTTGTAAATTTTCATACTTAATTTTTGTCCGGGCTGTAACTCGGAAAGTATAAAAGATATCAAGATGAAACTTCATATGTAGATAGATCTCATTTAGGGGGCGTGCAGTGACCAAGAACCATAACTCTCTGTCGCGTAATTTTGGAGTTATTGCCCTTTGTAAATTTTCATACTTAATTTTTGTCCGGGCCGTAACTCAAAAAGTATAAAAGGCATCAAGATAAAACTTCATATGTGGATAGATCTCATTGAGGGGGAGTGCAGTGATCAAGAACCATAACTCTGTTGCATAATTTTGGAGTTATTGTCCTTTGTAAATTTTCATACTTAATTTTTGTCTGGGCCGTAACTCAAAAAGTATAAAAGGCATCAAGATGAAACTTCATAAGTGGATAGATCTCATTGAGGGGACGTGCAGTGACCAAGAACCATAACTCTCTGTTGCATAATTTTAGAGTTATTGTCCTTTATAAATGTTCATGCTTAATATTTATTTTCCTTGTTGAGCCAATACATTTACATGTCTCTGACCTACATGTTATTTGTATTTAAATCCCTGTGACAAAGTGACATACAGGGGGTATTTGTGCCATTACAATGGCAGTTCTAGTTATTATAGAAAATCTTAAAAAATTTCTGTTGACCCAGTGGTCAGAATTTTATTCAAATTTGCACAAATGATCATCTTGTAGTGCTCTTCAATAATTGCTAAAATAAAAATGATCCCTTTAAAAATTAGGTCCCTAGAGGGTCTGTTAGTGTCCCTATACATGTATACTGTTTATAGAAAATTGTAAAAATCTTGTGTGAAACCATTAACCAGAATACAATATCAACAGGCACAAAGGTCACCACTAGCGCTATACCATAATTGCTGCATAAAGTTGATCCCTTGAAAAATGAGGTCCCCAAGTGTGTTGGCTAGTTTCCTTATATACTCTTTATAGAAAATTTAAAAAATCATCTCCTTTAAAACTGATGATCAGAATTTAATCATGCCCCCCTTCGAAGAAGAGGGGGCATTTTGCTTTGCACATGTCGGACCGTCGGTCCGTCTGTAGACCAAACAGTTTCCAATCAATAACTTGGGAATGCCTGGGCCTAGGAACTTCAAACTTAGTCTGGAGATTGATCATGAGCAGTAGATGAACCCTATTGTTTTTGGAGTCACTTGGTCAAAATTCAAGGTCATAGTGACCTTGATTTACTGGGCTTGAATTTGAAAATGCTGACCAAGCTGTTTCCATCAATAACTTGAGAACCTGGACCCAGGAACTTCAAACTATGGAGATTGGTCATGATCAGTAGATAAACCAAATTGATTTTTGAGGGCAAGGTCACAGTGACCTTGATTTACTGGGTTTGTTAAAATGGTGATCAAACCATTTCCGATCAATAACTTAAGAACGCCTGGGCCTAAGAACTTCAAACTTAGTATGGAGATTGTGCATGACCAGTAAATGACCCCTTTTGATTTAGGGATAACTAGGTCAAAGGTCAAGGTCACTGACATTGAATGCTGAGATAGATTCTGATCAAAATTGTTTCTGGTCAAATCTTTTTCACCAGATTTTTTTCATCATTTTCACCTTTACTGGATGCAATAAACAAGGTAAAACTCAAATGAGACATTATTCTTCTTGTTCATTGTCTGCATGCTTTTCATTTAATTTCATGGTGCTAATTGCATTAAAACTGCAGTGCCCTTGCTGTGTTGACCTACTTATGATACGGAGGTAAATGCAAATAATTTTCTTCTATCTTCTATCCAAAAAAAATTGCATTTGTATCACTTTGTACTCAACACAGCAATTTGACTCTGCCTCCTATAGGCGGGCACTGGAAACTAAACCACTGCATGAAGCTTTAGTGCAGAATGCATTGGGGTAAGAAAAAAAATTGTTTCCACTACAAGCACCAAAAATATGGGTAAGGTGGGTTGGTAAAACTTTTATCCAAAATGTTTCATTTTTATGAATGTCCTAAGCAAATTATGTGCATTGGTCACATGGTTTCATCTATCATCATGTGACTTGTATGGTGGCAGTGGTTTAAGTAGTGTAGCATGACATAACGGATGCGCGGAGTTTGGGATGGCCTTTGGGCATACATTTTTTACAAACATATCTTGTATATATTAAAATCTGTATATTATTGACAGTGTTACTTTACATAAAATTTCCAATTCATTGACATTTATTTCAGTAAAGATAAAGTTTCATGTTTTCACCAAGATAAGTTCTGAACTTTGTAACATGCCCTCATTATAAAGCCAAACATCATACATATAATATAGCTGCATAAATATTATGGCATATGAGGGGGGCATATTTGTTTTACAAACATTTCTTGTTTCATTTGGCGTAACAGGTCACCTCATAGTCTACCATAATTGCTAAAAGTCAATACCTTAAAAAATAAAGCCCACAGGGGGTCTGCTAGTTACCTTAAATATTCCATGTGTTAGATATTGATCAACTCAATAGGGGTGTTTCTAGGACTGGTTTGACCATTGGTGAGATAATGTGATGGGGTATAGTATCATGCCTCTAGTCGCTGGAGTGATATAAACGTGAGATATCACCCTATCTGTCTCATAAAGACAAATCCCAAAATGATGGAAATACTGTTGGTGGGATGCATAAAAAAACCTATGCAATCAATGTTGCAAAATTTTCGTATGACTAACTTAAATTTGTTTATTTCACAGGTGCAGTGCTTTACAGCATACTAAATGGAAAGGCAAGGATGGTGATTTTACTGCGGGGGCCTACTCTGAACTTCTCACTACCTCCATTGTAAGACATGTTACATTACTTGTATGAGGGGTTTACAGCATGACACTCATTAACATGATTTAATTGAGCTGAGAATTGTGAACCTGAAAAATTAGAAACTGAGTTTGTGCATTTTTGCTTTTGAGTAGTCATGCGTGCATGAATATGTGTAGATATATGTGTAAATATATCATTCTAGAACCCAACAAAAGTTATTTTAGCAGCTCAGGGTGAGCTATTGTGATCCCATGAGTGTCCGTCGTGCATCGTAAACAATTAAGTGTTTACACTCTATCACCTTCATTTCTTAAGCAATCATCTTCAAACTTTAAGACAATGTTTATGACCATAATGTCTCGACTGAGTTCAAATATGGCTGAGATCAGTTAATTAGGCCAGGAGGTATGCCCCTTTTAATATCAAAATATGCCAGATTTCACTTTGTTTACACTCTAGCACTTTCATTTTTTTAGCAATCATCCTCAAACTTTAAGACAATGTTTATACTGTAAGCTCACAATTGGGTTTAATTATTAACTGATATTGGCTTGTTAATTTAGAAGTTATGCCCCTTTCAATATAAAAAATGCCAGATTTCAATTTGTTTACACTCTAGCATCTTTATTTCTTAAGCAATCATCTTTCTCAGGAGAGCGATTAAGGGCCATCTTGGCCTTCGTGTTGAAATATCATATCATTGGTGAAAAAAGGATAAATTTAAAAAAAAAAACCTGACAATGTTTGTAATGCATGCAACTTATAAACTGCAGTTGGATTGAGCATATTGTTGGGTTTCTTAATCTTACTTACACAAACACAAAGGGACACAAAGTCAGTTCTCGAAAATAAAACAGAATTGTGTGTCAAAAGTTTTTTTGTTTTTTTTAACATTAACATTTCTTTTAGTCTTACATAATCTGAACTATAGTAAGTCTTTTTAGCTCACCAGAGCACAACATGCTCAAGGTAAGCTATTGTGATCACCTTGCAACAATTGTCCATCATCGTTTGCCGTGCATCATCAACATTTTGCTTTAAATGACATCTCCTCTGAAACCATTGGGTAGAAATTGATGATAATGGGCATGAATGGTTTTTGAGTGGCCCTTCAATAAATTTGCTAAAATAAACTTGAGAGAATGCAGAACTCTGGTTGCCATGGCAACCAACAGAATTTTACTTTTAAAAACTTAAAAAGTCTTCTCCTTTAAAACCAATGGTCAAAATTGACAAGGGCTATTCAGATATACCTCAACATTTCATCTATCGACCTTGACATTTGCCCTATTTTTGCTGTAACTTTTGAAAACTTTAAAATGCCTGTCATTTCACAACCGTTGTCAACAGGGCACTGATATTTCACATGTGAATTCCTTGTAGCAAGACCTTTCCATCAATATTACACTTTTGGACTTTTGACCATCACCTTTGACCTATTTTTGAAATGTTTAACAAAAAAACTTTAGCGTTGGTCATATATTTTTACTATTTGACATACATCTTTTATATTTGGTATGCATATTCATCTTGACAAGGATTAATCAGATATACCTCAATATTTTATCTATCGACCTTGACCTTTGAACTTATTTTGCCATAACTCTGGACAAGTTTTAAAATAGATATTTCTTTGTCATTTTTTAGCTCACCTGAGCACAACGTGCTCATGGTGAGCTATTGTGATCGCCTTTTGTCCGTCGTCCGTCGTGCGTGCGTGCGTGCGTCCGTCGTCAACAATTTGCTTTAAACAACATCTCCTCATGAACCGCTGAAGGGATTTTGACCAAACTTCACAGGAATCATCCTTATGATGCCCTCTATCAAAGTTGTACAAATTATTCAGATTGGTTAAAAAAGTAGGTCACAGGAGCTAAAAATAGATTTTAAAAATGCAAACTTTGAAAATCTTCTTCTGCAAAACTGCAAGGCCTAGAGCTTAGATATTTGGTATGTAGCATCATCTTATGGGCCATTACCAAGATTGTACAAATCATAGCCCTACGGTGATAAATGACCCCGCACCAGGGGTCACTTGTTTTACATAGAGTTATATAGGAAAATCTTTAAAAATCTTCTTCTATGAATCCATTAGGCCTAGAGCTTAGATATTTGGTATGTAGCATCATCTAATGGTTCACGGTGATAAATGACCCCGCACCATGGGTCACTTGTTTTACATAGAGTTATATAGGAAAAACTTTAAAAATCTTCTTCTATGAATCCATTAGGCCTAGAGCTTAGATATTTCATATGTAGCATCATCTAATGGTTCATTACCAAGATTGTTCAAATCATAGCCAAACGGTGATAAATGCCCCGCAATAGGGGTCACTTGTTTTACATAGAGTTATATAGGAAAATCTTTAAAAATCTTCTTCATAGAATTCATTATAGCAATCCTAATTTAGATAATGTTTATGATAGCTCATAATTGGTTTAATTATAATTGTATAATTGCTAGTTATTGAATTATGCCCCTCAACTAAAAAATCCTGTTTTCAATTTGTTATATTAGAACTAGTTTTAAAAATCTCTTTCTCAAGAAAGCGATTAAGAGCATTTGGCTCTTCGGTTGAAATATCATATCATTGGTAACAAAGATAATTTAAAAAAACCTGAGATGATTGCCTGCACATGGACTTATACTGTTTCATTGGTTGAGCAATATTGTTGGTTTTAAAATCTTCTTCTAGAATCCAAAGGACCTAGAGCAGTTTCTGAAATAAAACAGAATTTGTGTCACAATTTTTGTTTTTTAACATTAACATTCATTGCCATACTCTGAATAATAGAATCCGCCATTGTGCTCACCAGATACAAATGTTCATAGGAAGTATGTGATACTGAAAATTGTCCTGAATCCATTTGGCCGGCTTCATACGTATTTGTTTAAATGACTTCTGGTTCTAAACCATGTGGTAGAAATTGATACTATGGGATAAATTCCGCAGGCGTTAAACTAATTTGCTAAAATAATTGAGAAATGCAGAAATCTTGTTCCTAACAAGAATTTCTAACTTAAAACTTAAATTTCTGGTTGAACAACTATGGTTACCAGATTGTAATTTACAAGCTATCAGATAACCTCCACCATTTCACATTGACCTTGACATTTGACTATTTATTGTAAATCTTTAAAAACTTTAAATGCTGTCATTAACCATTGTCACGGCATGATATTTAATTGTGAATCCTTGTTCATACTCCAAATATTAAACATTGGTGCCTTTTGGGAAATCATGACCTATTGCACTAAAAACTTTCTTTCAACATTACTATTTGATATAATTGTTTATATTGTAGGCTAATATGTTTAAGGTTAATCATATAACCACAATTTTATCTTTAACACCTTGACTTTGAACTATTGTAACTCGGAAGTTCAAAGATATTCTTGTCATTTTTAATATTTACTTTAAAAAAAACTTTGTATACTGGTTTGTCATCATATGAACCAGTGCAGGTGTGATTTTGGTCATGATTTTTAGGCAGATAAAAAAAGCATTTTTTTTTAAAATGTCCTTAAAGTTTACAGTTTTGTGTTGATTATCAAAAACTCAATGGATTAGCAATTGTGATTTTTTATTAGCTCACCTGAGCACTTGTGATCGCCTTTTGTCCGTCGTCAACAATTGCTTGTGAACACTCTAGAAGCCACAGTTTTGGCCCAATCTTCATGAAACTTAATCAGGATGGTTGTGTACATGATATCTCGGATGAGTTCAAAATTGGGTCATGTGGGGTTAAAAACTAGGTCACCAGGTCAAATCTTAGAAAAACCTTGTGAACACTCTAGAGGCCACAGTTTTGGTCAAATCTTCATGAAACTTGGTCAGGATGTTTGCCTACATGATATCTCGATGAGTTTAAATTGGGTCATTGGGGTTAAAAAACAAGGTCACCAGGTTAAAACTTAGAAAAACCTTGTGAACACTTTAGAGACCACAGTTTTAGCCTAACCTTAATGTAACTTTAGGCCTAACCTTAATGTAACTTGGTCAGAATATTTGTTTACATCAAATCTCGGATGAATTCAAAACTGGGCAACATGGAATCAAAAAGTAGGTCATGAGGTAAAATCTTAGAAAAACCTTGTTAACACTCTAGAGGCCACATTTTTGGCCATATTTTCATGAAACTTAGTCGGAATGTCTGTTTCCATAAAATCTTGGACAAGTTCGAAAGTGGGTCATGTGGGGTAAAAAAATAGGTCAATATGAAAATCCAACATATGTTGCTCATTTTTAATCAGGTGAGCGATTCAGGGCCATAATGGCCCTCTTGTTTATATAAGTATTAATTCATTTATAAAAATTCATTACATTTATAAGTAAATTTAAGCCTCATTCTTATGATGTTATCTATCAAGATATCAACTATATTGATTGGTTGAAAAAGTAGGTCACAGGAGCTAAAAATAGATTTTAAAAATGAAAACATTGAAAATCTTCCTCTGCAAAACCACAAGGCCTAGAGCTTAGATATTTAGTGTGTAGCATTGTCTAGTGGACCTCTACCAAGTTTGTTCAAATCATGGCCCTGGGGTCAAAATTGGCCCCACCACAGGGGTTATTTGTTTTTACATAGGCTTAAATTGGAACATCTAGAAAAATCTTCTACTCAGACTCCACAAGGCCTGGAGTTTAGGTATTTGGTGTGTAACATGGCCTTATGGACATCTACCAAGTCTGTTCAAGGGGTCACGTGATTTTACATAGACTTTTTAAAACCAAAAATTTATATTTGGAAGGTTTTAAACCCGGGGAATTGGTTAAATAAGTCTGTTCTTCTGAATGGATTTTGTATTCAGTATGCCTATGTTGTAAAAGGCAATGAAAGCAATATTTCTCAGGTGAGCAATTTCAGGGCCATCTTGGCCCTCTTGTATTTGATACAAGTTTTATACTTCTATGTTAAAAACGTGTTAGTTTTTAGAGAGGTCCTTAGGGGTCAGCTAGTTTCCTTATATACTCTATATAAAAAATTCAAAATTTTTCTTCTATGAAGCCAATGGTTAGAATTTAATTTCATTTGGAATTATTGGTAACCTCATGACTGTCTACAATAATTGCTAATACCTTGAAAAAAGAACTGCCACAGTCAGTGACATATGCCAGTTGCTTTGACACAGAACTGTATTGTTGTTTTAGCACATACTTGATGTACTGTAGACTTGAGTGTTCCGTGGAAAACCGAGTAAATGCGTGTCCCCTACCCAATAGCTCTATCAACAAAGGTGATAACTCAAATATATTGAAGTTAAGAGTTATGGGTCTTGAAATTTGCTCTTTCTTTCATATGTTCTGTCTGTATATGAAGTTACATACCAGTGGGTGCAAATATCCATCCATCCATGACAGAGTAAGTATCCAGAAACCAAAAATTACCACCATTTTATGACCTTTGATTGTTTACTCTGACCTTGACCTTTGAGTTACAACCTAGATCTTTCGTGCGGCACTCAGATTTCTCAAGGAGATCATTGATACCAAGTTATATAAATATTGATCCATTCAGGACAGAGTTAGTATCCAGAAACTGAAAAATACCTTATTTTATGACCTTTGATCTGTGATTGTGACCTTGACCTTTGAGTTACAAACCTGGATCTTTGTCCCAACACTCAGACTTCTTGAGGAGATCATTGATATCAGTTATATAAATATCCATCCATCCAGGACAAATTTAATGTCCGGGAAAATAAAAATTCCCTATTTTACAATCTGTGATTGTGACGTTACAACCTGAATCTTTTGCAATATTTTATACTTTATAATCATGACAGGGCACAGTTGTAAGACAAGGGGCATTATTCTAAAGCTTATTTTAGGAGTTAGGCCCCTTTTTGTCCCCCCCCCCCCCCCCAAACACACACAACATAACAAAGTTCTAAGGAAGGGGGGGGGGGGTATATTGGTTTCCGCGAATCTGTCTGTCTGGCCATCTGCCGTTTTTTTTTGTCCATACCATTACTCAAAAAGTATAAAAGATATCTAGATGAAATTTCCTATGTGGATAGATCTAATTGAGTGGGGTGCAGTGACCAAGAACCATAACTCTATGTTTGGTTAATTTTAGAGTTATTGCCCTTTGTAAACTTTCATACTTAATTTATATCCAGGGCTATAACTCAAAAAGTTTTAAAGGTATCAAGATGAAACTTCATATGTGGATAAATCTCACTAAAGGGGAGTGCACTGATCAAGAACCATAACTCTCAGTCACCTAATTTTGGAGTTATTGCCCTTTGAAAATTTTCATTCTTGAATTTTTCCGGGCTCATTGAGGGGGAGTACATTAATTACTTAATTTTTGTCTGGGCCGTAACTCCAAAAGAAAAAAAAAAGGTATCAAGATGACAATAAATATGTTGATAGATATCTTTGAGTGGAAGTGCAGTGACTAGAAACCATAACTCTCTTTTGCATAATTTTGGAATTGCATGTATTGCTCTTTTTAAATTTTCATACTTAATTTTGTCTGGGCTGTAAGTCAGAAAATTTAAAAAGTATCAAAATGAAACTTCATATGTGGATAGATCTCATTGAGAAGGAGTAAAGTGACCAAGATCCGTAACCTCTCTGTTGCATAATATTGGGAGTTATTGCCCTTTGTAAATTTTTATACTTAAATTTTGTCCGGACTTTAACTCAAAAAGGATGAAAGGTTTCAAGATGAAACTTCATATTTGGATAGATCTCATGAAAGGAAGTGCAGTGCCCAAGAACTGTAACCCTCTTTAGCAACATTTTAAAATCCCTGTGACAAAGTGGCATGAGTGGGATATTTACACCATGACGATTGCAGTTCTAGCTAACTTAGAATTTTCTTGGTGACATGTATAATAGGTGAGTGCTGGTGCCGCTCTGCGGAGCTCTTGTGTTTTATTTTCAGCCAGGCCAAAAGACACAAAACATTTAACATTTGTTTAAAAGATCAAAATTTAATGCTATAGAAATACCAATTAATTCAAATTGTCAAAGCCGAAAGACTAAATGTCAATTTGAAGTTCTTGTTACAAGCAGCAATAATTGCGATTATATATTTATATGGGGGGAGACATATTGTTTTTATCAGAGTTGTCTGTCTGTCCATCCTTCTGTCTGTTACACTTTTTTTTTGTCTGGAGCATACCTCAGAAAATATGAAAGCTATTAACTTGAAACTTAACTGGTGGATAGATCTCATGTAGGAGAAGTGCAGTGCACAGGAACAGTAACTCTGCACATCATATTTTTGGAGTTATTGCCTTTTGTTAAATTTTCATACTTAATTTTTGCCAGGATCATAACTCACCTTATGATGGAAAAGTGTCATGCACAAGAACCATAACAATATAATCGTATTTTTGGAGTTTTTGCCCTTTGTTAAATTTCATACTTATTTTTTGTCAAAAGCTTTTCTCGCACAATATAAGACATTTAACCTTGAAATTCATAGATGGATAGATCACATGGAGGAGAAGTGCAGTGCACAAAAACCGTACTCTGCACATAATATTTTTGGAGTTACTGCCCTTTATTCAGTTTCATACTTTTTTTAAAGCATTTCTCATGCACTATGAGACATATAACATTGAAACTTTATAGGTGAATAGACTTGACAAAGGAGAATTGCAGTGCACAAGAACCTTAATTCTGCAAATCATATTTTTAGCTCACCTGAGCACGTGTGCTCAGGATGAGCTTTTAGGATCGATGAATGTCCGTCGTCCGTCCGTCCGTCCGTCGTCCACAATTTGTTCGTTTGCACTCTAGCATCTTCATTTTATGAGCAATTATCTTCAAACTTTAAAACAATGTTTATTACCATAAAATCTCGGCCAAGTTCGATTATGGCTGATATCGGAACATTAGGTCAGGAGTTATGCCCCTTTTAAAATTCAAAAAAGCCAGATTTCACATTGTTTGCACTCTAGCATCTTCATTTCATGAGCAATTATCTTCAAACTTTAACAATGTTTATACCATAAATCGGCCAAGTTCGATTATGGCTGATATCGACCATTAGGTCAGGAGTTATGCCCCTTTTAATATTAAAAAAATGCCATATTTCACGTTGTTTACACTCTAGCATCTTCCTTTTTTTAGCAATCATCTTCAAACGTTATGACATTGTTAATGACCATAATGTCTCAATTGAGTTCAATTGTGGCTGAGATGGGTCAATTAGGTCAGGAGTTATGCCCCTTTATAAAAAAAGCAATTTCACTTTGTTTATTCTCTACCAACTTCATTTTTTTAACAATCATTTTTAAACTTTAAGACAATGTTTATGCCCATAATCTCACAATCGGGTTCAATCATAACTGATATTGACTTGTAAATTTAGGAGTTATGCCCATTTCACCATAAAAAAAAGCCAGATTTCACTTTTACACTCAAGCATCTTTATTTCTTAAGCAATCATCTTTCTCAGGTGAGCGACCAAGGGCCATCTTGGCCCTCTTGTTTGGAGTTAATGCCCGTTGTTTAATTTCATATTCAATTAAGTTTTATCCTGAGCATAAATCATGCACTATGAGACATATAACCTTGAAGCTTCATAGATGGGTAGACGTTATGGACAAGATTGCAGTACATTAATGCATAATAAATTTCCAATGTTTCTTGTTGGAGTTTTTCGCTTTTATACAATTTCATTTCCTTAAGATAACTCCCGTTTGACTCATGCTATTGAAATTAAATTTCATTTTCGGAAAGAAATTAATGAGAGAAAGTGTCATGCACAAGGTTCATAACTCTGGCCTCAGTATTTTTGGAGTTTTTCCACCTTTTTACAATTTTCTGACCACAAGATAAATCTTGTTCTACTTATGCTATTGAAACAAAATTTCCGTTATGGAAAGAAATTGATGAGAGGAAGTCTCACACACAAGGTCCATAACTCTGTGCAGAGCTTTATCAATATAGCCAGCCCTTTAACTTTAACCATTTGCATAGGTCACTGTATGCCTTAGTGCATATGTGTGTGTGAGGGGAAGTTGGTGGGGGATGTGGAAGACATTAGTTTTCTATGAAAACAAATCTCTAGTTAATATTAAAAAAAATAAGTCACCAGTATGGAACAAATAAAGGTATGTGATGTTTTTTGTCAGCATCAATAAAGATAAGCAGTCATCTGTAGATCTTATTAATGGTACTAAATACGGTTCATATCATATGTTTGTTACATGTGTAGGGTGCAGCCTGGGTGTGCGTGCTTCTCTGGGTGATTCAGCTGGGCCTTGGTGGACTGCGATTCTACAGAAACAGGAAGCAGCGATCAGATGACCCGTCTTCTATCCAGCGAATTGGAGAGCTAGAACCTACAGCCTGAGCTGGACATGGTGGTGCCAGTTTCAACAAGAACAAGGCATCTATCTACTTGAACCACATGTTGCAACAACTTCCATAGGATTTGAATATTAATCAGAGGATCAGAGGGGCTGTGTATTTGTATAATTACTCAATTAAAAATGGACACAATACCCAATTATTTTCAAATTGATGTGTTTTGTATTTATAAGATAGTATGAAATCATAAGTATGAAATCATAAGAGAGTATGCAATCAGAATTTCTGATTGATCAAATATATTTTTGTACAGATTATATTTGTATATTTTTTTTTCTATATTTTATGCCCTTTATTGTAATTAACATTCCATCTATCTCAGTTTTAATTCCCAACATTATAACATATTGAGTGTTCACCACCCAGTAGAAAGTGTTTGGTATTTCTTGTTACCATACATACAAGTTCAAGGTCATTTATTCATTTGTTTTGAAATATGAATATGTCTGGACTAGAGCATGCAAAAGAGTTAGCGCACAGTATAGAAAGTTTATGTAAACAGCAGATACGGAAAATCATGTAATTTGTCCAAATTTTCTGCCTGGAAACATGTACATGTTCAATACAGTACATGTGTTTTGCTTCAGCTTTAACAACGCAAGTTTGTTTACTTCATTTTTTATCATATGAGATTGGTTTAAGGAACTATTTATTCTTGTAAATATATATCTGGTTAATGGTCAAGACGTGGCAGGAGTGGTCATTATCATAAAGTGTAGGTCAAGGTAACCTCATGATTATTGTTTATATAATGTGTTTATTACATGCTGTGTATCATTAAAAAGGTCAAATGTTAAAGTTGAAAACCAATATGCTATTATGCCTCAAAGATCAGTGATTCTGGTGCATATTGTTTTTGCCCTATCTTTTTGTTGGTTGCTTGTTTGTTTGTCAGCATCCTTAACATTGGCCATAACTTGAAAACTATACAAGGTATTGACTTAAAACTTCACATATGAATAGAATGCTGCTTGGAGAAGAATCATAAATATATTTGGCCAATTATCTCCCCTTTTTAACTTTTTTATTTTTCAATTTTTGTTGGGTGCATAACTCATAAATATTTAACTTGAAACTTAAAATAGAATAGATTGTGAAATTGGGAAGTGCAGTAACAAGAACCATAACTCTTCCTGGACCAGTTTTTTTAATTATTTCCCAATATTTAAGTTTACAATAAGTTTCGGTCCACAAAATAATCCATCTACTATATACTTGAAAACTAAACAAGGTATTGACTTGAAACTTCATGTATAAGTGGATGACAATGAAGAAAAGTACAGTGACCAAGAACAATAACTATGCATTTTGATTATCTCCCTTTATTTCATATAAATTTTTCTTGGGAGCAAATTTCATAACAAAAGAAGATAAAGACTTGAAACTTGATAGTAAGTAGGAGCAGTGCAGTAACCAAGAACCATAAATTTACCTGGTCCCAATTTTGGATTATCTTGTTTTATTTTATATCAGTTTTTGTCAAGAACATAAATCTTCAACTTATCAAGAAAAACTTAATTATAAAAAGATAGGGAGTAGCAGTTGTGTAATAATTACGAAACAGAACTCTCTTGGGTTCTTTTTTAATTATCTCCCTTTATTTTTTTTATTTTCTTGTCTTGAGCCTTACTCCACTACTATATGGAGTTTAGTCTATATTTTTGACATACTAACTCCACTCATGAATGACTTTCAATCAGCCTCATTTATATACACCTGACCTGCTAAGATGGGGGCATTTTTTTTCTAACAAAACTTGTTCTTTTTTTTTTTTTTTTTTTTTTTTCCTTTTTTTGTAGTTTTACTTGTGTATAAATTCTAATAAGAAAAAAATAAACAACCAAAATGATCAATCAAAATGAATGAATAAACACTTTAAAAAAGTTTTCACCCAGTCCATAGGATCTTTGGTTTTCTAACATTCCACTATACAGCATGGGAAATGGTGGCATTTGTTATTTCTTGTTCCTACTGTGCATATAAAAGTAATTATCTGATAATATAAAAATTATATTACCCCTCCTTATATAATTTATGTGTAATTTATAAGCATAATCTTCTTTCTGCATTTATGTTCATATATCTTTCCTGTCTCATTGACTAATCTATGTACTTGATTTCTGATTTTAATCATGTTACACATGCTTTTTGAATAAATCATTTTTGATATTTCGATTTATCAACCATTTAAAACAACAACAACAACAAAAATAACATAGTTGTTGTAGAATTAACTAGTCATATGCATTTTTCATTGCCATATCATGCCAAATGATCAAGTGCTGTGCATCTCTTGAGCAAATTTATAAACCATGCTTTATTGAGCTGTCTTAGATTGAACTAAAGGAGCCCTGCAGTCTGAAAAGTTGTTTTCTCTGTAACTGTTTCCAAGGACTTTCTTGGAGACATTTTACATTGCAAATAATGGAATAAGTTGCAACTTTCTTGCATACCTGGTAGGATATTCCCAATCATTAAAGGTTGGTAGAAATACTCATTTAGCACCAAATAATCCATACAGCTCATATGCTAAGACCTAATCAATTTCTTAACCCTTTCCCTCATAGAGGAAACCATGAAAAGACCTATGCGAACAGCATAAAACCAGATCAGCCTGCGAGTAACTCGCAGGCTGATCAGGTTTTATGCTGTTCGCTGCTCCTCAGTGGTCTGGAAATGAGGATTTTGTAATTAAATTTGGTAAGGTTTAACTGTGGTTTTCTGCAGATCAGGCTTTATGTGGTAGCTATTGAGTGTCAAAATGAGTCTATATGAGGGAAAGGGTTACCCTGTCAAAGAAATTCATAGTAAATTTCTGAGCTTCTATAAAGTAATAATGCTTAATATTCACTCAAATTATTGCTTATGTTCTGCACATCTGACAAGTAAAAAGAAAGTAAAGGTACTTGTATTGACTATCCTTGAAGTTTCTGAAAGAATTAGAATTGGCCTGCAGTTATTGTAGATGATGTTTTTATTGCTGTCTCATCAATGTACCAGTGAAATTCAGTAAATGTAGATAACAGGCTTTCATGAAACAGTATAGATCTGCTATATATTAGTATATTCTAATATTTTGACACATGATGTTTGCAGTGAAGGTGGCAGTTTGTGGTAACACTCGTGTATATAATTGGAACGCTGACATTATTTTTATAAATGATTTCATGACAGAATCAGTTAAACACATGACATATTATGACTCCATAAACACATACTGATATTTGTTTCTTAATTTTCAAGAGAGTATGCTTATTTCAAAAAGATTTTTTTTGCTCTGAAGTAACTAGTTATTTCTTTTTTAGCTCACCTGAGCACAAAGTGCTCAAGGTGAGCTTTTGTGATCGCCCTTCGTCCGGCGTCCATCGTCGTGCGTCGTCCGTCGTCAACAATTTGCTTTAAACGACATCTCCTCTGAAACCACTGGAAAGAATTTAATGAAACTTGGCAGGAATGTTCCTTGGGTGAGGCTCTACAAAAGTTGCTAAAATAAAGTTGATCCATGAAGAACTCTGGTTGCCATGGCAACAAAAAGAAAAATAATTTGAAAACTTTAAAAATCATCTTCAAAACTACTGGCCAGATTTCAAAATAAATTTGTACAGATGTTCCTTGGGTCAACCTCTACCAAAGTTGCTAAAATTATTCCGATCCGTAAAAAAACATGGCCGCCAGGGGCGGGGCTTATTTGCCTTATATGCATATAGGGAAACCTTTAAACAACATCTCCTCTGAAACCACTTGACAGAATTTGATTAAACTTGGCAGGGATGATCCTTGGGTCAACCTTCACAAAAGTTGCTAAAATAAACTTGATCCATGTAGAACTCTGGTTGCCATGGCAACAAAAAGAAAAAAAAATGAAAACTTTAAAAATCATCTTCTTCAAAACTACTGGCCAGATTTTAAAATAAATTGGTACAGATGTTCCTTGGGTCAACCTCTACCAAAGTTGCTAAAATTTTTCCGATCCGTAAAAAAACATGGCCGCCAGGGGCGGGGCTTATTTGCCTTATATGTATATAGAGAAACCTTTAAACAACATCTTCTCTGAAACCACTGGACAGAATTTGATTAAACTTGGCAGGGATGATCCTTGGGTCAACCTTCACAAAAGTTGCTAAAATAAACTTGATCCATGTAGAACTCTGGTTGCCATGGCAACAAAAAGAAAAAAAAATGAAAACTTTAAAAATCATCTTCTTCAAAACTACTGGCCAGATTTTAAAATAAATTGGTACAGATGTTCCTTGGGTCAACCTCTACCAAAGTTGCTGAAATTATTCCGATCCATAAAAAAACATGGCCGCCAGGGGCGGAGCTTATTTGCCTTATTTGTATATAGGGAAAACTTTAAACAACATCTCCTCTGAAACCACTTGACAGAATTTGATTAAACTTGGCAGGGATGATCCTTGGGTCAACCTCCACAAAAGTTGTTAAAATAAACTTGATGCATGAAGAACTCAGGTTGCCATGGCAATAAAAAGAAAAAAAAATATGAAAACTTTAAAAATCATCTTCTTCAAAACTACTGGCCAGATTTTAAAATAAATTGGTACAGGTGTTCCTTGGGTCAACCTCTACCAAAGTTGCTAAAATTTTTCCGATCCGTAAAAAACATGGCCGCCAGGGCCGGGGCTTATTTGCCTTGTATGTATATAGGGAAAACTTTAATCAACATTTCCTCTGAAACCACTGGAAAGAATTTGATTAAATTTGGCAGGAATGATCCTTGGGTCAACCTTCACAAAAGTTCCTAAAATAAACTTGATCCATATAGAACTCTTGTTGCCATGGCAACAAAAAGAAAAAAAATATGAAAACTTTAAAAATCATCTTCTTCAAAGCTACTGTCCAGATTTTAAAATAAATTGGTACAGATGTTCCTTGGGTCAACCTATTTATCTCAGGTGAGCGATTTAGGGCCATCATGGGCCTCTTGTTTTGCAAATCATAAATATGTACTGGGACTCAGTGCAATTTTTTTTAAATAAATACTCGGTAATTATTTGTTACCATCCTTGTTTTACATTTGAACGGATTGTTCAAAGAATATCCTCTCTTTCTTTAACAGCTTGATCATTCTGGTTTCATTTAGATTGACGGATAGAAATACAGGTTTGCTTAATGTGCTCTAAATCTAGAAAACATAATTATGCCATAGTATTGAATGTATGTTGTCTTGTACGATGTTATATTGAAAAAAGTATTTTCTCCCATCAGAATCAGTGTGTTCCATGTTTGTGGTACAAGTTATTTCTTGATTTAGTTTGTTATTTCTCAAACATTTACAAGCAAAACTCCAAATGTTGAAAGCTGTGTATTCCCTTCTTTTTGAACATGCAGACAAGAACCTTGTGCAACTGTTATAAACAGCATTATAGCTACACAGTGATCTGGAGCTGAACTGCTGGGTATGAAAGTTCAGGTGTGCCATTTTGTGAAGTACGGTGAGGCAGGGTCTACCGGTATTTATATAGTATTAAGAGACTCTGGTCATTGTTTTTGAAGATCACCTTTTTTTGTTTATTCGCATATCATACATGGATACTTCATTTCATATTTTCTGAGCTAATGCACCTAGTGCGTAATTTCAAATAATCCTTCTTTTTTTTTTTGTTGTAGGGTTCTATCACAAAAAAAGTTATGCTTTACAGCTTTATATTGCTGGCTGTATGTTTAAACCATGTGAATTGAAGTTAAGCTATGAGAGAGAAAATTCATGAATTCACATGAATAAAAGCATTTTTTTATTTTTACAAGCGCAATGATAAATTAAGGATCACTGTTTGTTTCACTGTCATTGAGCCACAATTTTTTCCATTATTTCAGAGATAAGTGTGGGCCCTTTACAATTGGTCCAAAATCTTCAATGATAAAATAATAAGACGACTAATGGGAAGACAATATTGGATGCAGATTGTCTGAAAATGGATAGAATGTAGAAAAATATAGTGGAAAAACTGCATGGATGCAGATTGTCTGAAAATGGATAGAATGTAGAAAAATATAGTGGAAAAACTGCATGGTAAAGAAATGGTATACTGTGAATTCTAGTTCTTGTTATTTGTTTTTGTAGTTTTTTGTTTTAGTCAGTTCTGTTTGCTTAGTATTGGTATATACCCATGTAACTGTTTTTCTTGATTTGTTAATGAATAATTAATCAGGTTGATTGTTGAAATATTAAAGTTAATGTTTGTGGAAAATGAGTTTAGTTTTGTATTATGTGTTATTTTTACATTGTTAGTTAGATATGAAGTTACTTGTTTACCCATTGATAAATAAAAAATCAAATGGCAATTGTTTGAGGACCAATTATCCAAATACCCCTGTCCTGTGATACACTCCTAGACTTGACACAAGCCCTGCTACTCTGCATGTTTTCATAACCTTATGATTTTTTGAAGACTTTATACCCTGCCCTCCACCACCCATTCGTAATTTTACATTACAGGATTTTACTGCTGGTCTGTGTTTGTCTGGATGTCATAAATTTGTATCTTTATTGTAGACTTAATGAACAAATTTAAAAAAGTAAACAGTTTGAATGTTTTTCCGAGGAATAAAAGGATATGGCAATGTTCATAATTGTGTTTCTGAAACAGCTATTTTGGAAATAAGGACTGTTTTAAAGGACCAAACTTGAGAAGTTATTCAGAAGGTCCCATACAACAGGAAGTCCCTTAATTGACACTCTACTTAACAAGCTTTTTTTTTTCTACAGGTGGTTTCATATTGATATATAATAACCATGTTGGATAGTTACTGTAATCAGAAGGGAAAAAAATTGTTTAACATTGATACTTGTAGTGTTTGCTAAAAATTATATTTTTACAAGAATGTGTTTCATCTTTTTATCAGTTACGTGTCAAGTGATAAAACTGTTACTGTTTCTTCTCTTATCAACATTTGTCACTGCTGAGTTTTTTAATACCAAGTCCGTCCTAAACTAAGAAGTTTACATTTTGTAGTCCTGAAGGATGTTCTAGAGCCAGGATGCTAGACAAACCGAATTCAATTTTAATCCAGGTGAGGTCACACAAGCAGTGGTCACTGGTTTAATCCCTTATCTTAATCTCACCATAAGGTCTTAAGATAAGCATCCCCTTGACTCTGTCCTTATACTCAAGTATGAAAGATAAGGAAAAGTACTTAAATAAGTGCCCTGTTATAGAATATGAGGGATCATTTTAGTATTGTCAGCAATTAAAAAATAACAATAAATGCTTGCTAGTGAAGGGATGGTGTCCTTGTGCTTTGTTTAGAAGTGGTGTAGGGCATCAGACTACAGATATAAAAAGTAAGTCAGATTTGAGACATGATATCATCCTGATTTTTCCAGGTACTCTTACATACCTTCCCAAGATCAGAAACCTCACAAACTAACGTTTGTGCCAACAAAATATTTTTCATTTGTTATACATGAATACATAAAGTTTTTTGTTGTTTTTTATTTCTCATTTTGAAAAAAAATCAAATTTAATTTCAGCTGAAATTCTTTCATGACATTTACCATCACATGTATTTAATGAAAACACTGGTTAAAGTTTTGAAATATAGAGAATCTCATTAATCCATTGAAATAATATTCATCCAGACAGTACTCAACTGATTTTTTTTAAATCTAAAAAATTGCATAATATACTGATATACACATATCAAAAGTTTTCTTATACTCACTCTATATATTTATTTCATGATACATGTATAGCGAAAAATGATATTTGACATATGCATATAATAAAGATGAAAAAAATAACATACATGTATACAATTTAATTAATATATAAGTAAAATTATTTTTCATAATAAAAATTACATTTCCCATGCTTTTCCCTTGCTTAAAAGAAAATATTTTGTACTTATGCTTTTATTTCATTACTTCAAAATGATTTAATTGCCAGTATGAATAAAGATTATATATACTCCTTCTTTTTCTGTTTTATTTATTTCAACTTTGGCTGTAGACACATTCACATTTTCATATGGATTATGAGAGATTACGGTGTGTGTGTTTATTTCAATCAGTAAGTAAGATAAGTGATTCCTTAACCCTTTCCCTCATAGAGGAAACCATGAAAAGACCTATGCAAACAACATAAAACCAGATCAGATCAGGTTTTATGCTGTTCGCTGCTCCTCAGTGGTCTGGAAATGAGGTTTTTGTAATTAAATTTGGTAAGGTTTAACTGTGGTTTTCTGCAGATCAAGCTTTATGTGGTACCTATTGAGTGCGTCAAAATGAGTCTATATGAGGGAAAGGGTTAAATGTTTGAATGCCCACTGTGTATATCTTTTACCCCAGCTTCACAGAAGTGGGGGCTATATAGGAATCAACACTTATCATGTCCAGTCACAGCCTGTCCTCCTCACTTGGCACTCAGCATATAAGGATAGTTCCAGGACTGGTTGGCCCGATGTCAGGATAATGTGACATGTCTATGGGATGATACTGCCATGGACCAGCACTATATCTGTCTCAAGTTGATATCGTCTCCAAATGACTGAAATACTGTTGGTAGGATGTAAAACCCAACACACACAACAAACATCCTGTTCTACACTCATACTACATGAGGACAAGATGAGATAAAGGTTTATCAATCACCGTTAGGGATAGTTTATTCTTCTTTTCCACCCACAATATTATATAATATTACACATGACTTGGTATTATTGGCAAGAAAATTACACCAAATATGCAGACTCTGTGAATATAAGATGACATTTTCCTGATAGATCATTTCATGTTATACTACAGACAAATGGCACTGGTAATCATTTCTTATTAATCAATAAGTACAAAATTAATGTATTCTAAAACCATCACTCACCATGGCATTTGCGATGGTTTAAGTTTTTTTTTTTAAAGATTAATATCTTATATACTACCCAAGTTACTTACTTCAAACTTCACATGCTTATTGTCTGGCAATATTAATCTGAGACATCTAAATATTTAGTGACCTTTCTTCTGCAATTGTCGGTTTCCAAGGTAAAACGTGTAGCCGGGTACAGGTATTTGGTGATAAATCAATAGGCAATAAGACATGAGTGTCTCGATAGCTCAGTGGTAGAGCGCAGGAACGGTAGTCCTGAGACCCTGGGTTCGAGTCCCGGTCGAGCCATGATTTTTTCACCACCTGTTACATTTGGCGCCCAACGTAAATAACCTACTGTTTGATATGGCTACTGCTTCGGCACCTCAAGAACTTTTCACAATGTTCTTTGTCTCAAAGAATTCGGGACGAATTCTAAATTTGGAGGGGGAATATGTAGCCGGGTACAGGTATTTGGTGATAAATCAATAGGCAATAAGACATGAGTGTCTCGATAGCTCAGTGGTAGAGCGCAGGAACAGTAGTCCTGAGACCCTGGGTTCGAGTCCCGGTCGAGCCATGATTTTTTCACCACCTGTTACAAACGTATGGACTTTATGGTACAGCAACTATATGTATAACCTAGAAGCACATGTGTATCACACACCTTGCTAGCCTCAAGCTGAAGGTTGTGGGTTCGAATCTAGCTCAGATTTTATCGAACTTATTGTTGAATATTTTAGCTGGTTAACTCAATGCTCCAATGCATATCTAAATGAAAAAAAAAAACAAGAGGGCCAAGATGGCCCTGTGTCGTTCACCTGAGTAAGAGGGTTGTGTTAGGCATAATGACAAAAAATCTGGCATCTAAAGTGTTTTTCTAATATTTGACTAAATGACCTACATATTAATCCTACCTGAATTTGCACTCAACTGGGAATTCCTGCAGTCATCATTCATATCAAGTTTAATTCAATTAGACAAATATCCTGACCAAATCTATTGATTATTCAAGTATCAAAATGCTGAAGGCACTGGAGTTGTGTTCGTCTCAGGTGAAAAAGGGTTTGACAGACTGCATCTTAATAATTAATTTTTCTTGCATTTGAGATTCGTAAGTTTAACCCCCAAAAAAATCAATTGCAAGGCTTATTTGCCATTTTCAATTTCTAAAGCATAACAACGGTGTAGGGAACCAAAGGCAGCCATAAGGCTCGCCAATGTGGTGTTCCAGAGTCAACACTTCAAACATAAAATGAATATAGAAACATAAAAGATTATCGTTTTAAAAGAAAAAGATAACTATTCAATCTACATATTTGTAGTTGTTTTTTACATACAGTTTATAATTTTTGCGTCCTGCTTTGTACGTACAATGATTAGATACAGAAACCAATCAAATGCTTCGTTTCACTACATACTCTCAAATCACCCATAATGCCGACCTGCCGAATTGTGACTTTCGTTAAAAAAAAACAATGTCAACTACTTGAAACCAATTAATGTATTAATCATTTTTGCAATACAATAGTAAATGACTGTTTATTGTTCCTTCCCATGGGAAGGAACATCTATAGTCATACATTTCAATTTGACAGTTTCAGATTCGCTTCCTGCGGAGATGTTATCCCGCTTAGTATCTGATTTGCCTCATGATACCTACGATGAGACGGGATCCAATCGGAAGTGACGTGATAGCAGAAACCGCCATTTATCCGCCATTTTAACGGCCATTTTAACGTTTTTGATGACGTGTTGGTTTTCTGTTGACGTTATCAGCAAATCAGTGGCGGATATCGTATCACATGACTCTGAGGCTGCCGAATATGGTTAGGGGTTTACACATTTGAAAACAAAGATTGCGTGTGTTTTTCTTTCTAAACAAATGACCCGTACCAAGATTGGTATACTACATGTAATTCAATCAGTAAAAATAGCTTAGCCAAAAAGGCTAATTTATCTTTCATAATGTCAAAAATATGGCTTTCACTTCATATTTCTAAGTTTAGAAATGCCCTGGAAGGAACTTTTGGTAGGCTAAAACTTGTATACATGTATATAGATACAAGAGCCCATGGCGTCGGAAATGTGTACTTGAGAATGTATATCACAATAAAGTTACTATGCAACAAAAGCGAACCTGCACCCAAATCGGAAGAAGAAGTGCGTCAACCGGAATGAACAAACGATAAAGAAGTAAATACTTAGGCTCCTACACAGAGGAAGTTCAAAGCAAACATTGAGTGTCTTCACAAGAAAAAATCGTCATGAACGTTCACTTTCTTGCACAGGCAGTGACATATTTCCTGATATTTGTTTGTGGCTTCACAGTGTGTATACCAGTGGGTGTCAGTCGAGTAAGTGTGTTGTTTTGTTTTGGCTCATTGCGGCTTTTTTTTATTTATTTTTTTTTCAGTGAAGCAAACTTACAACTGCAATGATATCTGGCGAAGTCGGGCAGTGCCCTACGGTTAGCGCGTGGTATATGTACTTTTATTTTAGTCAACATTAAATTTCAGAACACTATGGCTTATTTTTAGCTCACTATGGAGCGCCAAATCTACATAAACGCAAATAATTGGAGAGCTCTACAAATGATTAGAAATATCTTTAACTGAATTATGTATATCATTCAATTGATGACAGTACTCTTCAGTTGAATTAATGATATTAGTTGATCTCTCCAAATCACTTTAATTGAAATCAATTGCCGATATCAATAATTGAATTGATGATCAATGTTCATGATTTCGGTTTTGAGATAATGATTTCTCCCTGATGTTACAAGTATTTCAGCCGTATTATAATGTATGACACATTAAATCTGTAAGAATGGGATTTGTTTATATCGTAACAATAAAAAACAACAACAGAAGCTCATATTTTATGTTTGTTAATTTACATTTGTCGATTAATGATATCGTTAATAGAATTGAAGAGATCTATAATTTAATTATTGATATTTTAAAATCAATTATGAATAAGTATTCATTTTATTTAATTGTAGAGCTCTACAACTGATTTGTATTATTGAATTAATGAATACATATTGCACATGCGCATGAATGGCGAAGACATGAAAATATGAGCTCTCGAAAAATATTAATTCTTAGTGTTTCTAGACAAATATTGATGGCACTAAAGTGGATTATCATTTATATACTTTTGAGTGTCAGTGTTATCTGTTTGGATGATTATGGTGCAGTCAGTGACAATTAAGGATATTAAATGCCATCGAAAAACAAGGAAAGGGCGCGAATCGAAAACCAAAGCGAAAAGCAAAATCACCGCCTTTAGTGAAGGAACAAAACACATTCAAGGCACGGGAAAAGACAGGAGAATCGGTGAGTGAAAGCTCAATAAACAAAAATACATTCGATCATTTGACATTTCGAGCCAACATAAGCTATACACCCATACCATACGGAATGGCCACAGACTCCGATGGCACAGTATTTACCCCCACCAACCCATCAACAGCAAGGTCCCCCAGCCTGGGCTTTAGAGATATTGGAGGAAATGAATCCCTTAAACTTAAAAAAAATAGAGAACACTGTTGATTGTATAAACTTTAAAATGAAGGAATTGGATACAAAACTCATACATGTAGAAACACGAGTGTCAGATTTTGAAAACTCATCTTATTTCATAAACGAAACCAATGAGAAACACTCTTGTGAAATCTCTCAGCCCCTCACCGCTGTGGGTTCGAATCCCGGCAGGGACTTCGGATTTTTCATGTGAGGAAGCCTTCCAGCTGGCTTGCGGTAGGTCGGTGGTTCTACCCGGGTACCTCTGTGTACTCGGGGTCTTCCTCCACCTGTAATTAGCTGGACGTCGCTATATGATTGAAATACTATCGCAGCGACGGTAATCCCCAATACAACAATACAACTTGTGAACTCAAAAAAGCCAACGCGGAAGTAAAATCCATACAAATCTCATGTGTAAAATCCTAGAGGAATCAATGAAAACATTCGAAACAGAAAAAGATCAGATGAAGAACAAATTTATTGACTTAGAATCTCGTCCTATGCGAGAAAATCTTATATTTTACTGGAAACAAGAGAGTGAATCGGATTGCATGGAGAAAATGAGATCTTTCTGTAAAGACAAACTCAGTATCGACGCATCTACAATGATCTTTGATCGCGTCCACCGTGTCGACTGACCCTCGTAAAAAAAACACAGTAATATAGGGGACGGTTTGGCCCCAAATACACTTGACCTCCTTTATAGGTTGGTGGCCATCTGTGTTACTATTTATAGTAACTTATTTGCATATAAGCATTTTTGGGGATAGGGCGCATACGTAATGGCCATGTTGTTGACGGCCATTTTATTTCAGACTTATGTTTGTATGGCGCATGCGTGACGGCCATTTTTAGTATACAGAAGTGACTTGTATACTTGATCTGAGATCTACTCGCGGAAATTGAGGGACGCTTCCATTCGATCTCAGACAATGTCATAAAAGATACTCAAACTTGTAGTAACTTCAAGAAAGAAAATAGCAGACAATATATGTCTGCAGCAATACTTTAAAAAAAATCAAAGCATCGAGAGTACCGTCAGAAGCGAAAGTTAAAACGTGATAATACTAATTTTTTGTGTGTGGTATTCATGTAAAAAATAAGAGAAGTTTAGACATGCCAGAAGTCAAGGAAAGATAGATATGATTCATGGTCTCTGTCAGTGTATAAAGTACCAATTCTACCTTTCGTACTTTGAGAGTTATGTTCAGAAGTATATATATATATAAAGATGTTGAAGTGTAAACAAAGTGAAATCTGATGACCAAGAGGGTATAGTCGCTGACTTTAGCACTCACTCAGCTTTTCACCGCGTGGGTTCGAAACCCGACAGGGTCATTCGAATTTTCATGTGAGGAAGCCTTCCAGCTGACTTGCTGTAGGTCATTGGTACAACCCGAATGCTTCCGTGCAATCGGGGTCTTCCACCATCTGTAATTAGCTGGACGTCGCTATGTGACTGAAATACTGTCGAAGCGACGGTTAACTAAAATAAAATCAATTCATCAATTTATCACTCAACATTGAATTTAAAACGGGGTGCAAGTGCGCCCATATCCCTGCTGGGTCGTGATCAAGGCTGTCGGCCACTGTGCAGAAGGGAATGATGCCATCATTGACATACAATAATCCTGTGTGAACAGATCCGCCAAAATGCATGGCTTAAACCTCGAACGAATTTTTCAGAGAAACCTGTATGGGTGACAATTTCTGCCTGGGTAAGATTTTTCTCAGATATCGAAGCGTTTTGTATTGGCTTCTTATATTGAAAATGTGCCTACATGCCCTGTAGCTGAGTGAGTGCTAAAGTCAGCGACTATACCCTATCGGCCATCAGATTATACTTACACTCTAACATCTCTATTTCTTATGCAGTCATCTTCAAACTTCGTTACAATGTTTATAGCCATAATGTCTCGGTCAAGTTCAATAATGGCTGATATTGGACTGATATATCTACAGTTTAGGCCCTTGAACTGTCAGAATTTCACGTTGATTTGCCGATTTTGCACTCTTCATATCCTAAGCAGTGCAGGCAATGAAGACAATGTTTCTCAGATTAGCGACTTGGGGGCCATCTTGGCCCCCTTGTTTTACTTCAGTCTGACAATATATCATTGTCTTCATATTTATCCTACTTCCTGGAAGCATTTATCCATATGCGTACACATACCGTCATACTCCCCTCGCGAGTGTTATGGTAAAAAGTGCAAATAAAAGGTTAACTATTGACAATAAAAAATTAGTTACTGGGCTGGTTTGCAACAGACTAAAATATGGGTAATTAGATGAAACAAGAAACATCAAAATATATTCGGCGTTGATGGGGATTCAAGTAATGAAGATTATAGATATGTTATATTATGTAAAGTGTCCTGTCCATCGCAATCAGCAGAGTAAACATACCGTAACCTCTTTCAGTCATACGGAGATGGTGAAATATAATAATGTTTGTATTGTTCTGTTCGAAACAGACCTCAATGTGCATCTAAGAAAAGTATTTTGATGAAACAACCATGTATAAAAAGTGAGGTTAGACAGTTAAGCCGAAAAAAATATTCAGATAAAGGTGGAGTTTCAGACTCTGATTATCCTCCCATTATTTACAAGGGTGTACAGTGTTGACAGACATTGAACAAATGAGACAGAAATTGATTTGCCAAATTATATGTCATTCCTAATTAAAAGACAAACATTCGGAAAAGATAAATTTGGATCAGTTCTATTGGCTGAAAATGTGCACATTTATTATCAAATGACAGACAGGACTGTGAAAAGCTGAGATTAACGAGGATTGCTGCAATTTTGAAACTATTTATTTGTTCATCAGATTAAACAAAGATTTATTCGCTTAAACCACTATGCTTAATGCAAATATGAATTTCAAAGAATGCTGATATCCTATTTTTGTGGTGCATTTAACGCAGCTGTTCTGAATACGAGATGAAGTAGAAATTGCACTATTTTGTACATAGTCTATACAAAATTTAATATATACATGTATACTTCTTACCAAGTGGTGACACCAACCCAGGCACCAACCAGAATCATTCCCAACAAATTTGTATTGTTTGCGTCTAGCCCTGGTATTATACAGGTTTCCATGGAAATTCAATTTCAAACATTTCAGCTCTGAAACGCGACCACATAGATAAGAAGTAACGCTGTGGGAAAGGGTGGTGCCAGTCAGTACTCCAGTCTTGAAATATACACACAACGGAGTTTGGTGGGGGTCCCGGTTTCCCCCTCAAGAGAAGCTTCACTGCCAATAGAGCATGCATATAATAACTGCATGCTCCAGATTTTTTTTTGTCTGGGTGATGACCCTGAAGCGACTGTGGTGCCATTTTAGGTATATTAAATGCCCCCCGCCCCCTACCTGAGAGGCAGAGTTCTCCTTGGTGTGACTAAAGAATTCTATGGTATTTGTCAAGACGCTCTGTATTCTTTGATCAATACTCTAAATAACTAGCTGAATATTTATTTGTTTATTTCAATTGTTTCAGTTTGAAGGCAATTGTATTTTGTATGGAACTTTCGACAAACCGAATGGCCGTTCGACAATACAATATTCTGGAGAGACCAACTGTGACTTTCCAATCTACTTCAGCGTGTTTTGCCTGATTTTCTATGGACTTGGGGCATCTTTGTACAACCTTTATGCAGTTATTAACTCACGCAGAGATTCAAATATAGGGTATGTATGTTTCACAGAGCTGTGTATACGTGATTCGAATGGGTTTCTAATCATCTTTTTATTTTTAACAGGCCCGTCGAATAACAGGACGTATTATGGTAAAGTGATGTCTGTCCGCTGTCCGTAGACATTTCGTTTCTGCGCAATATCTATTGAAAGACTGTATGTATTGAATACATATTTGGTATGCAAGTATATGATAAAAAAAGGCTCTTGTTCTCCATTTTAGTGCCAGTATTTCGCACCATTCCCCCAGTCAAAAAGTACCCCTCCCCCCATTTTCATGCAAAACGTCTCCTCTAGAGCTCACATATATAACAAGAGAGGTCAAGTGGTAGGTAGTTATCTACCATTTGATTTCTGTTTTAGCTAAATCCAACAGCTACTAGACAAAAACTATTTTATACATTTTTTCACATAATAAAATTATTACTGTATGTATATGCAGTAAGAATTACCTAAAATTACCTCTACAAGTTAAAACGACACGAAAATACCCCTGCTGCAGATAGAGAAATTGGTCCCCCAAGACAGAGCTATGTCAAAATACAGGGCAATTTCGACTTTCGTTACAGTTCACCGATAGATCATTGTCTTAGTATGACACCCTTGACATTTACAACAGTAGCAAAACGGTTTCCTCGCATTGAAAACAGTACTTTGTACTAGGGAGGATTGGGGGTTTCAAGTGATCATTTGAAGAGACGATTTTGAAGCATATCAAAGGGGGTCATTAAGAGAGCTTGAGGGTCAGCGTGTAAAATTGTGTGATCACTGAATAATTACTGGTTTCAAATATTTGTTTACGCCCTGAACGTATTTATAAACAGGAAGTATTTTAACCAAAGTTAAAATTGTATCTTTCCCTTAATTTTAAAATTTCATATTGGTTTTAGGTAGCCAAGAACGTGTTTTTTTTTGTGTGTGTGTGTGTGTGTGTGTGCATATTGATTTTAATAATTTACCACATATAAAACATAGTGTGCAAAAATCTGCTGTGAAATAACAGTTATACGCATTGGAAATGTTGGTCAAATCTCACCAGTTAGTATTGTGTATTGATGTCAAAATCACTGGCAAAAGAACCGCAGAATTGCCAATATTAATTTTTTTTTTGGCAATGGAGCCGCATAATCAAAGCAGGGAACAACCACTGTTACTATTATAAAATAAAAAACATGCAATATGTTTGTTTGTTTGTTTTAAAGCATTCAAAATATGCAAGTCTTCTATCGTTATTAAAAAAATGGAAACATACAATGTGTGTCTGATGACTTCTCCTTGGTTAACTTGGTTAACGGACCTTGCAAAGCAACCTCAGAAAAGCTCAGAAAAAAATGGAAGATGTTTTGAGATCTTAAAATATTCAGATTTTAGATAAAAACCGTCAATTTGAAAAATTAATGAAACAACAGTTTAAAAATAAGTATTACAGCATAATGTAGAAAGTGTAAAAACACACAAACACTTAACATATGACATGTCTAAATTTACGGCCCCAGGCCCAGTATGCGGTCCCAGTATGTATAGTGCTTGAAATGGGTAAACTAAAAAAACTAAACTTAACTGAACATTACATAGCTTATGTTGTAAAGCCTTGCATATATCATCAACACAAAATAAATGCCATACTCGTGTGCCACGCTACGTTATCAAGGGAAGTAATAACTATCGGGAAGATGTTAATTAATACCGGGATCTGTACCTAAATCCCTTACCAAATAAAATCTTATCTGTGCTGAATTGTTTCCTTATCATTGCCCTTGTTGTTTTTGTTGCTGCTGATGATGATGATATTTACATTGACATTAATACCGTCATAGTAGTTTACTGTCTTGAAATTTCAAGCATCTTGAAGACCGGAACTATTCCAATAATTATATAAGAAAGGAAATACCTGTTGTAAAATGTATCTTCATTGATCTATAGATTAGTTAATTTATGGCATCTCAAATCATCATCACATAATGTGTCTACCATAACTAAAGTATCTGTACTTTTTTGTTCTATATTTCTGAATAGTTTGATAAATTTTTTGTTGTTGTTGTTGTTTTTGGACCTTTTCTGTGTGGCTTTGTTATATTTAAGCCGTGCTTCAAAAACATGCGCGGCGTCTTTGATGCTTTGCATCAAAATTAATCTTGTTGGAATGTTGAATACAATTTTTAGTCCCTCTGAACTGTATATTGAACATGGTAAGGAACGGGATCTGACATAAATTGATTACGGGGGTCGTAACCTTGCACTAATTAATGTTACCATTATACATTATATTATATGCACGGTTCGATTAGTCTGACATTCAGTCAACACATGGAATCACGAATCAATGCCAAAAGCAACATCTTTATAAGTCTGTTCCACTGTCCATTTTTTTCACCGACGATTCCGATTGGATGACGTAACGTTAAACATCTATGCATACTCGTACAATCTGTGGATGTCAATTTTCCGCCGTACAGTCGCTCGATCAAAATCCGAAAGTTGATAGTGGAACAGATGTGCAACTGCTGACATTTCGTGTCGTTGCCTTTTGAAAACTCTGCTTTCCTAAACAGATGAACGTAAACTCACATTACATGTTCACTACAATTATGTTGATTGCGGAGGTATATTTCTGTAACGAATATATTGTTTTTTGTTCAAGTGGTGGTGTCCTAGATTTTTTTTATACGCACATTGTAATGCATCATTTGAAGAATTCTAAATTTAGGGGAAAAACACAGTTAATCGAAGTACCTTTGAAAATCGAGAAAGAAAATAACACAGGGGTTTGGCACGAAAGGGGGGGGGGGGGGCATAAAATCACTATATATACGCTTGCGATAGGTGCAAAGTATTCAAAGATACCTTCATAAATGGCTGAGTTGTTGGCTTTTTCCTGATGAAGGTATGGGTTTAGATCAATCGGAAGTTGTATCCCTTGTATTAAATATAGTGATTTTATCCCCCCCCCTTTCGTGCCAAACCCCTGTGGAAAATAATTGATGAATCGATTAAATTGTACAAAGTATAACCTCCTTATTAAATTTTTATAGATTTGTCTCAGATAGAAGTACATTGCAAAAGAAAGTCTGGTTGCAAGATCAAAACAACTTGGTGTGGTTTCATTGCAGATCCCAGCTGTTGGTGTTGTCATTTCTGGTTATAAACTCACTGCTAGGATTCACAACTTTTGTGATGGCTTGCATTATCTCAGATGGCTTCAAACAGTTTTGCAATGAGATGGTTTCTTCTGTCCCGTTAAACAAGTAAGTTATCTTCACTGGAACCAGAGGCATGTTTAAGGTCTGTCTGAAAAATCCACTGAAGCAGTGAAATAAATGTTGGATCTAGGTAAAATTTGCTTTTGCATTTCTCTCTGAAAGAAGACAAATTCCTTTACTATAAAAGTCCTTTACTATTTTTTAATCTTTAAATAACTTAAAGTCTATATAAAGGAAATGGAATCCGAATCAATATTTCATTAAAAAAATATTCAAGGACATTTTGTCAAATTAATTTACATGTATATTATTTTTATTAAAACACATTTAAATGTATTCAAATTTCCTTTTTTTTAAATTTTTAAAAATATGAATTTACATATTAATTTTTTAAAATTGTGATTCAAAAAAAAAAAAAAAAAAAATATCGGGAAAGAATTAACACTGTGGCTGTTAAACAGTGCAGTGATTAACTGTATTGTGAAAAATGTCATTTCAGGATTATTTGACGTGGTTGCTTCGTACAGGTGGGCTCTTTGTGCAGGTTTTTCATGCCATTTTAGAATTTGTTCAATTTTGTGACGAATCATTTTGAAAAGTCAGAGATTGTATTGATCTAATTTCAATTTAAAACATATGTTTGGATATAAAACAATTTCCCCATACTGTTTAATATTTTCTCAGTAGTCAAACGAAATGTACCGGTAAGTAATATGTTGGCATACCTTATGAGGACAGCGGGTTTCCAGTAAAAAAGGAGGGGGTTTGTTTATAGCCGTTATTGGGTTATGATTTCAATGCCAAAAAAAGTATTTTCCCCAATAACTGAGAAAAATATCCTAAACTGAGATTCAGATGAAAAAAAAATCACCTCAAGATCATGAGATATGACTAAGGTAACATTTTTGGTGTGTTATTGTGTCACTGAAGGAAAATGAATGTCTAAACTGTTATTTTAACCCTTTCCCTCATATAGACTCATTTTGACGCACTCAATAGGTACCACATAAAGCCTGATCTGCAGAAAACCACAGTTAAACCTTACCAAATTTAATTATAAAGTCCTCATTTCCAGACCACTGAGGAGCAGCGAACAGCATAAAACCTGATCAGCCTGCTAGTTACTCGCAGGTTGATCTGGTTTTATGCTGTTCGCATAGATCTTTTCATGGTGTCCTCTATAAGGGAAAGGGTTAAAATATATACAACTTACACGATTACATGTATTCATGGAAAAAGTCCATATTGTGAAAAAATTTAAATAGCAGAGTAGTGTGACATGGTATAGCATCATGCCACAAGTTTGTGGTATCAAAATGAGGTAACACTATATCTGTCTTGTGTCCTCAAATGACAGAAATACTGTTGGTAGGATATTCAAATAAAGAATAGATTTTTCTTAAGACTAATTTAAGTTTGACTGTTTCACAGGTGCAGTGATTTACAGCATACTAAATGGAAAGGCTGGAATGGTGATTTTAACGTGGGAGCCTACTCTGATCTTCTCACCACCTCCATTGTAAGATATGTTACATTATTTGTACACGGGGCCGGTACTCATATAACATGTTGTTGTTGTTGTATTGGGGTTTTCCGTCGCTGCGATAGTATTTCAATCATATAGCGACGTCCAGCTAATTACATCATATAACATGATTTGAGCTGAACCTGAAATGGTTAGAAACTGAGTTTGTGCATTTTTGGTTAAGAGTACATTCTTATGTTTATGGAAATGTACAGAAATATGTCTCAAATCCAACAAAAGTTGTTTTGACAGCTTTGAGACTTCATAAAATTTAAATTAAATTTAAAGGAAAAAAACCTAATAATTTGCAAGCACCACCAACCATAAGCAAAACAATGTTTGTGATAGGCATACTTGTAGGTTAATTAATTTATCTACATTTAGAATATGATAAACTATAAAGATAAAATTAAAAGGACCACTTGAAATAGTGATGCTGGTTGGATGTTTTAACAACACTTGGCTTCTTAATTTGGAGAAAAACAAAATAAGTCCTAAATTTGGAAAACATAAGATCATGTCAATAAAATGTTACAAGTTTTTACCCATTACACTGATTAGACCATTCATGTTGGCACCAGGCATACATATGAGGATCTTATAAGGCAGCATAACTCGCGATATTGAGTTTGCTCATATATGCCCATGTAAAGGTACTGTCCCACCTTAACATCTAACGATTCCGTCTGAGGAACAGATGCGTGCATTTGTTAGACGTTTTTATGCGTTCTGCGACTGGTTCCTGGACGTTTTTAGACGTTGACAGATGGTACTGGTCGTTTCATACTTTGAACATGTTCAAAGTTTGGAACGTGCAAATACCGATCGTGATAGACGGTTTTCTTTTGTTACTCATGCGGTGCGGGAGGTTGTGGGTTCGATCTCCGGCCGCGACATAACAAAGTCGTTAAAATGGTACTGTTATAGCTCCCTTGCTTGGCGCTCAGCATATAAGAGTAATTGAAGGACTGTTTGGCCCGGTGTCAGGATAATGTGACTGGGTGTGGTATTATGTCACATGTCTACGGCGGGATACTGCAGTGTGGCAGCGCTATATCAGTCTCAAGTTGAGATTGTCTCCAAATGACTAAAATACTGTCGGTGAGACATTAAACCCAACAAACACAAACATGTTACTCATGCGGTTTCTTACCACTTAGGCGGAATTCATACTTTTATGGCCATCTGACAGACGAGCAGCCCGTCCACCTCAAGCGATCTTATCACCTGATCAAAAGCCACAACTGTTATAATGTGATGAGGCAACAACCAGACTTTTATAAGACGCAAAGTGGACGTTGATAAACGTTTTGTAGATGGTATTTTTCCGTTTCGTTCATTACTCATACTCAATCAGATCCTCAGACTCACGGTGTTCGGTAAGCTAGACTGAATGAATGCGTTACTCAGGAAAACATGTGTGACTGACGGACTATCTGACTGACGGAAGGAGTGCAAACCTATACTCCCCTTCAGCGATGCCGGTAGGGGACTAAAAATAAATGCATTATAAACTTAATGTTTTTGTGGGTACCAATATATATTTAGATATGAATGAGTTTTTCATTTGAACATGCAGACCATTTTAAGTATCAGTAATACTAGGCGCTTAGAACATTCGAGCATACCGTTCTCTGACACCTCTTGTAAATGTTTATGAACTGAGCAACAAAAACTTAAATAATTTTTAAACAAATGTTTGAAATGAGTTTGCGTTGTTTTAATTATTAGAAACTAATCAAACCATGACTCAAAGATTCAAATACCAACGCCGGTTTCATTGCAAGCAATACATTAGTCCCATGCTGGTGTAAAGACTTGTCAATAGTAGTGCACACGTTATTCACATACAAAGTGTCAGGATTTCTTAAACACTACCAGATTAGGGTTTTCTTGCAAAATCTTTACATACATTTGACCTTGGTACAAGGTCATTTCAAATGTCAGGGCCAAAAGACAAAATATCAATACAGTATAGACATTGAATACACCAGTATGTAACAAAGATATGAGAGGTTAGTGAGCTATGTGTTACTTAATTTCAACAGTCTCACATGAGAGTACATAATAACTGGTGGATAGTCTCCAAATGACTGAAAAACTGTCGATGGGACGTAAAAACCAACAACAACAAAAAAAGAAAAAAACAACATAAAAATTCATATAAGTAAAACAGGTTGTTGCCAGCCGATCTCATATGGTTTATATCATGTTTGTTTGTAGGTGGCATCCTGGGTGTGCGTGTTTCTCTGGGTGGTGCAGGTGGGGCTGGGTGTCCTGCGGTTCCGCAGAAACAGGAAGCAGCAATCAAATGCCCGTCATCCAGAACCCACTGTCTGAACTGGACACAGTGGCGCCAGTTTCAACAAAGACAAAGCATAAACCTTCATGTACTACATTAGCTTTACATTCCATTTTTATAGGATTTGTGTATTAATCTGAGGTTGCATAATTACTAAATTATAAATGGACAATTACCCGATTGTTTTGATTTTGATGGATAACAAAATTCAGTTCAAGTCTGGGCAACTTAATATCCTATAAGATGTGTGTGAAATTTCAGAAGTCCTGGCAGAAACCCAGTACAACTACTGTTTAAATGGGTATGGACCACTCGGAGGACTCTCAAACTTTTTTCAGTGATTTTGTAATTTCTGAAATGTAGTAGATATAGCTGCTTCCTGTGTCATAATGTATTAGGAAACTGTATTATAATTATGCTTTTGTTAACTAAGTTAAACACATCTTGTTGTTATTGCATGCAAAAAAATGTTAATAAGTGGGGCTGGGGCCAATTTTGACCCCAAGGCCATGATTTAAACCAACTTGGTAGATGTCCATAAAGAAATGTTACACACCAAATATCTAAACTCCTAGCTTTGTGGTTTCTGAGAAGATATTTCAAGATTTTTACTGTTTTAGCCTATTAAAAACCAAGTGATCCCTGGGGCGGGGTCAATTTTGACCCCATGGCTATGATTTAAACAAACCTGGTAGATGCTCATATGGGCATGTTACACACGAAATATCTTAACTCCAGGCCTTGTGGTGTCTGAGAAGAAATTTTTTTTAGTGTTTTTTTTCTATACAAGTATTGACCCCAGGGCCATGATTTGAACAAACTTGGTAGAGATCCACTAGACAATGTTACACACCAAATATCTAAGCTCTATTCCTTGCAGTTTTGTAGAATAAGATTTTCAAAATATGCATTTTCAAAAATCTATTTTTAGCTCCTGCGACCTACTTTTTTAACCAATCAAAATAGTTTGAACATCTTTGATAGAGGCCATCATAAGGATGATTCCTATTAAGTTTGGTCAAAATCCATTCAGCGGTTTAGGAAGGAAATGTTGTTTAAAGGAATTTGTTGACTTGGACGCACGGACAGAGGCACAAACTGACGGACGCCTGACAAAAGGTGATCACAATTGCTCACCATGAGCACATTATTTTAGTAACTTTCGTAAGGTTCATCAAAGGATTATCCCTGCCAAGTTTAATCAAATTCTGTCCAGTGGTTTCAGTGGAGATGTCCTAATAGCTCACCATGAGCACATTATGCACAAAAAATATCTTTTCAATATGAATAAATATTATATGCATTGAATAATAATATCATTTAACATGGCACTATAGGTGCATCCCCTTATTTGCTCTGTTTCGCACAAAAGGTGTCTATGTATGTTTTGTCGAGAAAATTACACCGATGATGCAGACTCTGAAGTTGTTCATATCATCATTTGTACGAGGTTTGTCCAAACAGTTTGTGGACACCTACACTAGAATAAGATTCAGTCATGTATTTGTTACAGAAATATATCTCTGTAATTATCATACTTTGTGAGAACATTACACAAAATATTGCGAGTTTACGTTCAACTATATGAAAATAATGACAGTTCAATCAAACACACTATCAGATGTGCGTCACAGTTGAAATGGCGTTGCGAGATCAGCGTCAAAATAGCAATAAAGTTACGAGAGGTATAGACACTTCGATTTGATTTTCTTCGGACAAAAATCGCGAAACCCATCTGGCACACATCCTGTTCATACCCAAATTCTCTTTTAGTTTGTTTCTTTCAGTCTATCTAATAATTTTGAGATGATCAGTAATATGGTGAATACTGATGTGACGGTCTTTCTCTAGATCTTCCACTTTTGAGTTGACGCCACCATTTGCATTCTTTGGTAGACCAGACTTGTTATCATCCTTGTTAAAGGATCACCTATTTGAATAACGCTTGTGCCATTTGTATACTAGCGAACCACACACAGACGTCTGTCTAGTTGTTGTCTGTATAATTTTCAAGGTGTACTTTGGTGTTTTGTCAAAGGAGTAACACAATCTGATGAATATCCACCGTTTTTATGCATCAAAGGACGTCATGATTCTACGATAATACAATAACACATGCGCGTGCAAACAACCGTTATTATTAATGTTAAGAAAATGCGTTAAAAATTCCAGGAAGTGAATTCAACTTAAAGAGTATGCAGACATATTAATATTGTCGATGGTGCTGTATTTCATGCTGTTATTAATTGATTTTCATGACAGTGATGAAAACAATTTTTGATTTTTTTATGAACTGCGCCACCATTGTCAGATATATGGACAAAACCTGAGTGTATACTATTCGCTGTTTAGGATATTCAATTTTGTCCAGAGATGTCGTGTAAATCATAAATATAAAAAGCTTTAGACAAAACATGGTTATTACAATGCTTTTTTTCTTAGCAATATGTTTGTCTACTGATTGGACACACCTCATATATTGCAGACAAATAACCCTAGAAAACATCTTTTTTCAATAAATTAGAGCAGATATATTCAAAAAGTTAAAACCATTTATTATCATTTTAAAATGATTTATAATAAGGGGAACCCAAACTTATTTGTACATAACTGTTTTATAAGAAAATGAAAAAAATCAACGATATTGGTTAGTACTGAATAACACTTCGGTTAAGTTTTATTGAAATCATTCCATAGATGTCCAAGTTATGGAGCAGAAAAAAAGATGTAGCCTATGAACACCAACAACTCCCCTGACCTTTCAAGCATTCATATGGTTGATGTGCGAGACACACCCTTGACGTTGTGTATTAAGGAACATTTCTGTAAAGTTTTACTGAAATCCAACCATAAATGTCTGAGTTATGAAGTGAACACAAATGCGGGACAGACCGATAGAATGATGGACGGAAGGACATGCACAAACTTATTATTAGTCCCCAACCAGTTCCCCCCCCCCCCTGGTGGGGACTAATGAAATTTGGCTGCAATAGCAACCAGGGAAGTGTTGTTAGTATCATTTTTTGTGAAGAACTATCTAATGATCATACATGCTAAGTTTCAAAATTTTTAATTTCTGTCTTCTCAATATGATGAGAAAGTTATACACAGTCAGTTGTATCCTAGTATACATTATGAAAGTCAGTCAGTCTTTGATAAACTTGCAGGCTGATCAGATTTTGCACAAAGCTGCTTCTCTAGGAGGTAGGTGTAGGTGTAGATATTCCTGTCACTACACGCCTTTCAGCATTCATTGTACACTAAGTGTAGGTATCTGCAATGTCACACTGATAGGTCTCGTACTCAGACACTCCAGTGGAATTGTGGTCCCTGAGCAGGGCTATATAGTCTATCTCCAACTGGAAGGGACCGGGAACCTTGTCAGCAAGTGTGATGCTGAAGCAGGAAACTTGTCTCAGATTGTAATCATCAAGAGTGTCTTGGTTGTCCTGTATTCGTCCAGAGTTTGCAAAGTAAAATTTGCTAAATGGTACCTGCATGTATAAAAGTATATCAATTATTGGTACAAAAAGAATGACTGGTCATGAAATTCATAAAGAAAATATTGCCCATCTATTTTGAAAAAAGAAGACTGCTTTTCTAGGTATTAGTTTCTCGACATCTTTGGTCAGATCTAAAGACATACCAGTATGATAAACCCATTACCACATATAAACATGTTTTGACATACATGTATTGGAAAACTAGGCAGATCCAGATTTTATAGAAGCTGTCTGGTCAGGTTCTCCTCACGTATGTTTGCTCATATATATGTCATTATGTATCTTGGATTCTACAGTGCATGGTGAAAAAAAATTCATTGTTTCATATACCATTTTAGTTCAGTAAATTAATATTCATCGAGATATGAATTTGCACAGGAATATTCATGTGGAAAAGGGTTATTCATGTGGAAAAGGGTTAACTATACCATCTAGCCATGTGTAGTAAAGTGAGTTTTCTGAGGAGCTTCATTCACAATGTCAATCATGATAATACTCAATATTTTCTTGTCATATATGAGCCTAAATCTACGGAAAACTAAAACTCAAAATATATGCAAGTTTTAATGTGATAAAACTTAAGGAGTTGCATTCACAAGAATGTGGTCTAATCTGACATGGCGACAGATTGATGGATGGCAAGTGGAAAAATGCCTCCTCCTGTCAGACCAGTATGATAACAGATAAATCTAAAATATCATTACACCCTTATCGGTGATACTATAAAAGCAGTTGCCTCAGGATGTGAAGCTGCTTCAATTCTGGCATTTTTTTTTATATTAAAAGGGGCATAACTCCTGACATTAATGGCCGATATCAGCCATAATCGAACTTGATCAAGAAATTATTTTCATAAATATTGTCATAAAGTTTGAAGAAGACTGGTTTGTAATGAAGACGCTTGAGTGTAAACAAAGTGAAATCTGGCATTTTTTTAATCCCCCGCCGCGAAGCGGGAGGGGGGTTATAGGAATGCCCTTCGTCCGTCCGTCCGTCCGTCAGTCAGTCCATCAGTCCGTCAGTCCGTCAGTGTGTCCGAAACATTTTCGTGTCCGCTCCATATCTCATGAACGCTTGGATACATTTTCTTCAAACTCAGCTAAAATGTTAACCTCATTGAGCTGATGTGCAGAAGGCATGAGGCGGTCACGCTGGCTCAAGGTCAAGGTCATACTTGAAGGTCAAATGTTTTTTGTGTCCGCTCCATATCTCATGAACGCTTGGACACATTTTCTTCAAACTCGGCTAAAATGTTAACCTCATTGAGCTGATGTGCAGAAGGCATGAGGCGGTCACGCTGGCTCAAGGTCAAGGTCATACTTGAAGGTCAAATGTTGTTTTCGTGTCCGCTCCATATCTCATGAACGCTTGGACACAATTTCTTCAAACTCGGCTAAAATGTTAACCTCATTGAGCTGATGTGCAGAAGGCATGAGGCGGTCGCGCTGGCTCAAGGTCAAGGTCATCCTTGAAGGTCAAATGTTATTTTCGTGCACGCTCCATATCTTATGAACGCTTGGATACAGTTTCTTCAAACTCGGCTAAAATGTTAACCTCATTGAGCTGATGTGCAGGAGGCATGAGGCGGTCATGCTGGCTTAAGGTCAAGGTCATCCTTGAAGGTCAAATGTTTAAGCCTCCACTTTTTCATGTCATCTCGATTTCTCGTGATTTATTGTATTCGGTAAATAATAGTATGTCATGTTCACAATCATACAAATTATGTCATGATATATAAAGTTTTTAATTGAGTTACACATGTATTTTGTGGTTACCTAACACATCCTATACTTCATTGATGTTCACTTTTTGTACTGTTTCCCATGTAAAACTTGTCAGTAAACTTTTAATATATGTGCCTCCGAATTCTGAGATTCATACATAACTCCGGAAAGTTAAATTGTCTTAAACTGATCTTCTATGTCTGCTACAACCATGCCAGGTTAAGGTGAACATAATCCTATGACCAAACAAATTCTAATATTTGGTCAGCGGCGGGGGATATAGCTGTCCTTTGGACTGCCTTGTTTATATTAAAATGGGCGTAACTTTACTCCTGACCTAATTGGCCAATATCAGCCATAATCAAACTTGATCAAGAGATAATATCATAAACATTGTCAGAAAATTTGAAGATGATTGGTCAAGAAATAAAGATGCTAAAATTGTTTATGCATGACGGACATTCAAGTATCACAAAGGCTCACAATGAGCTTCGCTCAGGTGTCAGAGCTAAAAAGAGCCAGAAATCTTGCAAAAGGCAAGATAAGAGTAATGGATTGCATCTCTGAGTTAATAAATGATGTTTCATAAGTGCAAATTTTTTTTATAGATAAATAATACTTGACCTTTACTCAAAACTTAGCTAGCAAATTTGCTATTTTTTAGTGTATAAGGGCCATAATTCTTACAATAAACAAGATAGTTATGATTCTTGCAGCCTTAGGTCAACTGATTGTGGTGAATAAGTGTTCAAAGTTTCACATCAATAGCTTTGATAGTGAATGTGAAAAATTGATCTAAACATAAAACTTAACCAGGGTGGACGCAGACACCAAAGCTGATGAAAACAGAATGATGGCAATAGCTCATTTTTTCCCCGAAAAATCAGATGAACTAAATATGGTACTATAAACTGTATTTCAGGCCTTTTTTCCAGAGGATAAGGAAGGCGCCAAAGGACACATCAGTTAATGCTATACTTTTGAGAAAATAACCATTTTGGGGGAGAAAAAATCTTGAGATACGAAAATAGCAAATTTGGGAAAACTGTGAATTTCGTAATTTTCAGAAGACACGAATGAATTACCCCAGATGAAGAAGGAAACAAAGCCAAGTCTACTATAGTGTAAAAAGATTTTCTTTTGCAGCAAACAGACCTTTACACATACCTTATATATCTGCCAGTACGGACCACCTCTTGTGTAGAGTGGATAATGAAAGCTATCATACCACATGATATCATAATATCTCTTCATTGGGATATTTAGCATGTAGTTCCTACCATCCCCTCGGACTCGTAAGAACAGGTGAGTGTATCTGCTCCAGTCATATGGAGTAACTTTTCCAAAGGGTGTCTGAAAAAGAAAAAAAAATCTGTTTTCTATTAAACTAGGAATAGCTGAAAAGTAGCCTGCAATCAATTTATGATTACCATGTTTTTTTTTTCCTTTGGAAAAGTCATTTCACACAATGCTAGCAGTTGTCAAAATAAAGATTTCAGGCAATAGCCCAGCCCCTATCCTTAGAATTTGAATGGGCCTATTAAGACATTATAGTTATAAATTGATATTCAGGGCTTTTAGAAATTACTCCTGTGCAATTCCTATATGAACATAATAACGGGGGACTCAACTTTTAGACAAGTCTTTGTAACTTAAAAATCATGTTGAGAACTGCTGTCATATTCTATCAGGAACTGTGCTAAGTCTCACATCACTTAGTCAAAAGAAAGGCACACATTTTTTTTAATGGGTTTGAACGTTATCCAGCTGTTGACACTAACAGTTTCATGGGACCCCAAGGATACCAAATATTGGAAAAGGACTCCAGAATTGACATGCCAAGGGTTCCATCAGGATACTTACTTTTTGATTAAAAGTAAAATGAACAGCCAGATTTGTAGTAAACCAATGTAATCTTCTTCATAAACACAGTTTTATTAGTAACCCTCTTTGAAATATTGCAACTTTGCTACTTTTCAAGCAATGATAGTGTAAAGAAAACCATCCTGTATCTAAGTAATGTGACAGGAACTCTAATTTTCAGAAAGGGCTTGATCCTAAATGTCAAAGCCTGGCTAAAATGTTAGTGTCAAATGCTGTTATCTTTTAGACACTTACCATTTTAAACGGAGACCTTAAGTTGACATATCCTGTTCTCTTCCCAATGAAATTGTCTGGTACTTTTGTATTGAGGTAACCATAAAATAAAGCTTTGCTGTCAGGTGTCAGTGTCATTGAACATTTACTGGCCCCCTCCTTTGAATCAGTATCACTAGATGTGACCCAGTTTTTGAGAGATTGCTTTCCATTAAAATCTGCAATGTATTCAAAATCCAGGTGTTTTCCAATAAAATCCTTATCACACTTTAATGTATTGATAAAATCTTTTTTTATCTGTGGAATACTATCCCGTAATACTTTTAGGCCTTTTTTGGCAGCTTCTTTAGTTGGAATATCCTCTTGTTCCATATCTACGATTTGATCCTTCGGTGGCTGCCATATGGTGTAATCAGACCGTTTGTGTACTTTGCGTTCCTTGTAAATCCGAGATGTATGAAAGAAGCATGATGAAATTGTTTTAGAGACAGGAATGTGTGTTACGAATTTTTGGCCTTGCTTTATCATCATAACCAACTATTTCTCTATCACTGATGTATAAGTGGATGCAAATATTTGTGTTTTTAGAAACATGGATTTTCCCTGTGTTATGATTGTTCATTCATATATCTTCATCATTTAGTTGTGTAAAACCCAGTATACTGGATTTAAAACATACTTTTTGCTAGGCTGATTAGGTTTTCCCCGAAAAAAAGGCATACATATCATGCCTTTTAAGAATGATTTTTCAACAGATGAGCAGGTCAGTATATCCCGTGTTCATGTGAAAAAATGTCACTTTCTTCACAACCTTGATCTATCCCTCTGCATGTCGGATTAGTAAACTACAGTGATCTCCCCTTGATTCCAAATTGGCTAGACGCTTTATTTCGCAGACCAAGATCAAAAAAATTCAATATAATTATGGAACTGCATAATTTCAGATGTTGCGATCCATCATTTGAGAAGAAAAATAGGTATGATGAGGATAATCAACCTACGGCTTCCTCTGATGAACAGGTACATAAATGAACAGTAACAACCAAGAGTTTTGATGTGTATTGTGTGTATTGAATCCCTGTAAAGAGTTTTCGCGTTTTTGGGTTTTAACCAGGGTGGCACGATTTACCCAAATACACACAAATACTCCCGAATTACCCAAATAATGTCTTATTTAAACATTTGTAGCTCCAAATTAGTAGTTATTATTATCTTTGGTGTACACATGTGTCTGTTAGGTAATTAAAATAAATAATGTAATTAAATAATATTTAATATTGTTTTATTTATTATTTCATAATAGATATATTAACGGACAAATCGGTTTCCCAAATACCCCTGATGTGCCCAAATACAGTTAATGTTTAACTTCTTTACTAGCTCAAATAGCCCATGTATTAATAAATTATGAAGTATACACATTTTTATTGAGATATAATTAAATAGAATGTATTAATTACTAAAATAATACGGACCATTTGTAGGAAACGGTTAACTAATAATCTCTAAATTCACCCAAGCTTCTGTATATTCCCTACTTCAAAGACAAGTAACACGATAGATAATAATTTAAGTTAATTTATTTAAAGTGTATCTCTTTAACACTGAAAGAAATATAGAACATGATTTTTTCTATCACTTAATTTTGATGATCTTAGTATTTGGTTGACAGAAAATAATGATGGTTGTCTTGTTTGCACACCACGACAGCATGTTTTCTTCTGCCCGCGTAATCAATGCTTCTGAAAATATCAAAACAAATTAGAAATATTAAATACAAATATACAAAACGTCAAAATTTTCCTTCTTTCATTTTGAAGAGCTTTCGATGATGCAATTTCCATATAACGGAATTACTATCATTTCTGTATATGACACCTTTTGAGTTTTACAAACGCCTCATTTTTTGTTTGAGGTTGGGTTTAATATATGTTATAGGCTGTGAATGTTCTTTTAATTATATAATACAAGGAATAATCAATATTTTGCTGTTTAACACTGTATTTGGGAGTATTTGGGCAGTATTTGGGTAATTCAGGAGTATTTGGGTATATTTGGGTGTATTTGGGTATATCGTGCTGCCGTTTTAACCATCCTGTAGTATCCAGTTCTCACCAGCATTAGAAGTTATTGCATGAAAAATGAATAAAACAATTTATCAGATTTGTATATGATATATTCCCGAATTCATCATGCAGAATGACTTAGGATGGCAAACCCTACAACACCGCAGAAATTCCACCTGTTTGATAATGCTATATAAGATCTAGTCCTATAAATAAGCCATAGCGTATCGATTTTACTATTTTGACATTTCCTTGATACGCTTTGTCTTATGGCTCGCCGTATACATTGATGTAGCAAACTCCGCGTGAATTCTAATGCGCTACATTTCCATTTATCATAGGCATAAAAATTGGCTATTCACTATGAAAAAAAAAAAAAACTTATAGCAGACATAATAACTTACCCTGTTAGTCAAGGAAATTGTCATACATAGACATTAAGAGGGTGAAATACCTTATCAAAAACTTCACTTTCTTTTTTTGCGTTTATATCCTCCATCACGTACCAACAACACTGAGTGTTCCGAAAAAAATGTGTAGTCGGGGTTAAACTGGGAACACGAATTTTGGGTAGATGAAGTTTGTCTTGTAAACTTTATCGTGTTTAAAGTCCAAAATAAACAAATCCAATGTTGGAAACATTTATATCGTGTAGTGAGCGATATGACAGATGATAATATATCAGTGAATGAGAATTGTCCCACTCAACATCGTTAATTTGACTTTATTTATTTTGTCTAAATATTTTCGGCTATTCCTTATATTTTACATAACACTGACTTACACAGCAAGATGGTGGACAAATGACTTATCAATTGATGTGTCAATTACAAAAGGATTTTTTGACATTATAATGGTAATATTTCAAACTTTAATGTGATCAATTAATATGTTATTCTGTTTGTTTTCTATATATAAGAGTTATTTTGTCAACAGGCACGTATACTTAATTTAATGTTTTGCTACATGGACCTCTATGGGAAGCCATAAGATTTCGCATATCTGTTGAAAGTAAAAATGTTAAAAATCAGTCTATTAAATGTTGAAGGAGAATTATGATATGCGAAGGCTTATTTACAGGACTATATAAGATCCTACTCAATCATGTAGACATCAAACCATCCCCCCCTTTAATCTCATCAAGTAACAACAATAGAGGGCATAGCCAACAATTCATCCAAATCTCTGCAAAAAAAATCAGCATACCTATACAGCTTCTATCCAGCATCTATCATTCTCTGGAACAAACTCCCCCAAGACGTAGTCCTTCAACCTACTCTTGGCTGCTTCCAGTCTGCTCTTGTGAGACAGAGAGCCAAATAAGCTTATCTGCAAATAAATTTTAACTCATCTCTACATATGAAAAAATATATCAGTAAAAAAGCTTTCTTGCACTGCTACCCACGCTCAGTATTATTTATCCACATCGCGAGAATACTCATATTTTGAGTCATGCGATTACTGAAGATTATGATGATGATGATGATGTATTCTTTTCAAATTTAATAAATAATCTTTACTGTGATCCACTATGGTTATTTTAAAGAAAAATATATCTACTTACTATATCTGCGTTGATTTTTACGTGTGCATCTTAAAATAATCGATTTGAACGGCCAAAACGTGGTAGGGGTATTGGTGTAAATTTCCCGAATCTTTCATGTTAGGCCTGGGTAGAGATCCAGCAGAGGCCAATGTGAAAAAAATAACCGGAGCGGATCTCAGTAGAGATTAATGTAATAAATTGTCAATGGTAGTTGAAAAAAAATAAATCTGTCCAAAGCCGACAACAGTCAAAATTATTTCCAAAATGGCGTCTGAGTTGTCATTAGTGAACTCAAAATGAGTGTAACGAGTATGATGGACATATAGAGACAAAATCTATAAACAACAGTTGCAATGAAGTTCTGTGGCCGTCAAAACAGTATAGATTGGAGTGCAAACAAATGAGAACAATTACAGTTTCAATTATTACAGGGTCAGTGATCGGGAAAGGCATGTGGCATGTGCCATAGTCATATTAAAAATCATAATTCATAATTACACCAGTTGTTTTCCGATTTTTTGGTCGTCTGGTTTAAAATCCTGAAAAAGGGGAATCCCATTTCTAAATATAACAAATTCAAGAGAGGAATAAGCATTATTAATTCATTTAGGCATTTGTGTATCAACCAATCAGAGTCTTTTTCACAGAAGAATCAGAGAGGAATACGCAGTATTGATTTTTAGCTCACCTGAGCATAGCTCAGGGTGAGCTTTTGGGATACTTGATTGTCCGTCGGCCGTCGGCCGTCGTCCGTCAACAATTTGATGTTTACACACTAGAGGCCACAATTTTGATCCAATCTTCCTCAAACTTGGTCAGAATGTTTGTCTTGATGATATCTTGAACCCTTTCGAAAATGGGTCAGGTTGGATCAAAAAGTAGGTCAGTAGGTCAAATCTTAGAAAAATCTTGTAGTCCGTCAACAATTTTGATGTTTACACACTAGAGGCCACAATTTTGATCCAATCTTCCTCAAACTTGGTCAGAATGTTAGTCTTGATGATATCTTGAACCCTTTCGAAAATGGTCAGTCGGATCAAAAAGTAGGTCAGTAGGTCAAATCTTAGAAAAATCTTGTTTACACACTAGAGGCCACAATTTTGATCCAATCTTCCTCAAACTTGGTCAGAATGTTTGTCTTGATGATATCTTGAACCCTTTCGAAAATGGGTCAGGTTGGATCAAAAAGTAGGTCAGTAGGTCAAATCTTAGAAAAATCTTGTTTACCACACTAGAGGCCACAATTTTGATCCAATCTTCCTCAAACTTGGTCAGAATGTTTGTCTTGATGATATCTTGAACCCTTTCAAAAATGGGTCAGGTTGGATCAAAAAGTAGGTCAGTAGGTCAAATCTTAGAAAAATCTTGTTTACACACTAGAGGCCACAATTTTGATCCAATCTTCCTCAAACTTGGTCAGAATGTTTGTCTTGATGATATCTTGAACCCTTTCGAAAATGGGTCAGGTTGGATCAAAAAGTAGGTCAGTAGGTCAAATCTTAGAAAAATCTTGTTTACACACTAGAGGCCACAATTTTGATCTA